>JAQISU010000288.1:277500-352500 GCA_029339505.1 Unio delphinus | reverse complement strand
ATGTTGACAACTATCAGTTGAATTTCGAATTTCGCTACTATTCATATTCTTTGTGAACTAGTCACGTCACGTAATTGTAACCAATCATTGCTTTTCCACAAACATAGGGTTAATATACAATTTAACTAGCTTCATCTGTCCCTTTACACTCTGTAATTGTCAAATATATATATATATATATATATATATATATATATATATATATATATATATATATATATATATATATATATATACCCATTATGTCAAACTCCATCACAATATATACCATATATATATATATATATATATATATATATATATATATATATATATATATATATATATATAGAATAGGCAAGGCAGTTCAGCTTGTAGAGTACACAGCTACCAATGAACTCTGATAATTTATATTAGCAATGAACTCTGATAATTTATAATGAACTCTGATAATTTATATTAGCAATGAACTCTGATAATTTATAATGAACTCTGATAATTTATATTAGCAGTGAACTCTGATAATTTATATTAGCAATGAACTCTGATAATTTATATTAGCAATAAACTTTGATAATTTATATTAGCAAGCATACAAGTCAAGAATACATTGTTAAATATTCCAAACATTCTTACGCTTGGGAAAAGGAAAACCAGCATTTACAATCAAAAAGTGAAATTTAATCATAATGTAAACTTGACAACTTTACTGTATTGAACTGGTCGTGTGATATAGTGTCGGCCATCTTGCCTGCACACGTATTACCGGGATATCAGGTGATGGAATCATCGAGCTTGGTGCTATTCAAATGAAGATTTGAATGGTAATTTACGTATACTTAACATATTGCATGGGGTAATAAATTCATTTAAAATGAGATTTTATCACATGGCCGGAGATCACAATTGACACACAGCATGTCAGAAGGTAATACAGATAGCATGGTATGTCGCGATATCTACATTTGGAATGCCTTACAATGTTCAAATTCAGTGTTTTAGCATAATAAATATATAATTAATGTCCGTGAGACAGTTTGAGATCGACTATATTAAACGAATATCCTTCTTAAACGCAGAATGTACACTTTTGTTCCTTATTACTATACTAACAACATCTACAGGATAACGTATCAGAAGTGTATTATCCCTTTCTATATTAAGATGAGATATGATCTGAAAATATCACAGCAGAGACTATGCATACGACTTGACCTGTGGCTTCCAGACCCGTTCGATATGAACCACTTTCAAATAATGAATGGCGCTTCCTTTAACATTGCAGTGTTTATTAAAACAAACACTACTAAACAATGACAGCCTTAATCGTCGATCATCAGATGATTTCTACACCTCAAAACCATCCCCTTTATATTGCCTTTTTGATTCGTTCACTGAGTATACATAACATAAATAATAGTGGTCTCATACAATATATTTTCACAGATGAGTTTTGCATCAACTACTATAACATCACATCTATGTTTTTCATAATATCAGCTACCAATACGAATCAAAGTCTTCGAAATGGAGACCGAAGTCTCAAGAAAGCAGCAGATCCAGAGGTTTTTCAATTGAAAACTTATCCGAAAAGCTATCTAAATGCAAGTGATGTCTCAGCTTCTGAACATTTGGTTTCTCTCGGAGACTGCTATCTTATATATTTCATGGACCATCTGGTCCAGCTCACCATGAAAACAGACCCACAACCAGGTGAAAGGAGAATAAGTCAAGTATGCACCCTGCCCGCCATAATCATTAAAGGCATTTAAATTGATTCAAATGATGTATTAACATGGCATCTTCCACTGTGTGAAGAAAAAGAAGATTGTGCATGCAAGGAAGCACCACAGATGAAAAAAGAAGATCTAGAATGGGTTCTCTTAAAGATGACCTATGACGAAGAGTGTGCTTTTGAAAGTTTTCAGCAGCAAGCTACATGGGGCCTGAAATACATATGGACAAGACTTACATCATTACAGCCCTTAACAAAAATAATAGACAAAGCGGCTTGTATGGAAAAGTCGAAATTTCAGGAAGAAAACGTGTATCTAGATGAAAGCTTCTAATCCTTGGTCTTTCATGATGTAGAGAACATGGATACTGTCAGTAATAATGACAGAAATGGAAACTTCCCACTAAATATTTTCAATGAAGATATAGAGAGCATTAATGGAGTCATTATCTCAATTACAGCAGTTGAAAGTAATGGGGTAACAGTCGAGGATATGAAAAAATCCAGGACGATCCAAATGTGTCTTGTAATTTGTTGCCATATATTAATGTCACTGATATAGATGAGGAAGATGTACAACCAATTAATGAAGATAAAATGAATGAAAATGAAGAAGAGGAAGAGGAGGAAAATCGAGACATTCTCCAAGATGTTCAAGCCCTCCTTGAAGAATTACAGATACCATTTAATGTCAAACAAAGATGAAACTGTAGTCTGCGGTACTGATAGTAGCATACGAGAATACCAAGATCTAAATAAAACACCTCCACTATTACGCCGTCATCCTCAACCTTTCAGTGGTAGAGATGCCGATATAATTACATTGAAACTGGTTCTCGATGAGCTTTTTGGAGAAGGCTGAACTGAGTGAAACATATGAAAAAAGTTGTTTGCTCCTGACTGCAAGATAGCTAGAAATATCTTTGAACTCATAAATGGGAACCCAATGTATGCAACATTTCTTTCCGAATTTCCAGAACTGCACTTGCGAAAATCCAAAATCATGAATTTAATATCAGCTTATGAAACATCAAGTCTCATACAAATACTGAAATATATGAGATGATGATGTTGAAAAAGACTGCAGTCAATTAGTAACTATCGAGAACATCGAGACAGCCACGCAAATGCAAATCTCGGTTATTTACGTTCATCAACTCCCTACCACACTCACATGCAGAGGGGTTATCCGTCAGCCACCTTGACTTGAGATAGGGGCAAACGTTGAAAGAATTCATTGAAAAAACATACATTTAGAATAAAAGTTTCCCCTGCATACTGATATAATGAGGCATTTTAGCGAAATTGTAGCCATCGCCGTTGCTGGAAGACTAGGAGGAAAAGATGGATACAACTTACTTCTGGGCGGTGTGAAGTCTTCACTCCCGTTCTCAGACAAATGAAACATGCTCTATTCAATATCATTCACAATGAATGCATTGTCCGGTTTGGATTAGACACTGCTCGAGAGATTGACCGCAGAGACGCAAAGAAATGTATTCGACCTTGGGCCACACTAAGCAATGTAATGATACAGATGTCCACAGTAGACGAGTAGAGACAAGTACATACAGTAATAGAGTATGTCATCTCAGGAGAGGATTTAAAGCAAGATGACACAAATGATGAAGAGATAACATCCACAATTTTAGAATCATGATACATGGGGAAAAAGCCAGTGATAATGACTTGGGACATATTGTAAGAACAGTTGGTCTGATATATCGAAGAAAGGGAATGTCATCAAGTTTTGGTCCCATTCTAAAAAATGTATATCACAAGGAGAATCCAGAAGTTCAGCAAGAGATGCTAGATTCAACAACAGAAGAGATGGGAAAGTTCATGATTACCATATATGCAGCAAGAGAGTGTTTTTTGGGTATGACACTTATTGGATGTCCTAACATTGAATTGATAAACGGATTCAAACATACCATTAACAGAATAAAAAGATCAAAAAGGTTAACAATCAAGAAGACTAAAGGCATACCCAAAAATACATCATGTAAAAAGGAGAAAACAAATAGGACAGTATAAGATAACTTTTGTGGACTGTCTAAGCTCTTCTATGAATACTTGCCAGTCAGTCAGTAAGCCAGATGGGACAAAATCATCCTCTCATAAATCAGCTCTTCTCAAGCTCTTCACGAGCTCATAAAAAAATATCTGATACTAGACCTACAAGTTTGCAAAATAAAGATTTGCCAGACTTAGATGGGTTCATCATAACAGATTTCAAAACTTCAGTTGTAGTTGTTGTTTTTGTAAGGTTTAACGCCATTTTTCAGCACACGATAGGCTATACATGGCGGCCAGTATTATTGTTGGAGGCAGAACACGGGATGCCCTCGGAAAGAACCACCGACCCACGATAAGCTACTGGCATCACATAACTACATTAGCCGAATCTAAGACTCGAACCCACACAGAGTTGAGATGGCAGTGATCCGTAATGGAAAACGCTCTAGACCACTCGGCCACTCGGGGCCCCTACTTCAGTTGTAGAATCTGCCAGTGTAAAGTTCAAGACATCAGCTTCGACTAGAGACCAGAACATAAAATATGTATCAAATACGATTATTTACAAGCTGATAGGACACCTTCCAAATTTACGTCACATTGTTATATGTGAGGAAAAAAAATCCTTCACACCATATACACTAAAAGCACATGCAAGAAAAAGGCGAGATTGTAAACGATAAATATCTATCTTACACTTGACGAAAGAAAAAAGATGATCATTACAGATACATTTCACAAGCCCTCTTTTGTGGGAACATCGACAGGCAAGAAACTTGTGAGTTCTTCTTTAGGCAGTCACATTAAAAGCAGCTTATGCTTAAGCAAAATATGACACTCGATATGGACAATGAAGCAATGCTAACAGTATGTCATTGCCAATAGGTCCCATGTAAATGATGTCCTTTCTCAACAACACTGAGAGTTCGCTTTACATGCATCTATGATTATCATTGTTATACTGATTTACATATCTTACCGTGGTACATAATACAGTTTTGAGGAACACTTAAATCACATTCCATCAAGATCTATTTATTAATCTAAGATTCATTTTTTACCATACATCAGTGTACTTGAATGATTTTGTGTTCATTTAAAGAAAGATGTAGTTTTTATAGTGATCAGCAACCAGGCATTGTAAAACACAACCAATAATATGCTACAGGACATAGAAAGGAATGATGAAGATATTGAATGGCCATTAATGTCCAGTGTAATTTAGATAGGAAAACGACTCGTACCTTCAAACGGAATTCATTTGAAATGGAAATACCACACAATGTGGACAGTGTACACCATATGGCAGCATTCGGAACAGTTCTATTTACAATGATCAAATAATTCTAGGTTTTTGTAATAAGTATGAATATAGAATAGCTGATATTTTATCCTACCTCTACCTCCTTGTGATTGAGCCCTAAGTTCGCATCCTGTTTCTCGAGCAAGCAGAGGTCTGTCTTTTACTGTGAATAATTGACCATAATCATATAGTTTGTTGTCCCATGAGAGAACTCATCGATTGAGCATTGGCTGTGGTACAGTGGCAAGTAACAGGGTGGTTATTTTATCTTGCCACACAAATGACATGTTCAGTTGCAACCGTTTTAAAGATTTCACAAATTGTATGATCGATGTGTTACTTACAAAGCTCAAGCTCATACTATAAAAAAGCATCCGCTTATGACAGCGGGACCCAGGAAAGGAAGTTGAGTGATATTTATGATGACTGCACCACGAATATTTCCTAGATAACAATAGGGGGATTTCAGAATATTATTGAGACAATGAGGATGAATTCTTGGACTCTGCAAAAGAGCACTGTCTTTACTTGAAAGGGAACCAATGCAACAGTCTATGTGTCTATTTACTAAAAGTGTGCATAATACAGAATGAGAATAAAATGGTGGCAAATTTCATGTGACATGTGAATATATATATATATATATATATATATATATATATATATATATATATATATATATATATATATGTGTGTGTTTGTGTGTGTGTGTGTGTGTGTGTGTGTGTGTAATGGGTAGCCTTGGGTGGCCCTACAAATAGTTATATACAGTAAATATTACATATAGTGGAAGGTGATAATGCAAGAAATCTTATAACATGTATGATCTCGTTCTATGGGATTCATTTTTTGTTTGTATATATATATATATATATATATATATATATATATATATATATGTGTGTGTGTGTGTGTGTGTGTGTGTGTGTGTGTAAATAGTCCAATTGGAGTGTGATTTGGATTTCAATATATACGAAATGTTTATGTAAATTTTGATAATTCTTTTAATTTACATATCATCATTTTCAAACAAAGATCAAGTTCGTTCATTTAACTTTTTTAATTTTCAGTTCAATCTGCAATAGATGTTGAACATTTTTTGTAAAAGTGTTATAGATCAAGAGTCATATGTAAAAATGGTTGCAAAGCAAATGATTTTTTATATATTTTTTTTGCAATCCACTTTCATTGAAATTTAAAATACAACAAACAGGCGCATCAATCTTTGAGACCAGCAAATTATAATGTGGGATGTAACAATACTTATATAGACTATTCATACAATCATTTAAAATGTTCATATGTGGCTTGAGGGGGGGGGGGGAATGAAGTAATAAGCCTGTATAGGAGACTGAAATGGATATAAAATGGCACACATTATATTGTCACAAACAGCTGAATAGATTGCATAGTTGGTTGTTATGTGGACTAATAACCCGGTGCATACAGTTGTTTACACCAGCCTGGAAGAACTCATTAGGCTCATGCAGTCACGGGCTGGAGATGTTGATAGCAGAGGGCCATTCAGCTGGGGTGTCATATTACCATGGATAGAAACAATCCAAATATTTGGGGCCTGTCCTAAGACTGCTACCTCGTGCATTAAATCATAGTGGAAGAAATATAAGGATAGTCATAGTCATCCAAAAAACTTTACTCAACTTCCTGAATATTTCCTTTCTGATCGGTAATTGGTTAAGGACGTTAAGCATGACCATAACATAAACTTTGTTCCATAAGCAAAAGCACCTAAAAAAAAATAAGGTCTCTAACAATGAGATTTCGCTCAATGTTAACATATGGATATATGGATGGAAACTAATTCCTTAACTAGTCCTGAATGTCGACCATTTGCCAGAGATTGTGTTCCTTCTGAAGGTAATGATATGGTAAAACATTATGAATAATTCAAAGTGTTGACGGATAAGACAGATAGTGTTAGATAAAGGAAACCATCCCCTTAGAACGACATAAAGAGATAGAGGCCATATTTTCATTTCATTGTTCAATGAGCTGATTGTTTCGATTTTCCACGATTTAATTATTGATTGATTGTATTTTTAACGGCACATCATCACTGTTAGGTTATTGAGCTTCATATAATACCTTATATGTATACAGATTTAAAATTGATAATAGTTTTCATAACGACTGGCGATGTCAAATCCAAATAGTTGGAAGTAAAATGGCATAATGATAGCGGTAAAATATAAAGTTGTCCGATCAACGGGGGATGTATATGGTGCATGTTAATGAAGACAGATGAAACGATTGCAAGGTTTCTTGGCATTACCTACTGTAGTGACTCTTAAAAATTCAAATTTGACTAAACGAATGGCTAAATCACTCATAGTTATTACAAGCGAGATTGGTTAAACATGTGCTTGAACAAAGTTTGCAAAATACCTGTAGGGTCACTGGTCATGATCACTATAGATGGCTTCCAAAAGGAAACTATATATTTATGATCACAAGAGTTTTTAAATACGAGCAAATGCAACAATTCGGCTTTGTCATAGCAATCAAAGCTAAACCAGAGCAAGGTAATTCAAAGTGACACACAGTTCAACACAAAGCTTTATAGCAGTTAGTAGTAAATTCTTCTTTTGTAATACAACTGTTATTTTCACCCTTTCGGTAGATATTTGATAAATACAGTGGAGAAAATCTACAAAAGCTCCTAAACTGCTTTTGTTTCATATAGCTCTTACCATAGTATGAATATCCATCCCCATTGGTTTGTACCCCCATTCTGATTTTTAAAACAAAAACGAACCAAAAATTAGATTTAGAAACAAACATATTCTGAACTTGATCACTTAATTTATTGATTTACAATTTCAAACATGGTTATGACCAGGGGGACCCTAACTCCATCATGGACTGCACATTTCATCTCAAACAGAAGTTTTCAGCGTACCTCGCTTGCTAGTCACATCCAGTTCCTAGACAAGTCTATTTTCATTGAAGGGGTGGATACACAACTACATGTGTATGTACACAGAATGAACATACTATGCCATCTACTTCTGATATTTACAATATCAAATCAAAGAAGAGAATGAAAACTACAAATTCGCCTTTCACATTGATTTAACTAGTGGTTTAATTTCTATGTACAAGATAGTGCTGTCGGGGAAAAATAGACTCACTCATAGTATACATAATAAAAATATAAAATAATAATAATAATAATAATAATAATAATAATAATAATAATAATAATAACAACAACAATGAGAACTTTTTATAGCGCCTAATCATTAGAAGCTCTAAATGTTTTACAACATTTATAATGATTTGGCTACAAAATAAAAAAACAAACAGCATGAAATTATAAAACATAAAAACATGCTGAAAATATTTAAGGTAGGAAACAATACTAGGTCTTTAAGTCGTTCCTGCAGTCAAAACAGTTGAGCTTTAAGAATAACCTTGAACGTGATCACTGTGTATTTACGTCTAATTTCAATAGGCAATTAATTCCAAGTTGCTGGGCCCTGGTATACAAATGAATGTTGTACATATGACTTCGTTTTCGTAGTGGCAATAATGATTATATAATTGTCAGAAAAGGAGCATAAGTATATTTCTGGTTTGTACACACAAGATAGGCCAGATAGGCACTGCTGGACTGGAGTCCATCAGTGAAATGTAGCAGCCACTGTATGGTACAGAGCAGTAGGGAGTACATAAGGTACATTAATCACAAAACCAACATACAATTACAGTGTTAGGCCTTACTGGTCACATGCAATGACAGTGTTAGGCCTTACTGGTCACATACAATGACAGTGTTAGGCCTTACTGGTCACATACAATGACAGTGTTAGGCCTTACTGGTCACATACAATGACAGTGCTAGGCCTTACTGGTCACATACAATGACAGTGTTAGGCCTTACTGGTTAGAGCTGGGTAAGAAATAAATAAGTGGATGAAGTTACAAAGTTCTGTGTATTTGTATCACACCAACGGTTTTCGTCATTGAAATCGATAAGGTGGGTTATAATCAAACTTTCTTGCTATATTTGAAATAATATTGCCTGTGGAATATTTCTCTGTTCAAAAAACACCTTTTACTTCAGCATAAAATATCTCCTTTTAATAAGTCTTGTTATGGCTATCGGCAATCTTCTTGACGAAGGAAGATCAAAGTGACCTGGTAAAATATTGCTGACTGATGTCCTCGGGTGTTTAAATGATGTCAGTGATACCTTAAATTGGTTTTTCTTACTGTATATTCTAAGTGTAAGCTCAGCTTGCGCAGCTTCCATGACCTGAGCGATTTCAATGATTGTTTCATCTGCAAGATGCAGAACATATCCCCCATCATTATAGTTTCTTATGTCTGCACATTCAGCTCGATGTCACATGATACTTGTTAGGTTGTGTATACCTGCAAAAATTTGGATCAGTAATTTTTAAATGAATCTTATTTATTCTAAACTAAAATAAGCAAATCTCTTGAATGATTGATTTACTGTCACAATAGAAGAAATTAATATAAAAAATAATTTTCAAATTTCAATGCAATTTAGTTGGAAAATTACTAATCAGATTTTTTTAAAATTTGGACTTACATGTTATTGGCAGCAAACATTGTAAAATAAATAAAACCAAAACAACAATGACATGCTGTGCATATATGTTTACTGAAAAAATGTGTGAATGATCAAGTGTGAATGATACAGAAACATATCTCCGTTCCATTTTCCATTCAAATGGTTTTTGACTTATAAAACTCATCTGCTTAGCCTGGGCTCTCTTTGTCTAATTTATAATCAAATTTTTCTCCTTCTGTGACAGTGTGGAATACCTTTCAACGCCTTCGTATGTCTGAAGCAGACATAGAAGACATATTGGTACTTCACGTTTTTTGGAAAGGGTTTTCTAAGAACTCTCTCCACTCCACCTAATCTACCTCTGACACTACTGCCAGCCTAGTCTTTTTCCATTGATTTGAAGCAAATATATTTAATTAAAATTAATTTGAAATTAATAACCAACAGGATAAGAATGTTGTATATATGTTATATAGAATTCTGCTACCATAAATTTATCTTCAAAGCCGAATTTAACTACATAACAAAAGTGTCAGAAATTACAAGTTGCTGCAACAGAAACCAAGATCTACAATTTTTTAATAGCTTAAATGAACAAATTTTCAAAATATTTTCCATTTATGTCATCTCTTAACAGAAAGTTAGTTTTCAGGACAAACAATCCTAACATTTTTACTTTCAACCAATCATCTTGATCCATCATAGGTTCCACAATTGGTGGTTGTCCGTCAGGAATAATATGCTGGGATTTATCCCAGGCCGGTCTCTAAATTAGATGAGAGGAAAATTCATTGAATTGGACTGTAACATGTCCAGGTTAGATCTGTGGAATATTCATTGAATTGGACTGTAACATATCCAGTTTGGTCATCAAAAATCATGAATATAAAAACAAAACATTGATATATAAAATTGCATGTACTGTTTCTTGCAGAGGCAGCATCAATATTTGATAGAAGAAAACTATTTGTACAGTGCTAAAAAAATGTATGCCTCTATAATTCTTCCGACAACACGATGATTGATAGATTAGAATATGCTCTCCTTCAGATACAAATGACACATTTAATTTGTAACCCCTTGGTACTAGCTGTTCCAAACAGTTCATAATTTGTAGATTGTTTCAATAAGTTAATACTCTTTCCTTAAGTCTGCATTTTAATGTTATGTAAAGTTATGTATGGGCTTGGTCAGGTTACTCTTTGACACATAAACACAAGTATGTTATTTATTACCAAGGCAATTGGAATAAATCGTCCTGCTTAAAAACAAACATCAGTAGCTGACACAGTGTAGTTCAATAGTACGATTAACAAATTTCACCCATGCATATTAAACTTACTTGTAACATGCTTATCATAATACAAATACAACAATACCAAAATATATGATATTTGTACAGATTGGCTTGTAGTTAAAAATGAAAGAGAGATAAACCTGAAGAAAATCTGTTCATGTTTTGATCTACTGCTGAGGTTTAACTTGTATGCATCCTTTGAATCCTTCTGTTTCATTTTCTGTATAAATATGGTTTATTATGAGAGGTCAAAAACCAAGTTTAGAAAACATTTTATAGGATGATAATAATAACAATACTGATGTAGGACATGTATTTTTCTCAATGAAGCATCAGGATAAGCCAAAAGAGGATACTTACTTTGTTGTGGTAACTCTTATGTGTTTGACAAACTTTCTTGTCATTTCAGGTACAGTAAAGCAAATAAATTTGAAGCAAAACGACAAATGCTATAACACAGTACTGTAGAACTTTAAACTAGGTGTTCAACATTATTAGTGACATCAGTACAATGACAACAAAATGTTTGTGTTAAAACCGATGTTTAATTCTTTATGTAAGCCCAGACTTTTGAACAGGCTAGACTTAGTGCCTCATTTTGTCACCATAAAACTGTTTTAATATTTATGATAATTTATTCTTCAGTGACTAATAATATGTGTTTCAAAGTATAAACTGCATCTATAAAGATTCTAACCTGTACAGATGTGGAAACGTTACATTGTGCACTTGACATATGCTGTCTCCCAACCACTCTGAAATATTCCACACTGTACCCAGGTTTACAGCTAATGAAATTTGATCATTATGACTCATTTTTATTACATCGAGAAGACTTGATCTTGTGATGACAGACTCCTCGTTTAGCTTGTAGCTGATTTTCAAAAAAGCCTGGTCAATATCGTTGTGAGTATGACCCACAATAAGAAATGATAACCAAAACTGGAATCATAATAATTATCATAATAATTATGCTTATTCTGTATTGGGTCAAAACCACCATCAGATATATCTAATATAAAGTTGCACATAGATATTAGTTTAATTTCGAAACAGATGTATGGTCACATAAGGATAAATAATTGTGAAATTCATATAATGTAACAAGGCACCTAATTGCTGTGGGCCTGACTAATATCATGACTACTTATTTACCATGCAAGATCAGTTTGACAAAACAAATATGTGTCACAGATGAACAGAGAAATAATATTCAACAGGCAGGTAGATAATGTAAGAAATGATACTAATATCTTGGTAATGTATACCATATTACAAACAGCTTCATACACTGTATAAAGTACCTAAGGGGACTGTTTTAAAATACACAAGGTATGTTTATATGCCATATATGTTGCATGATTGATGCATATTATACAACACAAAAATACACATTTTGTGTCAAAACTATAACAATGAAGCCTTGATGATGATATAATGACAAATAATTAAATTCTTAAATAAATACAACCTAATCTAACTGTATAATTATTATCATCCCAAAATCATTATTTCCTTATTTTATTGAAACGCGATAACTGTACTGTTTATAAATTATGCCATATCACACTTAGGTTTGTAAAATACAAGATTGTCTTGTAAAGGGTCCAATTGTTCACAAAACAAAATTGAGGTGTTTAGTCATATAAAACCACATTTTAAATGTTGCTCATTCAACCAAATTCAAGTTAGACCAATAAATACAGCTTTGTTCCAAATACATACAATTTTTGACATCCACTGCCAAATACAAAATTAAAATACATGTGTTCAACACATACATTAAATTATTTTGAAGTATTATTAACAAAAATTGTAAAATGAGTGTGATGTTACTCATTCAACTTAGAGAAAATATTTTGGAGACAATTTTTCTCTGAAACAGAACACTATGTGGCATATAAAAAAATTCGATTTTTGTCAGTTATTTTTGTATTCAATTCTTTTATTTTTAAGAGTACACGTTATGCTGTGGAACTATTAAATGCAACCATTTTTGAAACTTCACAAAAAAAGATACTTTTCAGGACATACCAATTCACTAGCTGAAATAAATAGGGTTATTAATTTGTTGTGGCATAAATTAGTTAAAAGTGAGTGTGGAATAAACGTGAAAATTAAATTCATGCATTACAACAAATAGGGGTATTAATTTGTTCTAGCATACATTTATTAAAAGTGAGTGTGGAACAAACATGAACATCCAATTAACGAATTAAACAAAATATAGGGTTATTAATTTATTCTAGCATAAATTTATTAAAAGTGAGTGTGGAATAAACATGAACATCAAATTCATGAATAAAAAAGTAGGGTTATAAATATGTTCTAGCATAACTTAATTAAAAGTGAGTGTGGAATAAACATAAACATCATATTCATGCATAAAACAGGTAATAAACTTGGTCTTACATAAACTTATTAAAAGTGAGTGTGGAATACACATGAACATCAAATTTACTAATCAACAAAAAATGGGTTAGTAATTTGTTCTAGAATAAATTTATTAAATGTGAGTGTGGAATAAACATGAACATCAAATTCATGCATAAAAAAGTTATAAATTTGTTCTAGCATAAATTTATTAAAAGTTAGTGTGAAATCAATATGAACATTAACTTCCTGCATTACAAGATAGGGTTATTAATTTGTTCTAGCATAAATTTATTTAACGTGAGCGTGGAATTATCATGAACATCAAATTCATGCATTAAAAAAAAATAGGTTTCTCATTTTCTTCTAGCATACATTTATTAAACGTGAGTGTGGAAAAAACATGAACATCAAATTCATGCATTAAAAAATATAGTGTTATTAATATGTTCTAGAGCAGCAGGGAGGACGAACCCTACAACTTTTTCCGACAAAATTGATTGAAGCCTCAAAACGGAAAATAGAGCCTTCCTACGAATCTCATGTTTTAACCAGAAAAAAAAAGTCTCCATTTAGCAAACGGAGATTTAGCGATTTTTCAATCATCGGGGTCGCAACGATGTTGTCATCGCCCCCCCCCCCCCCTGCTGCTATGGGTTAACAAAAATCATTTACGATTTCAACGGAATATTTGATCGAGTCCGATACGATAACGTGTCCGAGGATCATGTAAATTTATTGTTATACATCCGTGTGGGGTCGACTGAGCATGACTAAAGAAATTTCGAAATTGATTGAAGTCCATATCAGAGCACCATGTCTGCCAAATATTTCGTAGCGTATGTGTATCAACGCCGTTGAAAACAGCAAGAATATTACAGTTATCTCTGATCACTTTTGGAATCTGAGTGTAGCGTTGAGTGACATATATCACGTCGGTGTTTTTATGCCTGCCTCGGGAAAATATTCTAGCTGGGTTTTTTGATTGTCTAACATCACATCGTCGTATACGACTAAATTGTTAATGCTCCCATCAAGGTCATCCACGGATGGTGCCTCGTCAATATCAGTTATAAAATCAATGACGTTTTCACCTTTAATTTCTGATGCATTCTCGTTAAAATCCTTTAACATTTCATAGCATCGTTGATCATCTACGCTGGGAGCAACTAAATACAACTTATCCCACTTCATCCATCTCATTATTAAATTGAGCAACAATTGCGTCTTGCCGGATCCAGATGGCCCGATTATAATTGCGCGGATAGAGTTTGGTAGCGCTGCATGATGCTTAACTGGTTCTCTTGTTTTAGTCGCTGAAAATCAATTATATTCATATCTCTATACATAAATTATGGATCTATATTGTGTGAAGTGTAAAACGCGTACTGGCACAAATGATGTGACGACGATTACAACTAGCAATAACAGATCTGCACTTACTGGTAGATGTGCTACATGTGGTATAACAAAATTTAGATTTGTTTCTATGAAATCCGGAGATGTTTTTAAAAAAAAACGAGGAGGTGATATCGCAGCCAAGTTAGTAAAACTCCCTCGAACGCCGTGAGCAAAGTATCCAGGAGAAAAGCACCTTCCAGGATATAGCTATTGTGGCCCAGGAACACGATTAGATATCAGACTTGATGATCAAAACCAGCCTCGACGTGGTGAAGAACCGATAAACGCCATTGATAAGGCGTGTCATGCGCATGATGTTGCATATAAAAGCAGCAGTTTGTAACACAGGCATCTCGCGGATGTGAAATTAATTCATGCGTTAAATGCTATTCCTGATAAATCCTTCAAAGAAAAGTTGGCTTCGTGGTTGGTAAAATCAGCTATGAAAAGCAAATTGATGTTAGGTGCTGATAATTAATAATATGGAATCTATTTATTATTCTCCGAGGGGATACTTGAGGGGTAACGCTGCAATCAGTAAACTCGCCAGCGCCGCAAAAGTGAAAATGGCTACTGCGGCTAATTGGTTATCCATACAAGCTATATGGCAAATCTATTTACCGCGTCCTAGCCAAGTTAACATTTCGCATTTTGATGTTACTGGGCCCAATGAAGTTCATCAAGCTGATTTATTGTTTTTACCACATGACAACTGTTACAAATACGCGCTAACCGTAGTTGATGTTGCGAGTCGATACAAACAAGCAGAACCGCTAAAAACAAAATCATCACCTGAAGTTGCTTCTGCATTTGAAAGGATTTATCGACGAGGCCCACTACGCTGGCCAAATCTGTTACAAGTTGATCCTGGCAATGAATTTCAGGGTGTGGTTGCATCTACAATGAAACATCACAATGTCACCATCAGACGGGGGCATACTGCACTACATCGCGATCAGGCAATTGTAGAACGATTTAATCGGATTCTTGCTGAGCGGTTATTTGGAAATCAATACGCAAAAGAATTCATCCAAGAAAAGCGATCCCGTGAATGGGTTAAAAGGTTACCAGGGGTAGTTGCATCGCTAAATAACGAGATTACCAGAGCAATCAATATGAAACCTAACAACGCAGTAAAACAAAGTATATACCACAACCACAGCGGGATAGCGTTTCTCAGCCAATTCTCAGCAATATAACCGTGAGATATTTATACGAACCAGGAGAACTCGAAGGTGGTAAATAAAAGGCTACTGATCCTATTTGGACTGTCACTACGCATAGCATATCTACTATAACACGATCAACTGGTAGACCTCCAATCTATAAATTGGATTCAACTGCCCCTCAGCGGGTTTTACACGCGAACAATTACAAGGGAAGGGATTCCTGATGATACTCAATTGCCACCGCATGGTCTTAACTAGCGCCGTTGCGTCTATTACACTCAAGACAAGTCAACATCACATTGTTTCTGACATGACCGAGACTGTTATTTTTTCTGTCTACGGTAAATTGGCGAGGATCTTTATCCGTATACTGCCAACGCATTATACAATCGCAACTCGCGCATTGATTATTCTGTTGTTGCTTCAAAGTGATTATTAATTCAGCATCAATATCAAATTGTCGTTTTTTTATCCTGTTGTTTGTAACCGGAGAGTTTTTTATTAATGATTTTAATATCTATGATATCATCGCCAATGATTTTATCATCAACAACAATTCTTCGAAGTTGATATATTCGTCGTACTCTGGACACTGCAAGATAGACTAAATTTGACCACTCAATGTTATTATCAACTATCCAAACAATTGTATCCGTGATGGTTAATCCTTGCGAAGAGTGTATTGTTGCTGCGTAACCTAGCGTCCATGGGGATTTATCAGCACGCAATGCATCTTCGACAACATTTATATCAACTAGCACAATATCATTTAATACCAGAATCTATTTTTCCTGACTGTCGTTGACGAAGTCACACGTCCTGGAATTTCAACTTCAATATTCTGCTTTCGTGTATCCGAGGGTCTATAACACAACGGCACTGGAAACGTTGGGAATTTTTTTTTATGCAACGCAAACAACTTTCTTTGAAGTGTATCTCTGACTATCATTCTACTTGCCACTATCAAATCGTTTGGTCTCCACGCTTCCCAGAAATCATTCATGGTAGTTTCTGAAATCACCTCACGTGCTACTTCACATTGGATTCTATCCGGTTGTAATCTAATTAGTTTTTCGAATTCACGTAATGGTTCATCAAGTGCTCTATAGTCAGTATTTATTTCTTCATAATAGTCAACAAACCCTTTCAACCAATCATGTGGGCTCCCACCGACAAATGGTGGTGGCTGACCATGATCGCCGCACATTATAACTTTTGTATTCGCGCGCAACAACCAATCAAGAAACATTTTTAATACATCCTCCGAAACCGTACACGCTTCATCCCAAATAATGATTTCAGGAATGAATTTCTCACCCATTCCTTCAGAGGTCCATTCATCACCCTTCCATCGAAAAAAGCTGTGATAAGTACAAGCTTCAACATTTCGTTGTTTTATCTCTCTCGCTAGTCTGTGGGTTGGTGTAAGCACAATCATATTTGCCCGACCTTGATATAATTCTATCGCACGAGTTGTCTTTCCTGACCCGCCGCAACCGTTTAAATAAACTGTTTTATATCTAAAAATTGGATCAGATATCGGTGGTGCATTAGACCACTCTGATAGTTTATCATTTTTCAGGTAATTGTTTTCAATTGTAACATCTGCTGATTCAGAATAATCACGCAGCATTTCTTCTTTAATTCTCCATGATCCCCAACTTTCATTCGGATTAGTGAATTCAGCAACTGCTCCACTGTACTTGCTGTCAATGTAAAATGAATCAACGGCAACTCTAACCGCAGTGTCAGGAAATCGATTTATCATTGAAAATAAATTGATTCAAGCATAACCCAGCATCGATGATCTGTAACCGTCGCTGTAAGTAACAACTCTGCCCAATTTTGTTCCATCGGACAAGAAAGCATCCTTACGATCCACATATATATTTTTGGATACTGCATCTGCGATTACAAAGTCGTATTCTGTGTTATCCATAATCAGCCGTGAAAAATGTCGTTTATAGTCGCATTTATTTCCTCCCTGAGTGAATTTTCCGATTATTCTTCTACCGAGATCTTTTGCTTCGACGTTTCGTTGATTAAATACCCGTTTGGACCACTCAATGATATATTCTTCGTCGGCATCAATATGTTTTCTAGATTCGTCAATTATACTATCAAGACGTTCCGGTGTTGGTAACCAGACATTGGTTTGTTTCCGATATGATATAATTGCTTCACTGACGGTCAGCGAAATTAACATTTTTGTATCAATCATGAATCGTAATAGCGCTATTGGCAGCCACTTCTTTTCAGACATGTGTCTACCAATCCAAATATAACAACAGCGATGAAGTCCTGCTGCGAATTCAAATGATACTACACGAGCGAATCCAGTTAAATCAAAATCAGGCAGCGGCCCATTAATTGCAACACGAGTCATTTCATGTACGGGGTGTCCAAATCGTTTAAAATACTCAATGGACTCTCCATAACCAAGAAACCTCGCTGGATAACAAGCAACCATATCAACTGAAATGATATTATCACAGTCGTATTTGTTATTGTATAAACCGCCATGACAAAATTCGAGGCAACTATCCTCAATGTCTGGCAAGAATTCTACGCGTGTTGGTTTCCATGCGTTTTTCATCCTCGCAAAATGAGCTGCAACCGACGGGATTGTAAAACAGTTTGTCAATAATTGTTCATCGTTGATAATTTCATTATTTATGGCTTCGCCACTGGCTACTCCGTCGCCCACCGTTAAAAACCCACTAGCTGTTTTTTTCATTTTGTTGTGAAATGCTTCAGTGCGGTATAATTCACCGTTTGGTCTTACAAACTCATCAAACGTATCCGTGTTGTTTAAGTAACCACACCGACACGGGGTCGTTTTTACTCAAATGCACAATAGCATCGAATAGTTTCTCTTCAACGAGAAAACCATCCCTGGAGAATTCTTCTTGGAAGAATTCGTCGGGTATATACTTTATTGTTCTGTTTCGTGGAAATATTGTGACCGCGGACGTCCATGCGTGTTCGTTATGATCAATAATTTTGATTGGAGCTCCATTTTTGTTATATTTCGGTTCGTATAAAACTTCTCCGGTTATCGTTGTAACGGTTATTGGAAATCTAAGCGACGTTTCTAATTTTGCTATATCGCTAATAGTTGCTCCGCGCTCTTTGACTGTTAAACTCCATTGAGCTATTTTGCTACGCCGTAGATCGGTAAGTTTATTCCCTCGGGATGCATTTGTAAAATGTTCTGTTACTCGTGCTGCAACACAATTCAGCGACGAGGTAGCCGGCGACGACTGTTTCATCGGCGCTAGTTTTCCTATATCGGGTTTTTCATTTAACGGATATATCCCATACACAACTGCTGTTTCAGGATATGCTCGTTTATAATATGGTTTGTCAATTCCAGTTAACAGACCCGGCTTAGAATCACGGCTAACAACGACTGTTTTCTTGTCTTTGAGAATTGGTTCAAATTTGTCTCGTATAATCCAATCACCTGATTCTAAATTGACAATGAATTTCACTCTGAAAAAATACTTTTTGTTGCCAAGTTGTGTTAACATCATGGCTGCGTTCCTGTCGTTCATGGTGGCATCAACAACGCCATCAATTCGAAATGTTGACCAGCTATAAGATGCACCGTCGTGCTTGAATTCATTAATACAATCGCGTATTTTATTGATCAGGGCTCTATCCGTTATTGCCCGTTTTGGCACATCTTTGAGGGTTCTATCGAGATCGAATTCCTCAGTCATATAGTTAAAACAAGTATTTAAATAAGAAATTTATATATAATGAATCACTGCAAATGGCTTATGATTGGATCAACAACCCCGTGTAACAAATCATGCAGAAGCGAATTCTGTGGGTATCATTTACAGAGCGTTCGCAACGGTTCCCTAGGCCCCCTCCCGTGCCTCCGATGTGGAGTGGGGGTAAGGGGGAAATCACAATTATGTCTCAGTTGTGGCGGCAAGCGATACAGGGAACTAAAACGCTATTATTACAAACGAATAAAAATACCGTCATTGATCCTAACGATGAAAAAATCATAAAGACCCCTCAAGATTATATCCAGAGGTTTATAATTAAATCAAATAATAAATTAGAAAAATAGTATTATTATACAAATGAACCAAGAATTCAGACCGCACCCCGTGCTTGTTAATTATGAAGCATCCAGTGACGGTGTTGTTAGAAATCTCAGACTAAAGAAACCGATTGGATGTGTAAACAATATGGGGTATTTGATGTTTGGTGCTGGGAAGAAGAAATATTATTGTCGAATAATTATTTTTGAATGTCATAACGGATTCATCAAAGATGGCTTTGTGATTGATCATATTGATGGATCGCCTCAAAATAACAAATTGGATAACTTACGAGTTGTTACACAGAGTGAAAATACTAAAGTAGGAAAAACAGGTATGTATCCAAAACAAGCAAAGAATGTGAAATCATTTGATTTAAAAAATAACGAAGAAAACGTATTTCCATCAATGAATGCGGCTGGAAAACATTTTGATATTTGTGAGCCCTCGGTACGAAAAGTAGCAGAAAAAATAACTAGATCAGCTCTCTCAAAGAAAAATAAACACAGGATACAATTTGTATACATCAAGGAAGATAAATCCTCCAGTGATAAATCCATATGACGGAGTAATGTCCCATGTAGTCTAATTACTGTCTATTACGATTAATTAATTAATTATCCGTTACGATGAAAACTGTTACTGTCCTTAATTAAGTTACTTAAGTAACCTGTAAATATAAAAAACGGAGTCAAAAATGACCCAATTTTTTTTAATAATTAGAGGTAAAATATGTAATATTATTACTATGAAAATGGATATCAAAGATGTAAATGCTATAATCGCTGAAATTTCAAATTTGAAAAATCGAGGGATAGTATTATCTGAAGATCTCGACTGGGACAGGATTACCTCAGAATATGAAGACATTGAGTATCAGTCTAGTAAGGGTCTTTATGTTTTACCTAAGATGTACAGTCTCGTGAAAAGAATTCAAAAGTCCATCAATGCTTGTTTGTACGGTAACTACATTAATGCATTTATAACGCTATTTAGCACAGTTGAAGCAATACGTCAAAAGCTCGGCCAAGAGTATCAAAAACGAACTGAAATTAGTTCTAAAGTTCGTGATCTTAGAAAAATATTAAACGAGGAAAAATCCGTATCCTAACCACGTGAGCAGCTATAAAAAATAGTCTTCACATTTGAAAACTCAGTTCACAAACAATATATGGTAGGTGAATCGCTTACAACTAGATTAGCCCGAGAGCGGCTAGCAGCAATTAAAAAGTTTATACCGGTTCGAGACAGACTTCGCGAAAAACTTCAACAACGACAACAATCGCAGACTGACTTTTCTGTGTCAAGTGAACAACTGTTTACTCCAATAACAAGTGCGACCAAAGATGTGAAAAAGTTAACTGAAGCAGCGATATACGGAGATATTACTGAAAAAAAAACGAGCAGCGAAGGCGCCGCTGCTTGATACGCTTGAAAAGATAGCAGCAGAGACTGAACAAACACGCGCAGAGATACAACAGCTATCCAGTGATATAAAAACCCAACGCGAAATTGAAGAACTCGAAGAAGAACAACAAGGTGCAGCTGCAGGAAGAGACTATTCACCTGAAAGTATATTTACAGTCGCAGCATTAAATGAAATTAGAGGAAACCATACAGATTCCGAATTAGCTGATTTTGCTAGAGAAAATTTTCCAAAGGGTAAAAGAGAGAAAGTTTTAAACGACGGGTTTAAAGATTTTATTTAAAAAAAGCGTTTGGGCATCAAAAATATATTTAGCGAGACGCGGCGGGAATGAAATCAGAACGTTGCAGCACCCTGGTTATGATGACTTTCTAGCTGCGGTTAAAGGCGGTCCACAACCACCACGTTATACGGAGTATCCAATCCCGGAATAAATAGACATAAGAGCAGATGCCGGTTCTAAGAAAACAAGCGGAAAAGGATATTCAATTAAAAATCCTTTGGATTTCAACGCAACCGTGACATGTCCTGGTAATATTCTCAGTGATATGTCGCGGTTAGAAGTACTTATAGGTGGAAAATGAGCCGGAAACAACTCCGTCGAGATAATTAATGAAGCAGCTGATATCTGTAGACGATTATTTGCCGGCGGTATCATGGACATTGATGTATATCGAGAACTCATTGCTGAATTAGTTGAAAATCACAGAGATGCCCATGGTTATGATGAAAATCCTATGGATTTTAGCGATAGTTTGAAAGCGATTACTCAATTCACTAATTGAAAAAACTAATAGTTTTATAACAAGATGATCATACACTACAACCATGATAAACCCGTAAGCGTCTACGTGGTAAACTCACGATTGCCTGTTTACCGCGCGTGGTACGGAGATGGTCTCGGCAGTACCATCGCGGAGTTATTTACAAGAATGGCCCCAAAAGTGGCCCCGCTAGCTAAACAATTATCAGTGAAAGCCATTGATGTTATTCGTGATAAGGGAATCAGCGCTGTTGGAAATCTTGCAGGAAAGGCATTTTCTGCCGCGAAAGATAAAATAACATCATTGTTGCGAAAGAAACCA
This sequence comes from Unio delphinus, assembly GCA_029339505.1. Classification (NCBI taxonomy): domain Eukaryota; kingdom Metazoa; phylum Mollusca; class Bivalvia; order Unionida; family Unionidae; genus Unio; species Unio delphinus. The sequence goes on along the minus strand of JAQISU010000288.1, from coordinate 330,088 downwards.
ACAGTGACGAAGTCGGTGGTGAAATCAGCACCAGTGCTGCCATCAACGACAGTGATGCCTGCAAAAATCAGCAAAGCAATAAATAGCGCAGTGGAAGAAAAACTAGCGTCGTTGGCTGCTTCGGTGACTCCGTCGCCATTGACGGCTTCACCGGTAACAGATAACGCTATCATGAACGCAATAGCAGGAAGTGGTTTGAAACGAAAACAAAAACGACGATGATTACAAAGAGTTTCACAATTGAAAACACTAGTGTGAATAATTTAATGTTTAAACGAATAGCTGATCCCGCGCTTGATATGGAAGCCCCAGTGCGCAAAGACGATTCCGTCCGTGATTATCAATACTATTCCTATCATGCAATACAACCGGATCTACGATCGCGAATTGAACTTCAAGTTCAAGATACCAGTAAATACTTTTTGCCGTGTGAAGCATTTATTGAAATCGAAGGAAAACTCGTAACAAATGTTGCAGCTGATACCCCATATCCAGATAATGAAAATGTCCGAGTTGGTTTTGTTAATAATGACATAATGGCGCTATTTGAAAGCGCACGATATCTCATTGATGGAAAAGAAATTGAATCAATAGACCGCGAGGTTGATGTTGCAACAACAATAATCGGACTAGCAAGATACTCCGATGATTATACAAGGTCGGCTGGTCCATCTATGATGTTTGCAAAAGATATTACCGATAACGCTGACCACCTTCAATATATTAAAGTGTTAACACCGCAATACACTTCAGTTGCTAATCAACAAGAAGCAGCTAATCCAGAACGTTGAGCTAGACCCGGAGCTGCGTTTGATATTCTCAAGGACGTTAATGATAATTTCAATCTAGGGTTTGCAACACGAGTAGCGACGTTACAAGGACAACAACGATATTTGTAATGTGCGATTCCACTGCATCACATATTTGGATTCTGCAGAAATGTCAGAAAAGTTATTTATGGAGCTAAACACACAATCGCGTTAGTGCGAAAAGGCAATGACAATGATGCAATTTGGCATGCTAATGGTGTTGATAATGGTAAAGTTGTTTTGAGAAAATAGTATTGTGGATGCCAGTAATGACCCCATCAATTACCACGGAAGAGCGACTACTCTCATTTATGGACGCAGGAGGAAAATCATTGCTACGTTGGCTAACAACAACTGATGTCAAACAGGATGATGTTGATGGTACATTTACATGGCACTTGGCATCAAAACAAGGCGTTTCAGCTCCACGTCATATATTTATAGCGCTGCAGAATCGGAATCGACCAGGCTCCCAAGAACGCAGTCATATGATATTTGATCGATTAGGAGTCAAGGAGGTTTCGCTGAGAATAAACGGGCAACAGGAACCAACCGAAGATATACAACTTGATTACGACACTAACCAGATAGCACGTGTGTATCATCGGATGCTGTCATATATGGGTCGTGATCAAAATGTTGATACTGGTTTACAAATATCGTAACTTGATTTTAAGAAATTGTATCCGATTTATTACTTTTCGCTGGAACATCTTGATTTAACAAGGCAATCCGTCGTCGACATACATTTTAGGGCTCGTATAATCCCTGGTTGTGCTAATTATAGAGCGGTTGCTGTCATTCTCAGCGACAAATCAATGCTACTTGAAGGTATTGGTGGACGAATGAGAATCATTGATGCACCAGTGGAAAATATGTAAACGATTCACAATTAGATCAATTGAAAGCATAAATGTGTTTAACAATAAAATGCCATATAGTGTTGTTAGTGTCAAGCTGACTGATGGTCATGTGAAGGAATTCAAATCAAAATCCGCTAAAGAATGTGGAACCACAATAACGTTGAAACCAGCGCAGATGTCCGGCGGTACACATAAAATATCATTGACGGATCGTCAAATAAAACATTTCAATGATGCGCTAAAGAAACAGCGAGGGGTTCAAATTGAATTTTCGAAGGCTGCAATCGCCAACATGATAAAATCAGGCGGTATATTTCCATTGTTAGCTGCAGTACCAGAATTGATTGCAGCGGCTGCCCCAGCGGTGGCGAAGGCGGCGGCGTTGAGAGCCGTTGGTACCGCGGCAGGGATGGCGTTGAAAAAGGCAACTGGGAAAGGATATAAAAAAGGGAAAGGGTCTAAGACTTCCAGGAACCCCGTATTCATGGTACAGCGGAAAGGGTCTGAGAATACCAGGAACAGTTTATTGAAAAATCAAAGGTTTTTAGAGAATCCAATTGTTCCCATGTCCAATTTTGATTTAATTGATGCTGCTAGCGCGTTATCAATAAAAAAATTTCAGAGGGGTCTTTATGAAAGATCAGTTGACGAAACAACCTAAACGCGTTGAAACCGGAATAATCAATCTTGATAACAGCAGCGGATCGGGAACTCGCTGGGTTACATACGCGATTGATCCGCGTGGGATTGTCTATTTTGATTCATATGGGCAAGCTCCGCCAAGCGAGTTTATGCGATATATAAATTCAAAGAATCATTCAATTCCGATTTTTTTAATCCACGCTGCCAACACAACAATTAAATGATCCACCGATATGCGGCCGTGAAGTATTAAATGTCCTTGCGGAGATATCTACATTTCCGTGGAAACCGCCTCATCAGGTTGTAAACGAATATACCAGTGGGAGGTTTTTAGAAAATCAATAAATTGAAAACCCATGTTGCGCTAACAATAATGATTGATATTTGAGGGCGACCTCTATCAGCGTTAAAAAAAACCACCACGGAAACACAGGATGTAAAAAAAATAATTGAAGATGAAATCGCTGAGACGTTGAATTTAGCAAGTGTTGACCCAAACGAAATAGTTGTATTTCAAGATCGCCAGGGCAAATTGAAAACCAGTAATGTGTCGTTGGATGACATTTTAACACGAAGACATGACGCCGCCGATGACGCTATTGCGCTGTTTCAGGATGGTAAACTCAAACCAGGCGTATTTGTTTCGACTGTCACAGAGAAACTAACAACAGTAGATAACACAGCAAACTCATTAAAATCACTCAACGATGAATTTGTTAAATTCAATCAACCGCTACAAGAGTTTCTTGGTATTCCACCAGTGACCACACCGAATATTGAAACGATAAAAACCGCGATCGACAATTTAGCAAAGCTACGATCTGATTATAATGCTCATATAGATGCTTTTAACGCACTACGAAGAGGCTTCAGCAGAACCAATGAAGCCATTGTTAAATTCAATCAACCGCTACAAGAATTTCTTGGTGTTCCACCAGTGACCACACCAAATATTGAAACGATACAAAAGGCAATCGACAATTTAGCAAAGCTACGATCTGAGTATGATGCTCATATAGCTGCTTTTGTCGCACTACGAGAAAACTTCAGCAAAACCGATGACGCCATTGTTAGATTCAATCAACCGCTACAAGAATTTCTTGGCGTTCCACCAGTGGCCACACCGAATATTAAAACGCTAAAAACCGCAATCGACAATTTAGAACAGCTACTATCTAAGTATGATGCTCATATATATGCTTTTAACGAACTACGAGAAAACTTCAACAGAACCGATTACTCCATTGTTAAATTCAATACACCGCTACAAGAATTTCTTGGTGTTCCACCAGTGACCACACCGAATATTAAAACGATAAAAACCGCAATCGACGATTTAGAACAGCTACGATCTAAGTATAATAATCATATAGTTGCTTTTGACACACTAGTAGGAGGCTTCGGCCAAAAAAATAGCATCGTTGATAAATTCGATCTACTGCTACGAGAATTTCTTGGTGTTCCACCAGTGACCACACCGAATATTAAAACGATAAAAACCGCAATCGACAATTTAGCAAAGCTACGATCTGAGTATGATAATCATATAAATGCTTTTGGCGTGCTACGAAGAGGCATCGACAGGACCGATGACGTCATTGATAAATTCTTTGGTAAACAATATATTAGACCTGAAGATGTTAAAACAACTCTAGATAACACCACTGCAAAATTCGATGAAATAACTCGGTTTGGTCGGCAATTGGGAGCAATCAACACAGATGTTACTACGATCAGAGGCAATCTCCAGAGACTTGAAAAAATAAAAATTCCTCATGATAGCTTCAGCTTCAGCAATAAGGTATACACACTTCGATCTGGAACATTTGAGTGGACACCAACATCTAAAGCTTTACTCATCACAGCTACTGTCAAAGGTATTTATCGATTCACGCTGGCAACAACAACTCAATTTAATATATCATCGTCGAGTTCATCCGGGGTCAATAATGTGATATCAACGATCATCGACAAGAATACAAGTGAACAGTTAACGATAACAACAGATGATAAAAGTTTGGCTAGGGCATCAGTAACATGGTATATGGAATTCGTAGCGGATCTGAGCAAATAACTGAATTGAAATAAATTTACAATTAGATTCGTAATTGAAAACGCTAGTGCTTTTAAAATAAAAATGACATCAACGCCGTCACAATATCGCTATGATACAATCAAAGAATTATCAATGAAACTCAAAACACTCGCTGAGGAGTATGCAATAAAAATAAAAAAATACCGCAGGAGAATTACAGCCATTGACGTTACAGTGTATTCGGTATCTGGTGTAATGGCAGGGGCTGGTATTATACTGTCTTCAGTGACAATGATAGCCCGGGTTGCTGTTCCAATTTGTGTATCCGCGGCGACAACAATTGCTGGGGTTGCTAATGCAATTACTAAAAAACTATCATCGTGTTCTCAGGGAAAACTCAACGAGTATACAGTAAAACATCAAATAGCATCCAACGCGTACTCGCAATTATCCTCGTTGATATCATCATCGATTGATGATACAGTAACTACCGATGAAGAGTTCTCAGCTATGATACGTATTAATAATTCCGCGGTATCGAAATTAGAAATTGTAGACAATGATAATAATAATGTCACTAAAACTCGAAGAGTTTCAACTGCTTCAATGTAGACAATGATGTCACTAAAACCCGAAGAGTTTCAACTGCTTCAACGAACAGCAGAAAATACCAACCCGGTGAAAACAAGCATGATCTCAATATCATCAACGAAATCCGAGTTTAGTGTAAACTTCCCTTCTCCGGTTCCCGTGAAGGAGATAGCGCTAGCAAAATTACGTGTATACCATAGTTGGCCTAATATCAGATCGGTAGCATTTGGTGGGCAGAGACCCAATAACTCATTGCTGTTCGCGAATAAGAATAAAGAAGACGGGACTCCAGACTGGAACGTTGTTTCAATACCAGCAGGGTCATACCAAATCGAACAAATCAATAATGAATTCGCGCGTAGAATAAAATCGATTACTGGAGCAGAATCAGAAATCGCTATAACGGTTCACGAGCCAACGCTATCATCTGCCATTGAAATAAAATCACCTAATTACGTCGTAGATATCTATAACAGCTCAATCAGAATCGTGTTAGGATGGCCTGAAAACCATCCTCGACAAGAAACCGCTGTTGTATCACCAGAACCTGTAAAATCTGATTATGTCACAGACAAAATAAAACCTGATAATCCAATAAAAAGTTATAAAGAGTACAGTGTACCTATAGAGTTTTTTGGGCTCGGATACGAACCTAGGGTGGGGGATGGAAAAGCGCAGGGGTATTATTTTGTTAGCGAACCTAGCATTATTAAAAATTTCACAGCGATGAATAATGATTTTTCACTGTTATTAATATCTCTTGATTCTGGTACTCTCACTCGAGATGAATTTATCAGCGTTGTAGAAACATGTAACAAAATCATCGACGATATGGAAAAATTTAATTTACAAATTATTTGAGTTATACTCGATGCGGAAAGTTTAACATCGAGAAAAACATTTGCAAAAAAATATAATATCCGCATTGAAGATATATCAACATTTAAACTACCCGGTTATAAAGTACCGGATTTAAAGAAACAACTTAACGACACCATCGATATTGGCTTTAAAATAATCTATGACGCATGGAAAAGAAATCTAGTGGAAGATTTATTAATCCTGACTCACAATAATGACCTAGATGGTGGTGGTAGGCATATCGCGCCACACAATGTAAATATTTCATCGGTGATTGCACTCAATTTCGTATGTGATGCTATCGAAGGAAGCTATCAAATAAATCTCGAGTAATCAAATCAAGCCCAGCAGGGATATATTCTGTATTCATTTGCACCAACAGCGCCTCCAGGATTTTTAATTGTTGAGACTCCAATTAATCCAGTCTATATGCGATGCCATAATAATTCGCTAACGAGATTTAATTTCAGACTCATTGACCAGTCAAATAATTTGATTGATCTGCAGGATGAGGTGTTAGCGATTAGTCTATTTGTAAAGTCCTAGGACTTGATCAAATATTCGGTTGAAATCGTAAATGATTTTTGTTAACCCATAGCAGCAGGGGTGGGGGGGGAGATGACAACATCGTTGCGACCCCGATGATTGAAAAATCGCTAAGTCTCCGTTTGCTAAATGGAGACTTATTTTTTTTTTTTGGTTAAAACATGAGATTCGTAGGAAGGCTCTATTTTCCGTTTTGAGGCTTCAATCAATTTTGTCGGAAAAAGTTGTAGGGTTCGCATCCCCTGCTGCTTCTAGCAAAAAATATATTAAAAGTTAGTGTTTAATAAACATGAAGATCAAGTTTATGCATTGAATAAAAGGTTATTAATTAGCTATATCATAAATTTATTAAGATTGAGTTTGCAATAAAGATGAACATGAAATTCACTAATTAACAAAAAAAGTAAGGTTGTTAATTTGTTCTAGCATACATTTAATATAAGTGAGTGTGGAATAAACATGAACATCAAATTCATGCATTATAAAAAGGTTATTAATTTGTTCTAGCATAAATTTGTTTACAGTTAGTATGGAATAAGCATAAACATCAAATTTAGTAATTAACAAAAAACGGGTAATAAATTTGTTTTATCATAAATTTATTAAAAGTGAGTGGGGAATAAACATAAACATCAAATTCATTCATTAAAAACGGGTTATTAATTTATTCTAGCATGATTTTTTGACGTGAGTGTGCTTTAAATTCATACATTACAAAAATGGTTATAAATGTGTTCTATTATATATTTCTTATAAAGTGAGTGTGGAATAAAGATGAACATGAAATTAATTTATACAAAATAGGGTTATCAATTTATTGTAGCATAAATTTATTAAAAGTGAGTGTGAAATCAACACGAATATCACACTAATGCATTCAAAAATAGGGTTATTATTTTTGTTTAAATATAAATTTATTTAAAGTGAGTATGCATCAAATTCAATCATTACAAACATAATTTTATTTAACGTCAGTGTGGAATAAAAATGAATATCAAATTTATGTATTAAAAAATAGGGTTATTAATTTGTTCTAGCATACATTTATTAAAAGTGAGTGTGAAATCAACATGAACATTAAATTCATGCATTCCAAAAATATAGGGTTATTAATTTGTTCTAGCGTGAATTTATTTAAAGTGAGTGTGCATCAAATTCATGCATAAAAAAGTATAGGGTTATAAATTGGTTCTAGCGTAAATTTATTAATAGTGAGTGTGGAATAATTAAAAACTGATGCTATTAACATGTTATCTGGCACAATCCAGAGTTGTAGACTCTTTTCATTTTCATGAAATAAAGTAAGACCAAGTTTTTCTAACAATTGACAAAATTGCATTTTGAGAATTTTCCACTTTCCACTCATTTCTTGTCGCTAATGTACGCCACGCTGCATCACAGAGACAGTTGAGACTGAATTTGTATCATTCTTGGATGCATCTCCATTGAAAAATAACTTGATTTACTTGCATAAACTGGTATTTCAATGTTCATGTCCTATACCTATCTAGTGCTTTTATAAAGTAGTTTAAGTGCACATACAAATAGTGTTTTAGCTACTTGTGTCCGTTCCGTTAGGCACAATGGCGTAAGGGCCCAGATTTTCACATTTTTGGTCAGTTGTTCTTTTATTTTTTGAGGTTTTCTTTCTCCTCATCTTTTCCAAAGACGACCCGCAAGGCCTTGACTTTGTCTTTAAACAAATGGAGTGGTAAACCGTGTTGTACACCTCTTCAGTTTCCTGTTAGTAATAATTCAGTTTTATCGGTATTTATTTCGGATCCCGCTACTTTCCCAAATCTTTCAAATTCCTTTACGAGTTTCAAATAGGATATTTTTTTTATCTTGTATAACGTTTGAGAAATCATCTGCATGTTGTAGCATTTTGATCTCATTTCTAATATTTGGAACTTAAATCCCTTTTTTTTCTTTGTTCAGTTTTATTTTTATACTCATAATTTCAATCGCTATTACTCTATTTTAAACTATAACTTGTATGCTATCACCTAGAATATTTTTATCTAATACAAATATCACCTCTTATTTATAACATCTTATCATCAACATACACCATTTACATCTCCCGTTGATTGGAAAGCTTCATATTTTCCTGTCACCAACATCTTACCATTTTATATTTAACTATTATGGTTTTGTATATCGCTGGCCGATGTTAAACCTCTCTTATATTTGAACATCTAACCTATTGTTTGGCGCTAAATAGCCTAAAAGTGCTGGTGCGCCGTTAAAATTCAATCAAACAAACAATCAATCGCTATTACGTATAATAGTATAGAAAGTGGACACACCTGTCTGACTGATGTCTTTATATTAATTTATTTTCCGTCTTAGCTCCATTTACCTGTACATACGAGTTTATGTCTCTGTATAGGATTTTAGTCCAGTTTTGGAAGTTTCTTCCAAATCCAAATGTTTCTAACGTTTTATATAGGTAGTTCTGTTCTAATATGTCAAAAGCTTTCTCTTCATCAATGAGTACCATAATAATCCTCTGTCCATTGATATTGATGTGTTCTAGTATTGTTCTAATGCTCAGTATGTTATCTTGTATATTCCTACCTTTTGCCCCACTTGTCTGATTAATGTGTATTATCCTATCTAATCCTTTCTTTACCCTTTCCGCTAATATTTTGCTAATAATATTGTAACCTATATTAAGGAGGAAGATGGGCCTCCAGTTTTTAAGTTCCTTCCTTTCTTCTTTCCCTTTATATATTAACGTCATGATTCCTTCGCTCATGCTGTTTGTAATTTTCTTGTTCCCAAGTGCAATGTTATTATAATTCTAATACTGGCGATAGCTCTCCGTTGAATTTTTTTTTATAGAATTCCGCGAAGAGTCTATCTCTTGCTGTTGATTTATTTTTTCTAAGTTCTCGATTGTTTTTAAAAATTCGTTTTGCGTGACGAAATCCTCACCTATTTTCCTAGGTTCTGCAGATATCGTCTCGCATTATGTCTCTTGTAGGTATTATTTTTGTGTCATCTATGTCTTGCGATCTATACAGTTCTTTGTAGTACATGTGTATGTGTTCAATTATCCTTTTTTAGTCTTTTATTGTCCCCTCCCCTTCAATTTTCACTGATTCTAATGTTTTCTCCCCTCCCTCTTTTTAACTCTTCTCTTTTGTATAATCCTTCTGTATTTTTGTATAGTTTAGTGAATTTTCCCGCTTTTATAACCCTCCCCTTGTTTTCCTCTATTTTTTTGTCTTAATGCTCCATATTTTACATGTTTTTATTCGGTTTCCTAACGATTCTTTTTCTACTTTTATTTTCCCTATCCTTAGTTTTGAATAGTATATTGCTATGCTTTTGAATCTCCCTTTTACTTTATTCCATTCCTCTATTATATCCAAATTTCCCTTTTTTTAAAAAAATATTTCTTCCATTATTTCCGTCCCGAAATCCTTGTTCTCTATTATTTTATTATTTATCTTCCATTGGCCTATCCCCCATGGTATTATACTGATTATCCTTATTTCTATATATATTAATTTAGGGTCTGAAAGTTTGTAGTTTATAATCCCTGCTTTTATGTATTTATTGTTCCCCACCGATGTTCCCCAAAATTTGTTTTACCTCTTTCCCATATCCTCATTATATTCGAACGTATATTCCACCAAGGGTATGTTAAGTCTTTTGTAGATGTCAACCAATTTTTGTGTGTTCATTATGCACTCCATTTTTTTCTCTTAAATCTCTTGTACTCTGTTGTCAATTTTCCAGTCCTGTCTATCTTGTATCCCACCTAATTAAAATCCCCTCCTAAAATCACGTTTCCTATTGTGAACTGCTCCAAATATTTTGCCAATTCGTCTATACATTCCTGCTTCCTATGCATATTGGTTTGAATATACACATTGATAAAATTTACCCCTCCCATTTCAATGCGTATTAGGCGCCCCTTAAAGAAAATTGCTCCTCCATCCTTTCCCCATTTTATTCCCCTTTTATTTTTAATGAAAACAGCTACTCGTCCTCTTATGTCCCTCCCTATATAGTCATTCGTTACTATAATACAATCCATCTCCCTTTCCCCCTCAATTTTTCGGTCATTTGTTAGTCCGTTATGAGTCTCCTGTACGAAAAGCATGGCAAAGTCTCCTACTGTTTTTAACTTCACTATTTTTTTTCTTTGTTAATTCCATTTGCATTTACTGACATTAAACGGAAGTTCTGTTCCGCCATTTTCATGTCTGTTCCCAGGTTATCGCTTTGTGTGTATTAGGTTGTTATGGTTGTTTCTTATTGTTTATCTGGTTTTGTTTAGTTGTCTAAATTATGTAATTTTGTTTGGGGATTAAGGATCATCCTCTATTGTATTTCCACTTTTTGACATGTAAAAATCACTTGTGACATTCGATGTGTATAACGTTTCGCGCTCCGTCCGTCTTTTAATCACTTTGATATCGTTCGAAGCACTGTCGTATTCTGTCTCGCCTTCACTCCCTTCTGTATTGCTTAGCTTGTTAGTATTTAATTCTCTTCGTTTCTTCTGGTCTTCTTTGGGTTTGTTCTTCATCTCCTTTTTATCGTCATCTCTGTCCATCTCCTCAAACCAGGCCATATTCGTGGAGGAGGTTGACAGATTACTTGCCTTCCTTTTCTTGATTTTTTTCCCCTTCCATTGAGGTTAATGTAATAAGGGGCATAACATCAGACAGTTCGCTTGTTCTGTGTCTGTCTTCTCTTTTTCTCCTTCGCCTTCCTCATTTAGGACCTGAAATCTAATTGTTGTGGTTATTGTATCCTTTCCTGGCTCTTTTGTTTTAGTATTGTTTGGGCTCAGAATTTGGATCCATTCCTGCCTTGGTATGATTTATCCTTCCTTTGATACATGTGCAATTGACTTGTAGGATTGTTATGTGGAGATATTGCCACTGCTCCTGCATATGATGCTGGATGGATGGTGTTCGCTGTAGGCATAGTCCCTTGCTTAGAATCACACTTTTCATGTCCTGTGCAGCCACACTTGGGGCACTTTCTGTCCTGCTCGCACGATTTATACCAGCTTTTCAGTTTGATCCTATCAGGTAAAATAACATAGGTATTTTTTGGCGTCCTCCCTTGTCATGGCGAGACGCCTAGCTTCATTTGATATTGGGGCACATCGCCATATGGTCCCCATTTTGTGGTATTTCCCTTGGCCCCCATTTTGTGTTCCAAATTCTATATTAATTATTCGGTGCAAATATATGGTAGTCTGCTTACATGTATATATACCATTTTAGGGCCACCTTCCTTCTCAAATGGTGGTGCCTCTTCGACCGTCACTGTCATCCCCTTCACCTCAATGTATGTCACATCTAGGAACTTTACTTCTTTTTCTTGTGGTGCAGAATGTACCTGTTTAAACCCGCATTATGTAGTTCTTCGATTTTTCCAATGTCATATTTCACGGCATGAAGGGTCATTAGAACTTCGGCTTGTTTTGGTGCGCTCGCATTTATTCCAAAATTTATGGGTTGAATCCCGTGGGGTGGTATGTCATGCAACTCTGTTCTGAAATACGCATTTTATTTAGATCTTACCGCCTTGGGTGGCAAGTTCCCGGCATAAAAATCGTCATTTTGGTCAAGTATTTATTCTAGTGTCATATGGTCGCTTTGGTCATTGTCTGTGGGTGTCACACCACTGATAGCAGTAACACTTCATACTTTCACCATTTTCTCTTAAAAAAGCTGGCTAAGGTATCTATTAGTAATTTGAATATTGAATTGTTACCTATGCTAGTACTTTCTACGAACAATGTTTATGGGGATGCATTGCTATTTATAATTTAACCACTTGATTTTGTTAGCATAGTATGAGTGCAGGAAACCAACTGGTTTCACAATCTGCACTATCTACAGCAGTTGTGATCTGAAAATGTAAATCTGAAATCTGAAAACCAAAGGTGAACGATGCTTACTTCACTTTTTGTAACTTATATTGTAATCCTTTTTGCGATTAGATAAACATTGACTTCTCAACTACAGGTATTAGAATACACTATAAATGCATCGTAAAATAGTTTGGATAATTTGATTTTCATGTTTTGAAACTAAAAACAATGTTATTTTTTAATAAATATTTCCCTGTGCAAATGGTGATCCTCCTAGCATGTTAAAATATATTTAAATCTGTATATATTTTAAATGTTATTTTATTTCTTTGATTTTCCATCTGTTGACCAAATACAATGTTATTTCTCATTTATAAAATCTTTCTCAAAATTACTTGTTTTCTAATGTCTCAAATTTGTATCCAGTTCAATGTTGGGATTCTATCATGGTGTCTCAAATTTGTATCTAGTTCAATGTTGGATTTCTATCATGGTTGTTATTCAAACAATACAACTCTGCATCTTTTCCCTTTTTTATACAACCACATGTAAAGCTTTATATGACCAATAACACATATATTCTTGTTTTTCAATGCTCGTAACATAAGTTTTTGTACAGTTCAGTTTATACCTTTGAAATAATTTATCAACTTCTTTTTCATGGGAGATATATCATTTTCATCAGAAATTATTTTCTCTGGGGCTAATGGGTAGCCAATGAAATAGTCATGGAAACGTAATTTAATCACCAAATTCACTTAAAAAATGCACCAAGTACGATATACATCTTATGTTATGTTTAAAATTGATTTTTTCACATCATACCTTGCACTGACTCCACGTTTTTATGTAATATTATTGCTAAATACACACCTTACTACATTCACAATCATTAGGAACAGCCATAATCTGGTACAAATTCAAGTTTTACACCTAATATATCTTTAACCTTATATCTTGTGATAATCATGGAAGACTTTGAATAAATTAATTTTATGAACTCATTGCATATTAATATACCTCAATATGAAAATACTATGACTAATTATTATTAAAAGATTTACTTGTCTAATGAATTTCCAGATAAACCGAAGTACTAATTAAAATGCAATTCAATAACATGGCATACTATGGCATGAGGATATGCTGCTTAATTGGGATAACTTACTATTTTAAGCTAAGATTTACATTCCGTCAGGTGTCATTATCCTCCAGTCAAAGTACATAAATGGAACTTGATCTTAGATTAAAAGGCTTGTAAATGGTTATCTTAGATTCATCACCCCTAATTTGCGATCTAATTAAATTAAATCAAACAATTTTGACAATAGGTAGCACATCAGACCTGGATCCAATTGTTTACCCAATACTATTAATAATTCTTTATAATCATCTGACCAGGATCCAATTGTTTACTCAACACTATTAAAATTACTTTATAATCATCTGACCCGGATCCGATTCTTTATTCAATAATTACTAATTCTTTATAATCATCCGACCTGGATCCAATTGTGTACACAATACTATTACTAACACAATACTATTACTAATTCTTTATAATCATCCGACCTGGATCTAATTGTTTACTCAATACTGTTAACAATACTTTATTTACAGAGGGGACTCATTTAGATGAAAATAATTTTACCTTGAGGTCCTCTAAATAAAGTAAAACAATATACATCATACAAAAAATTAATATAAATTACTATTTAGTTCAACAAGTCTAGAGTAAAATAAATTTGACTAAAATATCATCTTTTAAATACTAATATTTTTGGCAGCTTTTACGGCCTCTGAAAGCTTTTTCCAAGAGTATTGGAAACATTTTAAAATTGATAAATTCCTGACTTTGATGGATGAAGATTTCATATGTGATGTTGATCTTAAATGGTATTAAGTGCTGAGTAATAGTTTAATAACTCCTGTAGGTACTCTGGAGCAGCTCCATTTAGACATTATGCACAAGGTATGTCTAGTGAAAATCAATCTTTTGATATGTTTTAAGCCATTTCAGTAATGTAAGAAAGGCTTTTAGTTTAAACATTTTATTTCTTAACTGTGTAGTTCAAGATTACAAGTTCTGTAGTACAGAAGGTAAAGGACTAGAACAAAAGAAAATATTTTGCTTTTCTCCTTTTGACGATACAAACATTGTAAATATGTGTGAATATATGGCAGATGAAATTGAGTTATAATGACAATAATTTTAAATTGTTGAAGTCATAGTGAAAATTATCTTAGCTAAAACATTAGCATTTAGACATGGTATATAAAGTACAAAGATCAACAATGAAGGAGTTGATAAATGATGAGAAAGAAAAAAAGAAGTTAAAAGCAGAAACTTAATTAAAATGTGTATCGCATTGTGTCTGAAGTTGCGAAAAAAAAGGAGGGAAGAAATTAAGAAAGTTACAAAAGTGGCCAATATAAAGTGAACAGTACTGCTTTATAAAGTTGAGTTACATAACTGACATTGTATGTATATATTCAGAATGATAGGTAGATACACAAACACACATTATTATGCATCAAGTTTTCCTGGCCTTTAAAATAAATAATACAATCTCTATACTCACGTGAATCTTATGTAAATATTACATACTATGTTTCAACAATGCAATAAGTAAAGAGCACACAGTAACATTAAGATTTGTTTCATCAGCATAATATTTCATCCACAACCATACATGTGAACTTGATGTACAATGTAAATATCTGCTCAAGGTACACAGCAGACAAATGATGACTGAAATTGAACAAATGTAGAACCACACAAAAAGATCACTTTTAAGAAAGCAATCAGATAATGTGAAGTCATTTATTTTTGTGGTTTAGTGATACTGAATTTTTTGTACTGTGTAAACTCATGGATACTGAATTTTGTCTACTGGGTAAATACAAGGATATATATCATTTTGTGTAATAGGTATGTGGTCCCATAGTTTTCACACAAAAAATAGCCTCTAGCTGCAAACAGAGTTAAAACATGCAAATGAAAATAAAATGTTCTGGGAGAGAAGGTAAATGTGTAATTTGTAATTAGTGAATAGAACTAATTTTGCATAGGAAAATACAGTATATAAGTCAAAAAACATTTGCCAAGTTTGGTGATTCTAGCATGAATCATGGTAGAGGTAAGAGGCTCATTTGGGTCTGAGATCACTCTCGTGGCTGACAAAATAATTAGGGTAAAAGATTAACGTACAACACCTTTGAATCACATTTTGTAACTCAAGGAAGGAGTTATACAACTAAAAAAACAATGTTTCAGTACAGTTTGTTATGAGGTATACAAGGGTTTAAATGATATAGTGAATATCGTAGCCCATTGTCTGTTAGGTGTGCACTTTTGTCACAGTTAATATTAAGCATAAGAGAGTCACTACAACATTCTACAAGATTTTACAAATAAATGACATTTAAAAAAGTAAACAACAGCCTTCATGGATGAATTGATGCTATACTGGCCGAAAATAATTTTCAGGACATCAATATAAGAGCATTTTTTCTTTTTTACAAATACGTGTTGAAACCATTGCTGATATTCTTTAGCAATAACAAGATTTTCAAACTAGTTGCTATGACAGTTATACTGGGCTTAAGATTAATACCATTTCATTTTGTACCAACTAGGCATCATCAGAAGTCTTTTAGTGAAAATCCCAATGTCAACAAGACCATCCTTTCAGTAGGAGTAGCTATAAAAGGATTGCCAAGATGGATGTCATATCAAGATTGGCACAAGTTTCATTTAGGACCAATAAGATATTGTAAGAAGGCTTTTAGTGAAAACCCCATGTTGATATCCATTTAAGAGAAGCAGCAATAAAATGATTTTCAAGATGGTCACTTTGTCAAGTTTCATGTCAATCCTCCAAGTAGTTTAGAACGAGTAAAAATAATATACTTGTGCTCACAGTCAGATGATAGCAACTGGCCATCCCACAAGATCGTCTGTTTTATGACCAGTAGAGTTAAAATCAGACGCCTTCCAAAAATCCTGGAGCAAATATACATGTACATAATCATAAATGAGATCAATTATCAACAACATATATTACTGTCATTCAACCCCACCCAACACACAGAGTTTTGACCTTTATCCAAGTGCCCAAGAAGCAACTTGATTGGAATACAATAAATACAAACTTTGCAAAAATTCATTTGCATATGTACAAAGGATCAATATATCGTAAATATAGCAAATATTAGCTGGTCAGAATAATAGTTCCTAGTGAGGCTGGACAGCAAAAGTTTCATATTGAATCTTCAACACCCACAACCTAGTCTTTTCCCCTCTCCTATCATGTAAAACAAAAATATTATCCTCCTTATTTCGGTAAAAGCAAAACTCTACAGGAATTTTGTTATCATTCAAAAGAATTTTTTTATGAGAATCTTTATACTCTAATGAAGCTAACGGATCAGACTCAATGCGCTTGGAACTCATCTAGAGTCTATCAAGAATCAAAATTTAGCCGACCAGTGCTTTCAAACTGTACAATATAGTAATTAGCTTGCCATTATAAGATTAAATATAATAAAAATGGTGTCTGGCATTAGTTATATATATGCCCCCCTCCCAACCCAAACAGATCCTTACGAGCAAATTCTGTTGGCACTGACAAGCTTCTGTTCAAAAGTATCCCTCACAAAAGACCACCTTGCTAACATGACCAGCAGCCTAGCAATTTGGTGCAATAATTAAATATACAATTTACCCTTCACATGCAGCCTCTTTTGATTTTAATATGTATGCAGAGCTAGTATTGTATTCAAAATGTGTTATTTAATCCGATTTCTGTTTCCCGATATCTGGTTTTTGTTACTGAAAGAAGTGTTGACTAAAGTACATGTACCACTAAGGTTAATATTATATCACTTAAACATCACCAACAGCCATATTTATTCCATAAATCTGATACAGACTCAAATTTAAATACATTCAAAAGGGTAACTACATGTAATAAGATTAGACATGCTGCTGTTATCATGAGATGTCTGGTTTAGTCTCTCTGATAATCGTTAAGATTACAATTATTGAACAGTAGTTACAGATGAGAAGTGGCTTTAAATGTACATACACAAGTCAGCAACAAAATGGTTTGATAGCCTTTATGGCTTATCTTAGTAAGATGTTGAGCTTGTTCACCTTTGATAATTAGTGGCTATTGCTACTGAAAATAATTGTCAAGATCACAAATCCTCACGGCCATGAGGTCAAATCTACGTGATGTTAATGGCACATATCGAAGCAGTTTTGGCTTCTCTCACTTACTAGTGCAAAGAAATGTCTGAAAACAACAGGTGTACAGAAATTTTAAAAACAATAGGACATCAGACTGTGACTAACGAATCATGTGACAAGATCGCTTCCTTCAGAAACACATGGCAATTTGTTTAAGTGCCGAAAAAATTGTTTTATCAATCTTATTAGTTGGCAACATTGGAATAAGTACAGTGTAACTGCAAAGAGATCAACAAGTCATTGAGGAAAATAAAAATTCTCAATTTAGAAGAGAAAGTGAAAGTAATTCAACTGACCAAAAAGGTGGAGAGTTCGAGGATCCTGGCAGATAAATTTGATGTCAGAAAGATTCAGATAAACAATATCGTGAAAGATAGGGAAACATCTCTATGGAAATGGGAAGGTGGAATGGATGGAGAAAGGAAGATTGTTAGAGCCAGGAGATGTTTGTATCCTGATTTGAATGCCAAGATTTTTGAAAGATTTTGCACCCGTCAAATGATCCAAGAAAAAGTGAAAATTTTGCCAGTTGAAATTGGATATGACAACTTTACCGCAAGTAACGGATGGTTGCATGGATTTCACCTCCTTAGTGGAGAATCAGCTAATGTTAATAATGAAGTTGTCAAAGATTGGAACTAGAGACTGAATGATATATGCAATGGATAAGACAGCAAGGATATTTTCAATTGTGACAATACTGGTTTGTTTTTAAGACTGTTGCCAACAAGGTCGCTGGTACGAAAAAGGGGATTCATGTAAATACTAATCACATTTGTCATCCCCTTCTAGAATGGCCACTTTCTTGCTGCAATAGGGGTGACCTTATAAGAGGGGGACTACTGTATATATGTACTTGTATGTTTTAATGATCCAATTTTACATAATATGTAGAATAGAGTCTCCTGCAGGGGTAAATTCTGATTTCTGCCAATAATGAATTGGATGTCCACTTGCCATATTTTTATTCCAGTGTGAAAAAATGCAAAGTCATGCACTCATGACTACATACATAAGAAATGGCAAAGTTCAGTGTTATGTTTTCCGTATGAAAAAGAAGTTCGTTAGGGACTGACATTATACTGGCCAAAAAGAATTTCCAGGAATTCAAGATTAGAACCCTTCAAAATAATTTTAATAGCCGAGTATTGAAGCCATCTCTAATATTCTTCAGAAATAACAAGATTTTCAAATTAGCTGTTCATTTAGGACCAACAAGACATGAAAAAAAGTCTTCTGGTGGAAACATCAAGTTGACATGACTTTCTGTTATTTTGGAGTAATGATGAGATTTTCAAGATGACTGATATGATGGTCATATTGGAAAACAGATTGGCAACATTTCCACAAGCTAGACATCATCAGTCTTTTGATGAAACAACAATATCGATATGACTAGCCATCTGGAAGTAGAAACAAGATTCTCAAGATGACCATAAGGGGCCCCGAGTGGCCAAGTGGTCTAAAGCGCTGCCATCTCAACTCTGTCTGCATGGGTTTGAGTCTCGGATTCGGCCAATGTGGGTATGTGAGAAAGCTTGCCAGTAGCTTCTCGTGGGTTTATGGTTCTTTCTGGGCTTTTCCGGGTTCTTCCTCTACCATTAATACTGGCCGCCATGTATAGCCTATATTATACTGAAAATGGCATTAAACCATATAAAACAAACACACAAGATGACCATTATGGTGACCATATTGGAAGTCAGATCAGACAAGTTGACATGGTAAGACATTTTGCCAGTGAAAACCCAATGCCATTATGACCATTCATTCAAGAGAAGTAGTGATAACAAGATTAACAAGATGGTAACTGAAGCAGTCATATAAGATATCTCAGCAGTATTTTCATTCAGGACCAATTAGATATTACAAGAAATCATTTAGTAAAAAAAAACCTGCTAATACGACTGTCCATTCAGGAAGATCATCAATACGATTCCAAGATGGCCACTGTAGTGGCCATTATGGATGTGCAAGTGACACCATTTTAATTTAGGACCTACTTGTATGTGTGATGAAGGTGTAAAGGATAAAGTTTCATGGCAATCCTGAAGTAGTTTAGGAGGCATAGCTATAACAAGCTTGTGCAAGTGAATGGACTGATGACAAACCACCCCATAAGTATATGGACAAATAGTGGAGATCTGTGCTAAGGGCAAGTACAAAAATACAAGATATGACCTTCTTTGGAACCCAAGGTCAATTATGTCTGTTTTCAAACTCATTAACAATATATATATATATATATATATATATATATATATATATATATATATATATATATATATATATATATAATTGTTTTCATATCTGCACCATAATTAGATTGTATATACACAAAATTAACAGAGATTTATAAACATCTGCAGGACTAGTCGCATGTACAAGAATCTGTCATTGTAAGAAAAACAGCAATAATTTAACAACAATAATTGTAAGAGAGCAGAAATTTGGCAAAATGTGATCTTTGAATTATCATTTATGGAAAGTAACTGAAAACTTTGACTAGTTATATTCACAAGATTTAATCATGCAGTACGTCAAGCTGCAAGAAAAAGAAAAAAGTAATTCAAGCAACTATTGCAGAAATTAGGTAATTTGTTGACATGTGCATTATTATTTAGATAATGACCATAATATGCATAAAGTTTTATAGCGATCCATCCGAAACAGACTATTTGTATTTACAAGATAAAGACATACACTATATTTAGCTAAATTAATACAAATGTTTATATGCATATTTTGAGTTGATGACTACAACATTTACCAAGTTTCATTGCAATCAACTGAAAAATGTAAGATAATTGTGTTTAGAAGACTTTGTCATACATGGAATTAAGTTGCAAGTAAGAAATGAAAACTCTTATAAAATTTGCATCACAAAGTAATTTGTCTATATGATCATCATTGAGTGATGCCTATAATATTTACAAAATTTCATGGCAATTCATTGAGAACCAGTACTAACTGAATTAATATGTGTGTGCCAGATGGATGGATGGAAGTATGGATGGACTGACATGAGTGTTCCAAGTAGAAGCACTTAAAGTAAGCCAATTTTCTGTAGTTGTTGCTTGGTTTTGTCTTGTTGAAGCCTCTTCATGTTCATTAGTTTTGTTCAGACTTTGTTGTAAGGTGCTTTTGAGTATCCATAGTTCCACTGCTGTTTTACCTGAAAGAGAGACCAGAGATTAATACTGGATCCCAATGCAATGAACAAGACAACAATCTTGCATATTTAATCCGTTTTCTTTGCAGTCTGCATGCATGAATACTAAATTATAAATGCTGAAACCAGTTTGAATGATTTAAGAACATTATTTATATTCCATTATCATTTATGAACAACTTTATTTTAAATCTGTGAAGACCAGTCAATTAGCAACAAAACTCTTGATTCCATTATTATTTAACTTCAATAATTCTAATAATTTCTTTGAAATAACTTTATAAAAAAGCATGTTTTTGTTCAGTGTTAGCAAATATATGGATAATCAATATCTCATTCACAAAACAGTTAGAGGTCACACAATCAAATATGCCTTAATACCAATAAATGTAAGGACGAAAAAATGAACTACATAGTATCATTATAAAACAGTTGTATAATCAGATAGTATGTACATGAACATGTAGACTCATATCACAACTTTTTATGTTCAGGCATCAGCATTTTTTAAAAATATTGCATCAATCAATGCATCCTTTGAAAATAAAACAAACGAGCTGCAGCTAAAGAACAACAAAAAAGCCTGATGACAACATTACATATGCAATCACTTAATGACTAGAAACGGTTCATGTGGCTGTTTGATTTTATGACCCATTACAGAGCTTTCCTGGTCACCACTGTTGCACCCAGTAACCATCTGACAAGTTATGTTGATACTGGTATGTGCTTCACATTTGTTGTAGATAAAAATTAATGTAGTTTATGGGTTAACTGTTTTCCCTCATAGGCACCTATCTTCACCAACCAAGTCACTGACAATAATGTGCATTATTCACTGAACATTCTTTGCGAAGAGGAATGAAACTCGGTAACTACAACAAGGATGCAAGTTATATATGGCCAATACACTCTGTGCACACTATGTAAATTAAACATTTCTTTTTCTCCTTACTATCCAAATTTTCTAAATAGCAATGTCAAATTCATCTCATTGATTTATTCAAAGGAATGCAGAGTTGTGTATGTGGTGAGATCATTATTTGTTGCCCATTCTGTGATGTATGCATGTCTTGATAAGCAAAATAGTGAGCAGGAGAGAAACAAAAAGGAGAGAGAGCTTGTGTACCTAGCTGTATTTTTCACTTTGTTACATGCTTAGGCTTGAATAAACAGTAACATAGAAAGAGTGAAAATAACAAGCTTGTAAAAACTTAATAAACACTTTAATCAGCACAAATATTTTCTAGAAAAGAAAAATAAACTTACGGTTTTAAGAATCAATTCCAAAATTAATCCAAAAATAATTCAAAATATAATCCACTAGAGAAATTGCAAAAGTCCTGGTAATAAAATGTCCAAATAATTCCCAGTTCAAATCTTAGTGAAGCATCGAAGATGGAAGACGATGTCATGTGATGAAGTCAGTTCTGGTTCTATGAAATTAAATGAGCACAATTATTTTCCAGATAAATAACAAAATAAATCCTCCTGATCCAAACGAATTGAAATAATTTCCAATACAAGGTAATTTAAAAAAACTCAAAACAATACAACTTAATATTCTAACAGCCCAACTTCTACTAAATAGTTCGCTCCAAAACATTAATTTATATACATGTTTTTACGTAAACAAGGAAGGGGTCACATGATCTTCTAGAATCTTTTAGAACAAATTTACGTTCAAAAAATCTCGTACACACCATTTGACCCAACTAAAGATAGAAATATATTTATAACAAAGCTCCATAATGTCTTTGGAATCAACCAATCATTTTAAAAGCTTGTTTACAACTCTGAAGCCAGGTGAGGAATGAGGTCAACACCTGGTGTTTATTGTTAGAGTACATGTCATCCCACTTTCTAAAAAAAATATCTCCCAATGAATGAATCTTAAACCTAAAATGTCAAATATGAATCTGACAAACAATTAATATAAAAAATAAATGACCCAAATCAAATACACGTAACAACGTTTAGTGATATAAAATAATTGTTTGTGTCACTGTTTAACAACAAACTATAGATTTGTGTTTGCAAAATATGTATGCACTATAATAGGTCAAAGTCTAAAAGTTAAAAATAAGTTCATAAAAATATGACAGTGTGTTCCAGCGGGCATAAATATCAAACCAGGTTGTCTACTTATGCTTACGAACATTCCTACAACATTTCATTAGTCTATCTTAGGTGGTTTTGATTTAATGTTGGTCAGAAGGTTTTCATGAAAAAACGTCCAAGTCCATAGATGCAGGTCACTCTGCAGTATCAGACTAACAATCCAAAGATCACATATATTGATAACAACTGAGGCTTCTAGATCAGCTGCTTTCGTGTTCTTGGAAATGGCAACTACATGCCAATCAACCATGAAAAATGTATACAAGTTTGACCTTATGACACCCAAATCAATAGTTTTATTCAATACCCCAGTACAAACCACCCATGTTTGGTTGAGGTATGTCATGAAAAACTAATGTTATGATGCAGAAACCCTTTTTGTAATTCATTCAGTCAGTGACCTTGATCTTTTGAATAACAATTAGTGTGGTTCTTCCCCAGTGCAAACAATCCACAAAGTTTGGTAACTTTAGCTGTGAGTTATCAGACTATCCACAAAGTTTGATAACTTTAGCTGTGAGTTATCAAACTATCCACAAAGTTTGGTAACTTTAGTTGTGAGTTATCAAACAATCCACAAAGTTTGGTAACTTTAGCTGTGAGTTATCAAACTATCCACAAAGTTTGGTAACTTTAGCTGTGAGTTATCATACTATCAACAAAGTTTGGAAACTTTAGCTGTGAGTTATCAAACTATCCACAAAGTTTGGTAACTTTAGCTGTGAGTTATCAAACTATCCACAAAGTTTGGTAACTTTAGTTGTGAGTTATCAAACAATCCACAAAGTTTGGTAACTTTAGCTGTGAGTTATCAACTATCCACAAAGTTTGGTAACTTTAGCTGTGAGTTATCAAACTATCCACAAAGTTTGGAAACTTTAGCTGTGAGTTATCAAACTATCCACAAAGTTTGGTAACTTTAGCTATGAGTTATCAAACTCTCCACAAAGTTTGGTAACATTAGCTATGAGTTATCAAACTATCCACAAAGTTTGGTAACTTTAGCTATGAGTTATCAAACAATCCACAAAGTTTGGTAACTTTAGCTATGAGTTATCAAACAATCCACAAAGTTTGATAACTTTAGCTATGAGTTATCAAACTATCCACAAAGTTTGGTAACTTTAGCTATGAGTTATCAAACTATCCACAAAGTTTGGTAACTTTAGCTATGAGTTATCAAACTATCCACAAAGTTTGGTAACTTTAGCTGTGAGTTATCAAACTATCCACAAAGTTTGGTAACTTTAGCTGTGAGTTATCAAACTATCCAAAAAGTTTGGAAACTTTAGCTGTGAGTTATCAAACTATCCACAAAGTTTGGTAACTTTAGCTATGAGTTATCAAACTATCCACAAAGTTTAGTAACTTTAGCTGTGAGTTATCAAACTATCCACAAAGTTTGGTAACTTTAGCTGTGAGTTATCAAACTATCCACAAAGTTTGGTAACTTTAGCTGTGAGTTATCAAACTATCCACAAAGTTTGGTAACTTTAGCTGTGAGTTATCAAACAATCCACAAAGTTTGGTAACTTTAGCTGTGAGTTATCAAACTATCCACAAAGTTTGGTAACTTTAGCTGTGAGTTATCAAACTATCCAAAAAGTTTGGAAACTTTAGCTGTGAGTTATCAAACTATCCACAAAGTTTGGTAACTTTAGCTATGAGTTATCAAACTATCCACAAAGTTTAGTAACTTTAGCTGTGAGTTATCAAACTATCCACAAAGTTTGGTAACTTTAGCTGTGAGTTATCAAACTATCCACAAAGTTTGGTAACTTTAGCTGTGAGTTATCAAACTATCCACAAAGTTTGGTAACTTTAGCTGTGAGTTATCAAACAATCCACAAAATTTGTTAACTTTAGCTATGAGTTATCAAACTATCCAAAAAGTTTGGTAACTTTAGCTATGAGTTATCAAACAATCCACAAAGTTTGGTAACTTTAGCTATGAGTTATCAAACAATCCACAAAGTTTGACAACTTTAGCTATGAGTTATCAACCTATCCACAAAGTTTGGTAACTTTAGCTATGAGTTATCAAACTATCCACAAAGTTTGGTAACTTTAGCTATGAGTTATCAAACTATCCACAAAGTTTGGTAACTTTAGCTGTGAGTTATCAAACTATCCACAAAGTTTGGTAACTTTAGCTGTGAGTTATCAAACTATCCAAAAAGTTTGGAAACTTTAGCTGTGAGTTATCAAACTATCCACAAAGTTTGGTAACTTTAGCTATGAGTTATCAAACTATCCACAAAGTTTGGAAACTTTAGCTGTGAGTTATCAAACTATCCACAAAGTTTAGTAACTTTAGCTGTGAGTTATCAAACTATCCACAAAGTTTGGTAACTTTAGCTGTGAGTTATCAAACTATCCACAAAGTTTGGTAACTTTAGCTGTGAGTTATCAAACTATCCACAAAGTTTGGTAACTTTAGCTGTGAGTTATCAAACAATCCACAAAGTTTGTTAACTTTAGCTATGAGTTATCAAACTATCCAAAAAGTTTGGAAACTTTAGCTATGAGTTATCAAACTATCCACAAAGTTTGGTAACTTTAGCTGTGAGTTATCAAACTATCCGCAAAGTTTGGTAACTTTAGCTGTGAGTTATCAAACTATCCACATAGTTGGGTAACTTTAGTTGTGAGTTATCAAACAATCCACAAAGTTTGGTAACTTTAGCTGTGAGTTATCAAACTATCCACATAGTTGGGTAACTTAAGTTGTGAGTTATCAAACAATCCACAAAGTTTGGTAACTTTAGCTGTGAGTTATCAAACTATCCGCAAAGTTTGGTAACTTTAGCTGTGAGTTATCAAACTATCCACAAAGTTTGGTAACTTTAGCTATGAGTTATCAAACTATCCACAAAGTTTAGTAACTTTAGCTATGAGTTATCAAACTATCCACAAAGTTTGGAAACTTTAGCTGTGAGTTATCAAACTATCCACAAAGTTTAGTAACTTTAGCTGTGACTTATCAAACAATCCACAAAGTTTGGTAACTTTAGCTGTGAGTTATCAAACTATCCGCAAAGTTTGGTAACTTTAGCTGTGAGTTATCAAACTATCCACATAGTTGGGTAACTTTAGTTGTGAGTTATCAAACTATCCACAAAGTTTGGTAACTTTAGCTATGAGTTATCAAACTATCCACAAAGTTTGGAAACTTTAGCTGTGAGTTATCAAACTATCCACAAAGTTTAGTAACTTTAGCTGTGACTTATCAAACAATCCACATAGTTGGGTAACTTTAGCTGTGAGTTATCAAACTATCCGCAAAGTTTGGTAACTTTAGCTGTGAGTTATCAAACTATCCGCAAAGTTTGATAACTTTAGCTATGAGTTATCAAACAATCCACAAAGTTTGGTAACTTTAGCTGTGAGTTATCAAACTATCCGCAAAGTTTGGTAACTTTAGCTGTGAGTTATCAAAGTATCCACAAAGTTTGATAACTTTAGCTATGAGTTATCAAACAATCCACAAAGTTTGGTAACTTTAGCTGTGAGTTATTGTGCAGAAACCATTTTTATTCCTTCACCTTGGCCTTTGAAGTTTTAAACAACTAACGTTATCGTGCAAAAGCCTAACTAACATTACGGCAGTACTATACAAACTGTTAAATTTTGTATCTAAAATACCCCTATCTGTATAAAACCATGAGATGAGAAACGGACCATGTCCATGGTAGATATATTTGTGTTAATTTAATCACACAAAGCCTGTCTAGATACCTGCAGATACACCCAGGTCTGTATGATCCCAAAATAGCCAAACAACCAAATAAAACAGTGTGTATGAATTTCATATATTTATCCTAGTTTGCATTACTGAGAGAAGGGCAAACAAGGAGCTGCTATAACTATGCTTCAACACTTTAATCATCAAATCAGGATATTGAAAAGGAGTTTAATTGGTCAAAGTGATCGAATCCAGCAAATACAAGCAATACATAGACAACAATACAGGACTATTTCAGAGGCCTCGAGTGGCCAAGTGGTCTAAAGCGCTGTCCGTTACGGATCACTGCCATCTCACCTCTGTCTGCGTGGGTTCGAGTCTAAGATTTGGCTAATGTAGTTATGTGAGAAAGCTTGCCAGTAGCTTCTCATGGGTCGGTGGTTGTTTCCAGGGGTTTTCCGGGTTCTTCCTCCACCATTAATATTGGCCGCCATGTATAGCCTATATTGTGCTTAAAAATGGCATTAAACCATAAAAAACAAAACAAATAGGACTATTTCTGATTTTGCACTAGAAACAACCTGTTCATAGACAGGTGTTGGGGGCCCTGCAGTAACTCTGCATTAAGAAGGAGTATTCAAAATCAAGAAAAAACAAGTATAAAAAAATGTATGTAAGATTCACGGGACAAAATGTATACTATATATGATCAGTACCTGGAACACTGCAGTCAGTGAATTAATCTTTTAAAACTTTTGTCATTGGGGCATCCCAGTGAAACCGTTGATCTGTAATAACAATTGAATTATTTAAATACATTTCATTCCTGCATACATGTAGCTGTTAAAGTTGTTAAACAATGGAAGAGGATAAATCTTCATGAAACAAAATTAATTATAACTCTTCTTCTTCATTTGTTAATCTCTTAATGCAGGTTCACTAGAAGCATAAAAAACAAAGGCAACCTGGATGGCTTGTGAATCACTATGCTTTTTAGAGGATATTCCATACCACACACAATATTCCCCCTCACCTGCTGTGACCCAGACATTAAAATGAGTTACGTATATTTGATTTAAATTATTTATTTTTAATTGTCAGACCCAAATTTGTCATTTTGGGTTGAAAATTTATTAATTGGGAGATATATATTCTGGAAAATTCAGGCTGACCTAGACTCTATTTGTAAACAACAGGGTTGACCTAATTTCTGACCCTGCTTCAGACAGTGTCAACAAGCTTCTAAAACGATTGGCTAAATCTAAGGACATCTTTATATTTTAGTTCTTGGGGGTCAGAGGTGGATAAATTTTCATCTGGATCTTTCTTTGCGTACGTGTTTAAATAATCGAACGTTTGTTCTATGACCTTCTATGACCTTCCAGAAAATCATGTGATCCCTTGTTTATGTAATAACAGGTATTTAAATTATTGTTTGGAAGAGAACAATTTAGTAGAAATCTCTGGGCTTTAAGTTAATAGTTGTGTTTTGAGCTGTATTGGAATTTGTGTCAATTCGTTGAAGCAAGAGGAATTATTTTATTTATCTGGAAAAGAATATGTGCTCATAATTTTCATTTGGATTATTATAAAAACAAGAACTGACTAAATCACGTGACGTCAGCCATTTTGGATTACATCGTCAAGATTCGAACCTGGAACTATTAGAACATTTATTTATCAGGACTCTTGCAATTCCATTAGTGGATTATTTTTGTGAATTCTATATTGGATTAATGTTGGATTTGATTCTCTAAAACCTTAAGTTTATTTATATTTTCTTATGAAAATATTTGTACTTAATAAATCGTTTGTTAAAGTTTTACAAGCTTGTTAGTTTTCACTCTTTCTGTGTTGCTGCTTATTCGAGCCTAAGTACGTAACAAATGCAATATCTGTCACATACATGACGTGTCTTTTCCTATCATCTTATATATTCAGTTTGGTCAAATGTCATTACAAAATGTCACTGTATATGCAATTGTTGTATATTTTACTTGCCTCCCTCCCACATACCCATTCAGAGGGAGGTAGGAATGATACCCCTCTTGCTCAAAACCATCAAACATGGGCACGATAGTTAATAAGTTGTGATGATTTCCAAACAGCCATTAGGAAGAAGGTGCAGAAACAGATGGATTGACAAACAGACAGAGGAAGGATAGTAATTTACAGTGGGACCCCGCTATAACCCGCCCCGCTATAACCCGAATTCGGATATAACCCGGTCGTGGCATGGCTCCCGAAATTTCGGGTAATTTATTACAGGTATTTTTCTCAAAGACCAAAAAAAAAAAATTTAAGTATGAAAAAAAAATTAAGAGTTTAATTATCATTCTCATATTCGTCTAAACAGTGCGAAAAAGAACGTGTAGAACATGTATTATCAAATTTCTTCTATTTTTGTGCCAAAATAAACGTCGGAAATACGAAGAAATTGCTGGGCCTACTGAGAACTTTGATCTTTGTTTATTGTTGAAAAATTACAGCTCATAAGTGTCAATATTATAATTACTGATTCCTGAGTAATGAAGCCATCGTGTCTACTTTGTGTTTGTCTTGAATGCATTCCAAATACAATCGTTGCTCAAATAATCTCCAATATATGTTCTCTTAATTTCATTCACAACTAAGCAACAGCCAATGCGGCGGTTGATAAAAGATTCTCACCAGAATGTATCAATTTAAGTACATTGTTTATCATCAAAGTGAACTGCCGAGCTAAACAGTGACACAATTCAGTGGTTAAAATACATACAGCCAGTTCTGTCTGCTGTATTTATTAGAGTACATCAAAAGAACATGACGCAATAACTGGGCGGCAAGTTCAAAGGACTTTGACTAGCAGCTTGGGTGGGAAATTGTGCTGAAATTTACAATGACTGAATTCAGAGACAGAAAGATCCTGAGATGTACATGTAGTTATTATAAGAATACACTTTAGCTTCCATTATTTAATCTATGGACTTGTACTATTTCATCATTCATTATGTACACCCGTTACGTAATTTTTGTTTTTTTCTTTTCACTGAATTCAGTCACATAATGATCTGTGACAAAATTATTGAATATTTTACATCCGTGTGTGGATATTTTCGATGGAAATATTTGTATTATGGATTCAATGTATGTTACAAGATTCGCTGGTGAGTACACGGTGTTGATACTCTTTTCATGCAATAGATTATACATGTATACATAAATTAGACACGTGTATGTACCAATGCATGGTTCTCTGAATAAAGTAATATATTATATCTGCAATTTCTGTTACCACAGCAAATGTTTTTCTCATTTAATATATATTGATTAAAAATGGTAGTTGTGCCATGCATTTTCGCACCCGTCTTTATGTAACCCCCCCCCCTAAATAAATCCAAAAATGTGTTGGTATTGTACATGGTTGCTTATAACACGGTTCGGTTCATAGCCTGGTCGGATTCTATGGCTCCCAACTACCGTGTTATAGCGGGGTCCCACTGTATCTATTTTTTAAATATAAAAAGCAATAAAAAAATTTGTCCCTTTAATGGAATTAGGGACATTGATCAATCATCACTCTACTGAGTTTTAGTTGTGGGAATAATAATTGGTATTTCCATTAAAGGGAAATGGGGATACTGACCTATTACCACTCTATTATGCTCTGCTTTAGTTGTTGGGAAAATATAGAGATTTTAAGATTTATCATTAAAATCAAGATAGCCATATCCTCTTAAAGTTAAAAATAGCTTTAATAAATCATGATGATCTTCACACAACCAGCAATATCCCATATCATTTGGCTGGTAAAGTCTGGAGGAATGTTGACAAAATGTCCGAAGAGGGTAAAATGTGTTTGCTCCCAAGTCATGAAAATATTCACATTATCGGGCAAATTACAGTCTGCTGTAGGAATATTCTGGGAAAACGTTTCAGTCAAAGCTGATGGCATACTTTATAATTTTTTGCAGAAATGTAACCAAATGATAATGCACTAATGTTTTGAAAATGTATGGCTTGTTAGCAATGCATTGTATCTTTTCTTATATTTCTTGCTGAAATTCACACAGTCTCCTTGAATTCCATAAACAGAGCTTTTTATATATTTTCTGTGGTTACCATACACTCTGTATTGATATTGTGGCAGACTGGTGATACTGAGACGGGGACTGTTCAAGGTTTAACTGATTATTAAATGTTAAAGTAGATGGCCTGCAAATGTGTTGAATAAAATATTTCTGGGCCACACGTAGCTCAAATATCTATCTATCTATCTATATATATATATATATATATATATATATATATATATATATCATCTTTATTTCATTCCATGGAAGATTACATGATATAATAATAAATCATCAGAATACAATCATTAAATAAGTATTAAACAATAGATAAGTATTTAAAAAAAATAAAAATAAAAAAATTGTAACAAAAAGTCAACTAATACAAATATTAAATTTACACATTCTTACACTATATCAGTCACAGTGTTCTTCAACTGCATAAGTTGCAAGTTTATGTACCTGATTTTGCAGAAGATAGCTGCACACTGCACAACAAAGTATGCTGCGTACAACAAGAACAGCTTGTAGCTTTGTTTGTCGATTACCACTGATGGTAACCTTTTGCCTAGAAGATATTGTAATTGCAGCTCATCCTCGGCATGAAACAACATAATGTGCAGGTTCAGTGGAAACTTATCCATAAGGAAATCCCAGAATGAGTTTCTAAAATTCGACATGTAAGGACAACTAACACAACAATGATGTATCAAGTCTGTATAAACACTCCCACATCTAATACACATATCGAGCTGTTTTTGAGGAACAGCAGCCCATAGTTTAGCTACATATGTAAATACCTTAGCGTGTTGTCTGAATTTAGCCAACTGCCACACTGAGGCAGGTCGTAAGTGTTCATGTATCGAAGAGAATCTAAAAAAATCTGCTTGATTAGACATACGAACTCTCCAGAGGTTATTTTCAAGACCAATAATTTTTGACCTAACAATTTCCTTCAAAATTTGTTGATCTGGAATTTCAGAATGATACAAATAATCAGTTAGATACCCGAGCAAGTCAAACTTCTTTAAGGTATAATATAAATTTGAAATTAACCCGTAGCTTGATATGCATCCACTCAAAATGAAGTAAAATAACGCAACGTTAAACACACGTTTAGTAAGTACATTGTTAGGCATCAAACACAATCTATGTAAAAACATAATTTTTTTTCTATCAATTTCGAACTGCACTGATGTCCATCCTAGCATTCCCAGGGCGATGTCTGATCTTGTATGTGTTGGAAAACCTTGTAAAAGTTACGCAAAATACCCCAGACTTTAATCCAATAAAGCAAGGTCACTTTTTGAAATGTTACACCATAATTCACTTCCATAAAACACTGAAGGAAAAAGTATCTTTCTAATTACATCTGCAGCAAACAAAGGATTTAAACCATTCGGTCTAATGACAATACCAAACAGACCGTGAAAAGATGTTTTTCTTTTATTGCATGCAACGAGTATTGCGTCATGCGACGTCAGCTTTGAGTTAATCCGGTGACCCAGGTGTGTAGCCGAATCAGTAACCGGCAAACATGACGGGCCAAGATACCATTTCATATTGAAATAATTCTTGTATTGCGGACCAAAAATGATAATGTATGACATTGTGACACTAAGCTCGAATCGCCACTTATTACTGTACTCATATGCTATATCTAAAAGCTTTTGTAGATTGCTAGGATATATAGCCAAAAGTGAAATATCATCAGCTAGAGTTGGATTTCCACAGCTACGGATCCAATCGTTCCTCCAAATCCACTATTTTCTAACTGTAACAGCAAGTCATTTATAAATAGTGTGTACATCAAGGCTGACAAAACACCACCTTGTCTCACTCCTTGGCCAATTGAGAACCAGTCTGAAAATTGCCCATTGACAAGAACTTTACTCTGTAAATTTGTGAACATGTTAAAGAATATCAAAAGGGATTTACCCATAATTCCCAGCATGAATAATTTAAAAAGCAGTCCTTTGTGCCACATGGTATCAAATGCCTTTTTTGTATGAAGAAACGCAGCGAAATCCCGTGATCCCATGTTTACATTATATTTTACTGATTGCAACAGCATAAAACTCGTTTGTTGTGCAACCTAAACCTTTTTGGTAACCATGTTGTTGTGAACTGGGTATACTAGAATTTGTATTATTGAGCCAAGTTACCAAACGTTCATGAATAATTTTCTCAAAGATTTTGTAAATAACAGGCAGTAAA
Organism: Unio delphinus; assembly: GCA_029339505.1. Lineage (NCBI taxonomy): Eukaryota > Metazoa > Mollusca > Bivalvia > Unionida > Unionidae > Unio > Unio delphinus. The sequence continues at coordinate 297,392 of JAQISU010000288.1, read as the reverse complement.
GTAACAGGCCTGTAACTTTCGAGCGAGTTCTTTGATTTCCTGTTACCTTTGTACAGTGGTATTAATATACCTTTCTTGCAATCTACAGGTATGTAACATTGATCAATCATCCTAGTAAATAAAATTGCCATACATTCGATGAGGTAGTCGCTGCCATAGATTAAATGTTCATTGCAAATTTGATTATGTCCCAACGCTTTTGATTTCTTTAGACTTTTAATGATCTCTCTTACTTCGTTTACACTGATACTGGTCTGTAAAGCCTCTATATGGCTTACTCCATCCTGTAGACCCGTATTCATTCTCTTTCTATAAGTTCATAAAAGTTTCCATCAAAACTATGACTAGGATTCGGAGTGTGAATGTCCTCGTAGTATCTGGCAAAGCCATTTGCGATGGAATCATCATCACGGACACAAACTCCATCAGTTGATAGTTCCTGACAAAAATTCATATTGTTTCCTCTCTTAACGTTGATCATTTTTCAAAAATGTCTTACATAACACTCCTGTGCTTTTTCAATTTCTTCATACACATCCCCCATATATTTTTCCATAGCTAGTTTTTGAAGGTTTCTAAAGTCTCTTTTCTTATCTTTATATTCTCTGTACGAATTATATTGATTACCCCTTGGTCTTCCTTCATTTATCAAGTATACCTAGCTTGTCTTTGAAGTTTATGTGCTTGTTTGAGTTCATTTGACCAGTATGGTTTGGCATGATAATTAAATTTAGACTTTGGAAGCGCATTGTCGTTTGACTGCTGAATTGCATTAACAATGTGCCCATAAAATCTATCAACATGGACGGAAATAGTATCTATATCTAAAGTTTTCAGGCAAAGGTCCAGCTCATATTGATAGTTATTGAAGATATCAGCGTCTAATTTATTCCAAGCTATGTTATTTCTCTTCATAGACTGTCTGAAGTCTTTCCCACATGTCACCGTATGAAGGGAAGTAAGGATAGGGAGGTGGTCGGATATCACGTGCTCTTCGTGATCTGAAACAATGTGCGCACTCCGTAATCTATTTGTGCATTGATCCGACAGTACAAAATGATCAATCATCATTCTTGCAGGGGTGAATGTATAACGGGAACCAGTGCATATTGTTAAATGTCCAGCACTCACTAGCTTATTATATTGCAAGAACTCCTGAATACCCTATCTTTGTAATCTCTGAAAGTGTCTGGTTCAGCTACTGCATTGAAATCACCAGTAAAATACACATCCCCCAGCTGTGAGTCCTGATCATAAAGATATTGAATCAACTCAATTTGCGATTTGTAACAATCTATGCCATACAATAGGGTAGGCATATTATAAACCAAAAATATATACATTTTGCATATTGGGTAATTTGAATTCTATGCCAACAACTCTGTCACTATTAACTTCATCTATAAAGTTACCATGAGAGATGATTTACAGAAGATTGCAACTCCTCCTTTACCACATTATTTTAACGTGCTATTAGAGGAAATATCTTCGGCCTTAGCAATGCATTTATAATCAGAACAAATAGAATCGCAAAATGGAAGTAAGTGCTGTAACAGTTTATGTTCAGTTATGCAAGCTACGTCAACATCATATTTATCCAGCATTGCACTAAAGCTAAGAGCAGAGGAGATCATTCCTCTTACATTCCAGCTGAGTATATTAAGATTCATAATAACTTGCAATATAGGCATATTAATACTTATGCATTGTGAAAGCAGGACTAAAATGACAAAGATGACAAAACACATTAACTTACGATAGTACATAATAGCAAATTTATGAACAATTGACTATGTAAACCCAGTCATGGAATATCGCATCCTGCACCTTCACTTGCCTCCTGATTATTAAACCTGTCTCGCCAGGATTGATTCCCATACCACCTTCTTACACAAACACCTTTTGGCCATGTTACATCTTTTTCAACAGTGTTGCAGTCTGAATTATATACAGTCAGCTTGGCCAATAGACAATTACGTCTACTGTGGATAAACTTTATGGATAACGGATCAATGTCGTATTCTTTCAAGAATTTACTGAGGCCTTCAGCAGTAGATTTGAGGCCAATGCCACCCACATAAAAGCACCTTGTTCTACGTCTAACCACACTTTCAAATACAACATTATCATCATTGTCATTAACATCATCATGTCCAACAGTACTCTCTGAGCCTATTTCTGAACCCGATTTATCAAATGATCTAGGTCTTTCTACCTGACCCCCAATAACGGTAGGTATCTTGCTAGGAGGGGGATTCAAGTCAATACCTTTCACATTACTGTTGCTAGCCATCGGATGCTGAACGTGCTCTATCCTGGTCGAAGTCCTCTGTTCAGAAAGCTTTTCGGTGTGGGTTAACAGTTTATTTTGATTCTTAATGGGTGTGCACACTACATTTGTCATATCAAGATGAACATTGGCTTTAGAAATATGTAGGATATTTCCATCGAAGTGTGCGGTATGTCTTCGATCGATAGTCTGTGAACTTATATCCGTTCTTTTTTAAACCAGAGTTTGTAGAGCACTGACCCCCCTATTTTTTAAAGCTGGTTGGGCCATTACACCGGTTTGTGACTCCACTGCTGTTGTACCTGGGGTAGAGTCGTCAGCCTCAACCGACATGGGAGATGAACAGTTGGACACTGTAGTTCTGTTCTGAGATTCACTTGTTAGGCAGCAGTGTGTATCACTACCAGTTTTGTTAGAGTCAATCAAGACAGAAGATGAACCGTTAGACAAATAAATCTTGTTCTGAGCTTCAACTGATGGAGAGCGTTGATCACCACATCTATTTGCACTACATGTAAGGTTACTTACACCTGGACTATGCGTGCGAACGACATTCGCATAAGACGTGGATTTATCCAAAGATTTCATCAGCTTAACTCTAAGTTGCTCGATGATGGTGTGCAGAGTTTCATTTTCTTTCATCAACACGCTTTGAGTAGTTTTCAGTGACTTAATCTCATTACGGAGCAGTTCAGTTGTTTGAGATTGTGCCTGTAACTTATCGTTTAATTCAGCACGGAATGCATTAAGGTCATTCATAGTCATCAAAGTGATTTGGGTTGCCTGATGGCCTGGGAATGTTTTGAATAAAATATTTCTGGGTCCCATGTAGCTCAAATAAATAGTCTTGCTCTGATTTCGTGAAAGGAAACATTTAATATATCCACTATATTAATGTGAAAAAAACTTAGGTAAAATACAAAGAAGAGCCTGACTAAAACAAAATATTAAATGGTTGGTCCCTTATGGAATCTATTGTCTTTAAACTGTTTTCTTAAATGTGCAAAACGTAGGATAAGGTGGACATTTTGAATAAAGAGTCTTCTCCATACGAAAATTATTAGTCCGCAAAGCAAAAAAAAAAGAAAGAAAAAGAGTCCAATTTGTGCCCTTTTGATCATGCACCAGCAAACTAACCAATGAAAAACATTTTCTTTTGCACGGAGAGCCACTTGTCTAACAGAATATTGCTTGGAAATCTATGTATTCAAAAATAGTCCCCAAAGTGTGTTTCCTACTCGCATTTCATGCGAAAGCATCAAAACCTCCAGGGGTTAATGTGTTAATACTATTCTTAATCAGAACACTGTTCTTTGTGCATGTCATGATAACTAATTTTAAGCTATGCTGTTCTGACTATAACACCAACAGCGGGTCACTGACATACTTTGCACAGTTGGCTTCACATATTTTGCAAATCCTGTGAAGATGATTTTATTATATCTTGAGGTTATCAAGTCTTCTACATGCATATCACTAAAAACAGCAAGTCGCCTATCACACTGACCCAGTTATCTGAAAATCATAGCAGCAAACAGCTCTGAAAGTGTGACAAATGTTTACCTCAAGATTCACCCACACTTCAACTTTAGTAGCAACATGTTTAAAAGTGAACATATAGATGAAACAAAACATATACCTGCTTTATTGGTAAAATTAGCTATGTCATTGAGAGGTGCACTAGCAGTGTATCCTGAAGCAGCTTGGTTTGTTATCCAGTGGGAATGGTGGCCTCTTCACATGGGAGGGCACTGGTAGTGATATTTGTTGGACTGCTGTTGGTATCACTTGGAGGGGTGTCCGAAGTGTCACTTAGAGGGTACATTTCATTTGTAGAGGTATCAGATGCAGCAGAGTTGGTGAGTCTATCAGACATACCTGTAATATTAAACCATACTAAAATTCTCAATTTCCACTATCCATATATGCTTTAAACAGGCAAAACACACTACAAAGATGCCCTCCACTAACTTTGCTTGACAAAGTCTCTTGACAGGTCATTTTAAAGTAACTGGTACAAACAGTACTATCACTGATAAATGAACAACCCTTTAACATAATACTACCAAAAAGTCAATATTAAAACAAGTGCATGTGACTAGTTATTAGTGGCATTTGAATTTATTCCAGATTACTACACTTATAAGACACCAATATACTTACCAATGGTGATAGTCATAACTGACAATGGTCTTTGGTAGACATTTTGATTCACTTCCTTTGTATGCCCCATGTGCTGGTAAAAATAGGTTCTATCTTCTGGTTTGACTTCATACTGCATACGTTGTACTTAACCTAGCTCTGTTGTTTGTGGCATTGATGTTTGAATTCTCAATTCCAGTCATTTTATACATGTAATCTATGTAGTCCCATCCAATGACATGGTTTCGTGAAGTATTCGGAAAGATGAATTTGTTTGCTGACAAAATACCTGCAGCCATACTAATATTTCTGTCAAGAGGGGATGTTCATTGCCTTCTTGCAATACCAGGCATCAAGGATGATACAAGTCATGTCCCGTTTCCTTGCTGGAAAGTGACCTCCATGTCACAAAACACTTTCCTCTCAACTGGTGAAAGAAAATCCAAATTCTTCATCTGGGACTCAGTATTCCACTGATTTCTCTTGCACCAGTGATCAATCTTCAATCTTCTAGGTTCTCCACCTCGGTGAGCATTGAAAAGTGTTACCGTAGTCTGGAACTAACTGCATTGCACAGTTGTACAAAGTCATGTTTTCCAATGAAATCAAATTTGCCTTCAGTGTGTTTTGTTATCACTTCCAGTGTGTATTTTCTAGCTTTTCCATGGGTGCATCCTCCTCTAAGCCTTTCTTGCTTACTCATGTATCTTGCATCACCAAAAAATGTTAATCTGTTGTAATGCTTCTCTTTTAAAAAAAATGCACTTTTTATCTGTAAGTTGTAGATTTCTTCTCTAAGCCATACTTAATGCTGGAATCTTCTTTGTCTGCTATTTTGTAGATAGCTCTTTTGAGAGAACTACATTTCTCACGGTTGAACATTTGCACAGATTCAATGCATTCATTTATCTAAAAAGATTTGAATTCTGCCTAAAGTTTTCCCAATCTTCCAATGTTTTAGCAAACACTTTTTGTTTTTTCAGCTCCCCACAAATGTGCATCTATCAGGCTTAGTACAATCTCTTTGACATTCATAACCTTCTTCATCTTTCCTCAAAAAATTCAACAGGTCTTGAAAGTTGGAATCTACTGTATCACTTTCAGTAGCTAGCATTGCCAATGTAATGGGTTTTGAAAATGCACATTGTTCCAAGTGACATTCATCTCTATGCATGAAGAAGAATTTCTTTGCATAAAATCCCTTACAATTTGGGTAACAAACTATATTCCCCTCACAATATTTCTCAGACTGAAAAGATGGGTTTTCTTTTTTGCACTGCTGCTTGTTCTGTTCAAAGATACCCTCTTTTCTAATTGTGCACATAGTTGCTTTTTGCTGACCAGGATTTTCTATTATAGGTTTGATTTCATTACAGTCTTTATGAACCTGGATTATGTCTCTTTAGATCTGAATAGAGCTGTCCACATAATTTGCATGGCCTCTTTGGTTTACAGTAACATTGGAAACTATACATGAACATGTGATTCAATTAATATAATGTGAAGAAAATCCAAATTCTTCATCTGGGACTCTGTATTCCGCTGATTTCTCTTGCACCAGTGATCAATATTCAATCTTCTAGGTTCTCCATCTCGGCAATTGAAAAGTGTTACCGTAGTCTGGAACTAACTGCATTGCACAGTTGTACAAAGTCATGTTTTCCAATGAAATCAAATTTGCCTTCAGTGTGTTTTGTTATCACTTCCAGTGTGTATTACGAGCTTTTCCATGGGTGCATCTTCCTCTAAGACATTCTTGCTTACCTTGGCTTAATCATGTATCTTGCATCACCAAAAAATATTAGTCTGTTCAACTTTAAAATTGAGACAAAGTAGTTAAACTCTATTGTTTTAACTTCTCCCTAATTACCTTGTAATGCTTATCCTTTCAAGACTTCTGCACTTGTTATCAGTAAGTAGTAGATATTCTCCTTTAAGCCACACTTAATGAATTATTATAGGCTTATCAACAGGGTATTGCAGTGCACATCCGCAATAAGAACCGGAAGTCCACAGCTAGAACCACTGCCAAGCATCCACGCTGGGAACCAATTCAAGAGTAATTTCCCTTTATTAACATTAGTACGAAGAAGAAGAACTAGAACAACGAAATAGATAATAAATATGTAACCTCTGTCTCTTCAAGTAAAGTAAAATAACAATATTTCTTTGTGCACGGAGTCCTGTAATATAAAGTGATTTTTCTTCTTTTTTCTCCCACGGATAAAGCAAAGGCATATGAAAACATCTCTCTCTCTCTCTCTCTCTCTCTCTCTCTCTCTCTCTCTCTCTCTCTCTCTCTCTCTCTCAGATACGCACGCGATAGCAATTAAATAAGGGCACGAGTAACCGCACCATATGGAGCGTATTATGCCTGCACAAAACTGAGGTGACATTAAGGGAAATTTTGGAATCTCTATTAATATCGATAAACTCTGACAACGAACAAACAACTCCTTGTACAATGGACTTAATTATATTTCGTATTGCAGGCTTCCTTGCATCATCCTCACCTCAAACTAACGCAAAAAGTTTAAGAATGTTTAAAAATATTGACAAGTCTCGCATACAGATCTCAGAAGAAATATCAAAATATCTGATCCCTGTAACCCTATACAATTTAACGACTGTTCGTAGTAGTAGTAGTAGTAGTAGTAGTAGTATCCTGTGTCCATAGTATGTGGAATACGAGCATTTATAACATTCTCACCTCAAACTAACGCAAATAGTTTAAGAATGTTTAAAAATATTGACAAGTCTCGCATACAGATCTCAGAAGAAATATCAAAATATCTGATCCCTGTAGCCCTATACAAATTAACGACTGTTCGTAGTAGTAGTAGTAGTAGTAGTAGTAGTAGTAGTAGTAGTAGTAGTATCCTGTATCCATAGTGTGTGGAATACAAACATTTATAACATTCTCACCAGGAACCAAAACAATTAAAGACATTTTCTAGTAATAGTCACACAATTATTTTTTTTTAATTACGTGTCCATGATCAATCTAGGAACTTCACGAAGCGCTTATACTTTGTCATGTGGCGCATACTAAAACGGGATATGTAATACCGCTTGAATTATTGCATCCTTACTGTAAACCAGCCTCTAGATTCGTTTTCCTCTACAACACAATAATAAATATAGTCTAGTCTGCAAATGTACAGAAATCAAATAATATCATGGATTTATATTGTTCCTTGCTACTTAGAAGATGAATGGACATGTGCTATGAATTTCCGTATGAATTCTAGCACCCGTATCAAAAACTATTTAAACGTATACATATCGCTTTTGTATGTGCCTAAGTAAAATGTGTTGACTTCCTTCACATCAACCTACGATTCCATTTTTTGCATACTTGCTCAGAACCAACTGGCGCATTTCTCTTTGAAAATGACTAATATATATTTGAGATACTTGCACCTTTGCAGACGTCAATTTATCTCCCTGTAGAATAAGAACATTCACATCATGAATGATAAAATCACCGCTGTAAACCAAAACAGCTTAAAGTATGTTTTATCATACAATAGTTAGGATATCAAAATTCTGTGTGCTGTATAAATCAACAAATTTCATAATGTTCGTGCTTTTCGTGTTGTTTCACTTTACATACAAGATTTATGGACCTTACCTATGACGTGACGTATCAATTTTTGCGTCTGTGCTCAGAACCAATTTATATAAGGGGTGGTCCATCAATTATGTCAACGAAATAGGGTGGAGGGGTTTGAAGAAATTTTACAATTGTTGACATGGGGGGGGGAGTTCAAGATAAATTGACGCCAACAATGTTATTTTTTTTTACAATTAATTAATGAATCAGCCAATATGCGCATTATAACAATTGAGGAACAGTTGGTTTCCCCATGATAAAATCTAGAATATAAAGTCTCGATTTTTTTTCTTCATGAATTCAACCGTATAAAATATTGTTAGTTTGTAGGGGGGATGGATAAAAAAAAAAATTGACCTCATTTTATTAGGGAGGTCACTGAAAGTTTGACAGTTCTTGACAAGGGGGGGGGGAAACAAATTCCTAAAAATTGTTGACATTATTAATGGACGTCCATTATTTCTCTTTGTAAAGGCCTGAGTCATATATATTTCGTTTCCTACACATATGTACATGTCACATTATCTCCATGAATATAATTTCGCATTTCCTGCCTATCACAGCACAATTTAATACCTAAATAAACATCAGTATAAATATTGTTTACAATAACTATCAGATAATAATCACCAGTACATGAAAGGACTATTCCATATTTTAGACACAAATCGTACCATGAAGGTATATAGTGTAACAATCGACCAAAGTCTATTCTTTACTGCATGTTCCATTATAACATCAGTGCCTAGAACCAATAATTTCTGTTAAAAGGAAATTACATAAAAGTGGAGTTCCGATATAGATATTTCATAACAAATGACAAAATGAATAAGATCTTTACTGCCGCATATCATTTCACGTCCTTTTGCCAATCATGTGCCGAGAACATGTAGAATACGTACAATTACTTCGTCGATGATAACATCCCGGCTGGGAACCAGAACAACGTCATATATGAAATAGCGTGCTCTAAGTAACATCACTAATAGCATATTTTGAAAATATGTTTCTGGTATAAGTCAACAAACATCACGCTGTTCCTGCTGTTAAATGCAAACAAAATAGAGTTCCGATATTTAGATGTTACCGCATATAAATTCACGTTCTCATCCTAATCATGCACCGATAACATGTAGAATACGGACATTTGCTTCATCGATGATAACATCCCCGCTGGGAACCAAACCAACTTCATACATAAAATACATGCTCTAGGTAACATCTTTAATAGCATATTTGAAATTTTGTGGGCTGCATAACTCACCATATTTCATACTCTTCCTGACTTTCATGTTATTTTACTTATATCATAGATTCATGCACTTGAGCAATATAGTACCTTATCAATGTTTGCATCCGTGCTCAGAACCAATGCTAATATTTCTCTTTGTTAAAGTCTGGGTCATATATATTTCGTTTCTTTCACACATGTACACAGCTGATTATCTCCATGTATATTATTTAACATCTCTTCATCTTTAGATATTGCAATGTATCAGCTTTATTCTTAAATCCTTGATCTCAAGGCCTAAACTAGTTTCTTTCAAGTGATGCGTCTGCGCTCAGAACCACTACTCATTTACTGTCATAGCACCAGTCGATGCCAAAATAGACACGAGTTAAACCCTTACATCAATAAACATATGATAATAACCAGTAAATGAAAGGACTATTACTTAATTTAGATAAAAATCGTATCACGAGGATATCTAATGTAACAAACTACTAAAGTGTAATCATTACTGCAAGTTCCATTGTAATATCCGTGCCTAGAACCAAGATTTCCTGTTGAAAGATAATTACAAACAAAAAAGACTTACAATACTCAAACGTATTTCATTACAAATGACAAAATGAATCAGATCTGTATTACCGCATATAAATTCGCGTTCTCATCCTATTCATGCGCATATAACATGTAGAATACGGACATTTGCTTCATCGATGATAACATCGCCGCTGGGAACCAAACCAACTTCATACATAAAATACCATGTTCTAAGTAACATCATTAATGGCATATTTGAAATTCTGTGTGCTGCATCAATCGCCATATTTCATACTTCTGTTCCTGATTTTCTTGTTCTTTTACTTATATCAAAGATTCATGCTAATGAGCTACACCGTATAGTATCAATGTTTGCATCCGTACTCAGAACCAATGCTAATATTTCTCTTTGCTAAAGTCTGGGTCATACAAAAGTAGTAATATGGGGCGATATGGGGACAATGGAAAATCCAGTCAAAAACAGCTTGGGGCGATATGGGGACAAATGGTCGTGGGCCTGTATAGGGACAAGGGAAATTGAACATGGTGGGCCTGTATAGGGACAAGGGAAATTGAACATGGTGGGCCTGTATAGGGACAAAGGAAGTTGAATATGGGGAATATTATTTGTATATGGGACTGTCTAGCGACAAGGGGAAAATGGAGGCAAAGAAAGCTAATATCTTTTCGAGGTATATGAGTGGCCCTGAAAAGGACCGTTATGTGTAATGTTAACAGTATCTTGTTAACACGGAGAACACCTCTCAGATCTTCTTCTTTTCCTTAAACTTCTCCTCACTGTTGGGCCATAGAGGAGAACTCTCTTTAAACAACCTTGTCTTATATATCACATGCCACATATATCCTTCTCTTCCAAAAGGCTGTATCCGTCATATCAGTGATAGTCCACGATGATCTGACATACATGGGTAGATCAGTCCGAAACAGCATGGTAGAAACAAGGTTAGAAGATTCTACGTTGGTCCACATCTTGTGGTGAGAAACAGGTGAAGCGAATGCCGTGTACTGCGGTTATTTATAGGAGAAGAGCGGATCGAAACGGATTGAGTGCATTGGTGGATTGGTGGAATCCAAAAGTGCGTTACAAAAACCAGTCACAGTCATCCAATCGGAAGAGAGCAGTCTGTGACATCACCTTCCCTATATAGTGGTACTAGAGTCTGTGTGCAGTCAATCGATGCGAAAGAGTTGTCAATGATGTCGGACACTAAGAAGACGATGTATTGGGGTGAGCCAGTAGTAGAGACAGCAAGTAATGGGACAGCAGTGACTATTAAAGTCATGACAAATCTACATCCAGAAGAAGTTGATTTTAACTGGGATATTGTGGATTTTTTAACATCACAATAATTTATTCCGGAACCTTCGTTACCTTCTGCTTCTTCTTATGTACACGTCAATGATTTTAAGCAAAGACAAAAATAAAAATTGGAACGATTTTTACAACAACAGAAAGTAGAAGAACAAACTTTTCTTATTCAACAGCAGGAAGAAGAAGCAAGAAGTAAACACCAGGAAGAAACAGTAGCAGCAACAGAGAAGAACGAAGACCAAGGACAGAAATATAATAGTGAAAATCAAATGGTCACGACGGTACTTTTAGATATTTTAGCAGAGTTAAGGTGTCTGAAACAAATGTATCAGTCTTCTTTATCACGAACGAAGAGAACAAGACCTTCTCGAGCTAAACAACCCAATCTCACTGTGACTACGTCTGCCATAACACCGTTAGTGATTTCTACTAAATCATTGACAGGAACCACCAGTCCCGAAGTAGGCCTTGGCCGTGGCAACGGCTTAAGACAGCTAAAGATGGTTATGTCCCGTTTCTGAGTTTGCTTTGTTTTAAACAAACAAAACACCAACGGTCCTTTTCAGGGCCACTCAAATTATTTCGAAAAGAAATACTATTTCAATTGCCTAATTCAATGAAAACTCAAAAGTCCTTTTTTAAACCCATGATGTACGTGTGAGTGAATGAATGTGTGAGTGTAGGTTCTTATTCTATAAAATCAAAACCAAGAGACACTTAAGTTTTTTTCTTTCTGGTGTATTCTGGTACAAACGTTACAATTCAATATCACAACATAACATAACACAATACCACTTTAAAAAGTTCATAGGTTTCTTCTGTTTCACTCTTTCTGTTTCTTTAATTTCTTTTACTGTCACAGGTTGTTTTTTTTCTCTTCTTCCTCTTCACATTCGTTTCGTCTTCTTTTCCTGTCTTTGTGAACGTGTCGGGGTTCTTCATTGGGGGAGAGTACCTCTTCCTCCTCCTTCTCCTGTTCAGAATTCCTTTCCCCCTCCTCCTCCTGCTCCTGTTGTTTCTTAGGGCAGTTTGAAGACCAATGTCCTTTCTTTTTACAATGATAACAGGTATCTTCACTTTTGTCTCTATTGGTACCTTTTTTGTTTTTGTCACGATCTGAACATTCTATAGCCCAATGTCCTTTCTTCTTACAGATATAGCAAGTATCTTTGACTTTTATCTCGAAAGGAGGGAGAGTAGTCCGTAGGCTTGTCTGAAGAAAACTTTCGTATGACACCACGTAAAGCTCTGATGAGAAGTTCAACTTGTGTAGGTTCTTCCATTGTTCTGGTCAATGTGAGAATAAAATGAACACTGAAAGGTTAGACACTGACCCTATATATATGCACGGATCGGACATGAATATATAGGGGTTATGGTCTTTAAAATGTAGTCATTTGACTTTTTGCAGACAAGATGAAAAGACCGCATCATGTTGTCGAGAATGGAGAAGACATTAAGAGACAGAAACGTAATGTATCGCCTAGCACAGTAGCTAAAGTCTTGGCTTAAATTCATGCAGATGATTTTGAAGATGACATGAGTGAGCCCGAATCCACAACCAGGCAATCGACGTCCAAGCAAAGTTCACCACCCTTAGTAAACCCTGAAAATTACTATCACATTCGAGAGACGGAAAAGCGTTCCTCTCGAAAATTTAGAACAACGGCTTACACGTATGCCGTAAAGTTTAAAGATTTCAAGTCCAATGTACCTTTGGAGAATACAGAAGGGTTCATTACCGAGGTGTGGGATTCTGTGTTAACTGCACTGAAACAGCAATGTCAAGCCAAAGAAGACGATCGCTTGAGACTTTCTATTCATCACGATAATTTGAAGTCTCCCGTTTGGATCGAGTTTACTAGCCAATCACAATTAACACCTTCCAAAGTCATCGACAAAATTCAACATGTGCAACAATCCAATGACAAGTTTCACATCACCGATGGAAAAGTCACACTGTTCATGACTCACGTCTCTTCCTCAGGGGACCGGACGACGCAGAAAAGTGTTATTGGTGGACAGCCTTCGCAACATTAAGCGAAGCCTCGACCAAATTAACAATCCTCAAGACCAGATGTGTTTAGCCCGTGCCATCGTCGTGGGACAAATGTATGCAACAAGAAAGAGACGATATAATGGAAAAGAGCCTGGAAATTTTCAAAAATTTGGCCGAGCCAAACAACGAAGTGAAGCAGAACTCCTGTAACAGCAAGCAGGGATATCCAAAGACACCCCTTGCGGTATTCCAGAAATGCAAAAATTGCAAGGTGCCTTGGCTCCACATTTCACCTTGAAAGTACACCCTCAAGAAGTGCGTGGTCCTCTTTTGTTTCGAGGTCACGATTTCAAAGACGGAAAATACATTCACGTCTATCGTCACGATGGTCATTTTGATACCATTCGTGATGATAAACGTGAATGTATCTTAATGGTATATACTGGTTATTACTGGATCTCTGGGATACAGTTACTACTGTGAAAAAATGTGACTATGGTTATAACAATCGAGAACAACAGAAGCATTGTGGATCTAAATGATAGGGATGTTTGGCCTCTCAACCTTGTCTGGACAAAGGACAAGTACGAGTGCATTGCCCTGTTTGTCAGCGCACTTTTGTCAGTCTTACCTGTTACCAACAACATTTGAAGATGCAAGGTTCTCAGCAGAAAAGTACTTGTCAGCTTCTGAGATTGTGCCCTACTTGTGGACAAGGCATACGTACCAGTAATGCCAAGTTTCACGTTTGTCGAGGGAAGAAACGATGTCACATTTGTCACCAAATCGTGGACTTGGAGCACGAATGCTTCATTCAAAAATATCAACCCCGACCAGAAGATACCCAGAATAATGGAAATTTTTATCTTTTTTGATTTCGAATGCATGCAAGAGACTGGTATTCACATTCCTAATTTCTGCGTGGCTCACCGTGCGTGCGAGAAGTGCATCTAAGAACCTATCTTTAGTCATTGCCCTCACTGTAGCAAAATTCCTAGAGGACGTGAAAAAATCTTTCGAGGGTCAAACACGCTAGCCGATTTTGCCCAATGGATCCTAAACCCCATCGACGAAACGTGGAGTCCAGAAGACATCGAACGTTACGGAGATTGTCATCACCATGCCACGGTCATGGCTCACAATTTCTCGGGATACGATGGGCAATTTCCGCTCAGATACTATGCGGAACAAAGTACCGAACGGCCTCAGGTAACTTTGGACGGAGCCAAAATCATTTCTATGCATGTAGGACAAGTACAGTTTAAAGATTCGATGTGTTACTTGGCCATGCCTTTGAGTCGCATGCCTAAAACGTTTGGAATGACAGAAATGGCCTAAGGTTATTTTCCACACTTTTTCAATACCGAAGCCAATCAACATGCCGTTCTACCCCATTTGCCTGAGGCTGATGACTACGACCCCGATAACATGCGCACCAAACAACGAGAAGCTTTCCATGCTTGGTACCAGACTCACGCCTCGGACACCTTTGACTTTTAAGAAGAAATGGTAAAGTACTGTCGATCTGACGTGGACATTTTACGATGTTGCTGTGGAAAATTTCGAGAATTGTTCATGGAACACGGAGGGATCGATCCTTTGAAAGAAGCTTGTACCATTGCCAAAGCATGTTCCTTAGTGTACCGAAAACGCTTCATGCCCGAAAATACTCTAGCTGTCATCAGTTCTCAAACGACGAACTTTGTCAAACGTCAATACTCGGTCAAAGCCCTACGTTGGCTCCATTACTTGTGCGACAAGGAAGACAAATGGATCCAACACGCTCGCAACGGAGGAGGCGAAAAGACCATTGGAACGTATTCGGTAGATGGATGGGACTTAGAAAACCCTCAGATCGTGTACGAGTTTAACGGATGCTTATTTCACAGATGTCCCATGTGCTACCCTGAACGTGATACCAAAAATCAGTTTTTACAACGGACCATGGAAGACTTGTACCAGACCACTTGTCAACGACGTTTGAAGTTAGAACAGCAAGGATACCAGGTAGTGGAAATGTGGGAACACGAGTACGGTCAGCGTTTGAAAACCGATTCCGAGTTAAAACGCATCGTAGAAAATTACAAGTAGGTGGAGCCCCTGAACCCCCGGGATAGTTTGTACGGAGGATGAACGAATGTCACCTGTTTGCTGTACAAAGTGGACGAGAAGAAAGGAGAAGAAATCAGATACTTGGACGTGTGCTCGCTGTATCCTTACGTGTGCAAATATTGTCGCTTTCCCGTAGAGCATCCACAATTGATGACAGAACACATTGACTTGGACCACATTCCACAGTACGAAGGATTAACCAAGTGCAAAGTATTACCTCCAACAGACTTGTACTATCCCGTTTTACCTCACCATTGCCAAGGAAAACTGATGTTTCCTTTGTGTCGAACTTGTGCCGAAACGTGCAACTAAGACCAACCTTGTCAGCACACCCAGGAAGAACGTGTCTTGACAGGAACGTGGGTTAGCGTGGAATTGTTTAAAGCTCTAGACCTGGGATACCAACTGTTAGAAGTGTACGAAATTTACCACTTTCCCAAGACACAACAATGCCACAAGGGCAACGAGACACAGAAAGGTATTTTTGCAGACTACGTGGATGCCTTTTTAAAACTAAAACAAGAAGCTATTGGCTATCCTTCCTGGTATCACACTCCCGAAGACCAAAAGATATTCAAAGAAAAATATCGGGAGCAGGAAGGCATCACATTAGACCAAATCGAGAAAAACGATGCAAGGCGATCGTTTGCCAAAGTGATGTTAAATTGCTTGTGGGGTAAAATGGCACAACGACCGTATTTACCCAAGACAGAGTATTTGTCCGAACCTTCCCGCTACTTCCAGATGATTCACGACAAAACCAAAGTCATGAAACACGTAGACGTCATTCGTGAGGACTTGATCTTAGTCAATTACGAAGAAGAACTAGACTTTGTAGAAGCCGACAAATTTGGAAATGTCATCATTGCAGCTTTCGTGACAGCCCACGCTCGCTTAAAATTGTACGAAGTGTTAGAACTGTTAGGAGATCGTGTGTTGTATTTTGACACGGACAGTTGCATCTACATTCACCGACCGAACCAGTGTAACCCTGTCATCGAAGGAGACAGTTTAGGAGCCTGGACCGATGAAAATCCCGACGACAAGATTCTATGTTTTGCAAGTGGTGGTCCTAAAATTTACGGCTACGAATACCGAGACCTACAAGGAGAAATGCACACCGAATGCAAAGTGAAAGGATTGACTCTCAATTATCGCACCATTCGAGTGGTGAACTTTAACGTGCTACAAGAAGCCTTACAGTCTGGACAGGATGAAACGTTTAAAGTGACCACCCACGAACCGCACAAGATTGTTCGTTTACCCACACACCAAACCGTTAGCCGACCTTTGGAAAAAGTCTATCAAATCGTGTACCAAAAAAGAGTACGACTTCCCAATCACTTCACTTTACCGTACGGTCACGTTGAGATTGGGCAGCATATAATAAGTGACATTGTCCAAGACCAATAGATCATTTGTAACTACAACGACCAAGAGAAAAGAAGATGAATCCATTTAAACAGCCATCTTTCAAATTTGGGAATTCTCAAGTGGAGTGCGATGCTAAACCTTGCGATTGTAGTGATGCCAGACGCTGCGACCTTAGTGATTAAGCAGGATATCGTGGGAACTTTGCTATGACTGCTACCCCTATATCTACCATGAAAAGTGATGATGTGCGTGTCAAACCTGAGGGATGCGAAAGCGGTGCCACACATTATCGTGGACTTCTAGGAATTTCACCTTGCCTGCATCGAACTGAAGTGAGGAGAGTCGAATATTCGTTCCCTACGAGTTCGCCTGAATACTGTCACTTTAAAAGTCGATTCCAAACCTTCAAAGATAAATGGCCAAAATATCTGCCTGGGCCAACACCTGAAGAATTAGCCAGATCCGGATTTTTCTACTTGGGCGAAGGGGATAAAGTCAAGTGTTTCAATTGTAGTGTGTCCATTTACGAGTGGGAACAGAAAGATTCCGCTTACCTGGAACATGCTCGATGGTCTCCGAATTGTCACTAACTACCTTTAGTGGGACCTAGTGATTGAAAGTGTCTGAGTTACAACGTGTCACCAAAAAAGAAGCCGACGTGTACGACATTGAAAGCATTCTCGAACGAAGAATCCGTAAAGTAGGAAAACGTCGTGTCAAAGAAGTCAAAGAACGTTGGAAAGGATATCCTCCTAGTTTTGATTCTTGGATTGACGCTGCACAAGTCATCGACTATACAAAGAAGTGACCATTATGCCCTTCAATACAGCTTCAGCGACCACAGTGACTAATCCTTCACCCACTTCATCTCTGCAAGATTTACAAAAGCAGCCCTTGTGGGTATGGTGTGGAGAACGTGTCCCTAAAACGCAAATCGTCTTTTTCTGTCAAATCTTTCTGGTATATCGTGTTATCGGTGCAGCTATTGCTAATTTGAGTTTGCAACAAGGAGACAAACAATTGTGAACCCTTTTACTCAGCAGTTGCATCGGGTATCTTCTTCCCAATCCTTCCCTGAAATACTCTTACAACGGGAGCAACAGTAACAATATTGGGAGTCTTGCGTCCAACGTTAGTCATTCTCTCACAGTCACCCTTCCAATCACAATCCTCTTTTAGACACTCCTTTAACCTCGAGTGACTCCTCGGACAGAAGAACATTGGAATTATGAACAACACTATTAACCAATTTTACTTAACGTTACCCAGTGAGAGTTCCATGGAGGTGTTTCCTAACAACACGTTGTGCTGTTACACGGCTAAATTACCTCAAGCCATGCATTTGGATCAAGATGTATAAGGAATATTCCTTTCATTTACTGGTGGTTAGTAGCATATGTTTATTGAAATTATAGTTTAACTCATGTTTGTTTTGGCATCGACTGATGCTGTGAATGGCAATAGCAAGTAGGTCGTGGTTCTGAGCGCAGATGCATCGCTTGAAAGAAGCGAATTTATGTAAAATAAATGGGAAACAGGTCTTGTGAACAATAATTTAAGAATAAAGCTGATCAACTGCAATATATAATGATGGAAAAAATGTGACATCATATACATGGAGATAAGATGTGTGCAGATGTGTAAGAAAGGAAATATTTATGACCCAGACTTTAACAAAGAGAAATATTAGCATTGGTTCTGAGCAGGAATGCAAACATTGATAAGGTACTATATTGCTCAAGTGCATGAATCTATGATGTAAGTAAAATAACATGAAAGTCAGGAAGAGTATGAAATATGGCGAGTTATGCAGCCCACAAAATTTCAAATATGCTATTAAAGATGTTACCTAGAGCATGGCATTTTATGTATGAAGTTGGTTTGGTTCCCAGCGGGGATGTTATCATCGATGAAGCAAATGTCCATATTCTACATGTTATCGGTGCATGATTAGAATGAGAACGTGAATTTATATGCGGTAATACAGATCTGATTCATTTTGTCATCTGTACTGAACTATGTTTAAGTATCGTAAGTCTATTTTGTTTGTAATTATCTTTCAACAGGAAATCTTGGTTCTAGGCACGGATGTTACAATGGAACTTGAAGAAATGATTACACTTGAGTCAATTGGTTCACTACATATCCTCGTGATATGATTTTTTTTTAAATATAAGGAATATTCCTTTCATTTACTGGTGGTTAGTAGCATATGTTTATTGAAATTATAGTTTAACTCATGTTTGTTTTGGCATCGACTGTTGCTGTGAATGGCAGTAGCAAGTAGGTCGTGGTTCTGAGCGCAGATGCATCGCTTGAAAGAAGCGAGTTTATGTAACTTGAATAGGAAACAGGTGTTGTGAGCAAGGCTTTAAGATTAAAGTTGATAAATTGCAATATCTAAAGATAAAGAAATGTGAAATTATTTACATGGATATATTGTGATGTGTGCAGATGTGTAAGGAAGGAAATATGTATGACCCAGACTTTAACAAAGAGAAATATTAGCATTGGTTCTGAGCACGGATGCAAACATTACGGTACTGTATTGCTCAAGTGCATGAATCTATGATGTAAGTAAAATAACATGAAAGTCAGGAACAGTAAGAAATATGTCGATTTACGCAGCACACGAAATTTCAAATATGCTATTAAAGATGTTACCTAGAACATAGTATTATATGTATGAAGTTGGTTTGGTTCCCAGCAGGGATGTTGTCATCGATGAAGTAAATATCCGTTTTCTACATGTTATCGGCGCATGATTGTGATGAGAACGTGAATTGATATGCGGTAATAAAGATTTTATTCTTTTTGTCATTTGTTCTGAAAGATGTGTGGCTATTGGAACTCTACTTTTTATAACTTTCTTTCATCAGGACTTGTTGGTTCTAGGCACGGATGTTATAGGTCAGCTTGCAGTAATGAACAGACTTTGTTCGATTGTTGCCTATATTTCCTCATGATATGATTTGTGTTTATAATAAAAGGAATAATTCATTCGTTTACTGGTGGTTAGTATCAGGTGGTTATTGTAAACAATAGTTATACTGATTTTTATCCTGGCATCAACTTGTGTTGTGACAGGCAGAGATAAAAAGGTCGTGGTTCTGAGCGCAGATGCATCGATTCAACAAAATGAGTTTAGGTACCTTACTTAGGAAACAGATCTTGTGAACATGGTATTAAGAATAAAGTCGATAAATTGCAATATCTAACGATGAATAAATGAGACATGATATACATGGAGATAATGTT
>JAQISU010000288.1:22500-272500 GCA_029339505.1 Unio delphinus | reverse complement strand
ATTTTATAGCAAAGATGTTTTCCGCTTATATTAAAATATTTAAATGAAAAGTTTAATTCTGTTTAGTTTTCAATTACATTGATTATTCCAAAACTATATGCATACACGCCCATTTCTTTTTTTACCCACATCCAATTTTAAGAAACGAAAAACATCAAGGATATAAAGACTGCACCAAACTTAGAAATTTCATTCAGTGTTTTTTAATTTCTAATCTGATTAGTGTCAAGGGGGCCCTAACTGTTCTGTTGAATTACAGTATTGGTATTTCAATGCAAAGCTTCTGATGTAAACAAACTTTTAATATAGTCTATATGACTCTATTTCAGCCAAAATTGTATGTCCAATATTTGCACAATTTAGTTTGAATATTTTTGCAACAAATTGAACAAATAAATAGGAACTCTCATATACACATGTTGAAAGAGACGTAAATAAAAAATGTATGGAATTTTTCAGATTTATAAAACTGAAGTACATCACATTTGTTGGTTGAGAACAGATTCTGAAGTGGTGTCATCATCACACTCTCCTAAAAGGTGTCAAAGAGTAAAATACAGGTGAAAACTCACCTCTTAAGCTTATTTTACTTTGCTTAATAACCTTTATGAAGACAAAGTTTGTGAAGTAAATTTTTGAAGAATCCTTTTTCTTTTCTTGTCCGAACATCAGTGGTCAAGGTCATTGTGACTACATTAATCATTATGCAGAATGTTTTAAATTTTTTTTTGAGTAATTGCCTTTTTAAGGTTCACAAGGTCCATTGGTCAGTACTTTTCATTCCAAATTTAACATACACGTATTTGTATCTCTTAAAATCATTCTTTGTGTTTAAATTTGTTAGTCTATATTTACCTATATTTAACAGTGGTCTAAAGCGCTCTCCGTTGCGGATCACTGCCATCTCACCTCTGTCTGCGTGGTTTCGAGTCTAAGATTCGGCTAATGTATTTATGTGTGAAAGCTTGCCAGTAGCTTCTTGCAGGTCGGTGGTTCTTTCCGTGGGTTTTCCCGAGTTCTTCCTCCACCAATAATACTGGCCTCCATGTATAGCCTATCGTGTGCTGGAAAATGGCGTTAGATTGATAGATAATATATATGTTACTGAATTTTTTATGGAAAATAATTTTTCAGACTAATAATGCAGTCTTTGGAGCTGGGACAATTTAGAGCATTAGTGAATGACATTCTCTCTACATCAAAATGTAATATTATAAACAAAGCATGACCACACTTTCCAACAAATTTCCTACAAGTTTGTAATTAAAGCAACATTCATCAAGTGACATACAATTCAGATAATGGAATTGGAGTCTGTTAACCAAAATGAGTCTAGGGGTGAGGATAGTTGAAACTATTCATTTCTGCCAGTTGACTGCAATATCTCACACAGATATTTAATTTCTACAGTATATTGCCACTTAACATGATTCTCAATATTAGAGAGGTTTTTAAATATTAATACCATGATACATTTGTTATTGCAACTTAACATGTGTCTCAATATTAGATAGGTTTTTGAATATTAATACCATGATACATTTGTTATTGCAACTTAACATGTGTCTCAATATTAGATAGGTTTTTGAATATTAATACCATGATACATTTGTTATTGCAACTTAACATGTGTCTCAATATTAGATAGGTTTTTGAATATTAATACCATGATACATTTGTTATTGCAACTTAACATGTGTCTCAATATTAGATAGGTTTTTGAATATTAATACCATGATACATTTGTTATTGCAACTTAACATGTTTCTCAATATTAGATAGGTTTTTGAATATTAATACCATGATACATTTGTTATTGCAACTTAACATGTGTCTCAATATTAGATAGGTTTTTAAATATTAATACCATGATACATTTGTTATTGCAACTTCATTGCAGATTTTGACCCACCATACCATAATTGCCATCATATTCAGGTTACAGAGTATCTTGCAAAAGATTTTGACAGCAAAAGTGGATTTTCTATGGAAACTGAATATGAAAATGGTAATCTGTTTCAAATGGTGTTAAACCATAAAAAAAACACATTATTATGGAATAGTCCAATAGACATTAGACAACCATAATTCTTCTGTATCTTTCCTTATTTTTTTTAAAAATATTATCTCTTTCTCATTCATTTTATTCTGTTTCTATTGCCAGAAACCAAACATGATGAAACCAAAGGTAATTATTTTTTATTGATCTTGTTATTCAGAACTTTTCAAGTAGTTTCTGTGTTCTTTTTTTTTAAAATATATATATAAATTAATTTTTTTCTTGTAAAATATTTTTTTTACTCATTACTTAATCAGAACACACAAACACCTTCCCAGCCTACATGTAGTTTCATCTATGTAGAGATCATGACTTATGGACAATTAGTGCTAAGATATTCACAGAGCTTGCTGCCAGTCTCTATATCAGGGGATTGCTCTGCCCAACGGCCACCTAGGCCGACCAATAACATTTTGATGTCTTTAGCTACAAGTATACTCTAGGATGGATGGCTATGTGAACTATTAATATTTCTTTTAAGGTATTCTTAATGTGTGAGTATTAACAAACATATTTTCTATAAAATCGGAGTTTTCATGATTTAAGGGATATGTATTTAAATATATCGGGTATAGCACATTACTACAGCCATGAACACTTTTATTGATAACCTTTTTATACTTTGGTTTCTCATATAGGTTACATAAGGAGGTGTTCTGACACATCATGCTTGAAATGGAAGGACTATGATGGTGCAGAGGACAAGCTTCTTTTTATGGGTTCTTATTTGGTTAGTTGTGAAGTTCTCCAAAATTATATGAGGCAGTATGTTACTGAAGGGTATGTTCAGTAAAGAAGTTTTACATTTTCACCATTGATTGGACACCAAGTCACATAATCCTGCTAATGTTTAATTGCAGAATTGGCTAGTGGTAAATTTGTAGCATTTTGGTATTAATTGACAAAAGTGCAATCATATAAACTGCTTTTGTAGCTCTTTTTACTGTCTTTTGTGACCATGATGTGTGTATCCTCAACTTTGTAGAGTTAATTAATACAATATTATCACTGTCCATAACAAGTTTTTGCCAACATTATTTGCAATGATGTGCCAATTTAACTAAATAGTTGCTTCTGCAAAATAAGAAGTATTGAAATTATCAAAAGTTGAGTTTGGAATTGACATAAAACTTTGTTTTGTTTAGATTGGTTGACAAACTTTAAAAGTCATTAGTGTTCTTCATTATGTTTCTTGTTTTTGTTATCCACAACTTACACAGTATGATGAAACAGCTGTGTTAATATGATTTGCTTACATTGATAAATGTATGAGATATCATTCTGTGACAGTAGATCACTTGATACTTTTCTTGTAATTAGCATTAGAAGTGTTGTATAATATTCTGTTATTTATGTACTTTTCTTTAAGTACAGCATTGATGTCCTACTACAAGGAATGGTACTGGAAGCAGGTGGACAATGGTAATGTACAGTTTAATGAAGAATTCTCTTACCACAGGTTTGTTTACATTCTTCTAATGCTGGTGTAACTCTTACTTGGACTTATTATTTTCAACAAAACCATCATGGTTTTGAAGATCATTTTCATTTTCTAATAATATTTGGACACATTTTCCACCCAGAGCTGTTATATCATATATTTTCAAAGCAACTAGTATGTACTTTTATTGCAGTCTGCAGTTTACCATTTTAGTAGCTTTCATTAGGGCTGTTCCAATGAAACATAAAATGACCCAGGGAAGTCACTATTAATGTCATGTACTCTATATGTATGTATTTTTCTGTCACAATTAAACTGTTACATGACTGTAGCGTGACAGTTTCCAGGTAGCGTGTAGATTGATTGATAAATATTTTCGTTTGTCGACAATAGCATTAATGATCTGATGAAGTCTATCGAGACACGTCGGAACAGTACATCTATGAGAGTTTTACTATTCAGAAGAATGGTCTGGTTATCTGACTTTGATGCAATTCTATTCTTGTCATACTAAAGACGAAACTGACCACCCGCGCTACTTACAAGTTGAATCCTTTGGCTAGATGTACATGCATCTTGGATATTCTCCTGTGTCCTCTCGAAACACATTCATGCGAGAGCCTCAGCACTTCATTTTGCTTCGCCTTAGGTAAGACGATTTACTAGAAGTTTCCACTACACTTCTTCGTGTGTGTACAATATTACTTTCTTGCAGACAAACTTCACTTTACCATCCAGAGTTCTCTTCTCTTTTCTCGTTAGTGTGTTGCCGTAACTGTGTCAGAGTTGCGTTTTACTGCCGCAGCTTCATCAGCTCTATTGGCAGGAAGTTACCCACTTTTGTGTTCTTAGATTCAAATAGTATCGACCTTGCCTGGCAATCCATGGACCTGATTTTACTAATGTTTACTGGTACTGGTGTCCAGGTCTTTGGTTTGAATTTGGTAACAAAAAGCCATAACGTAAGTTGATGTTTTCTGAAAATCCTGACAAACATGTGGTCTTCGTTCTGTCCCTGACACAAACTTTACCTGTTTAGGAGTCACTTCTAGGCAAGCGTCACCTTTGCAATGGAATTAATATGAGACTGTTTGTCCTTAAGACTGTCCATGGCAAAATGCCCCGAGCGTCTGCAGAGGCAGCACATCAGTAGTTATACAGTTGGTCCTCTTCTATGTGGTTTGAGTCAGACCGATTCAGTGGGACGAGTCATTTCCTTTACTACCAACAACAAGATCCAAGTTATGGGTGATAATGAGTCTGTTGTGACTGGATAACTCTTACCACTTTATAGTTCCAGCAGAGTTATCTCTCTTAAATGCAATGTAGTAGCTTGTTTTGTCCTTGTCAAATTAACAATATAAAATTGTTCTATGTGACAGTGTGTAACTACATGCTGAAGTAAGATAAAATGTATATTTATTTCACAAAACTTTAACACTGATGTATATGAAACAACAATTGGTACCGTGATACCATATATGATGAAGAATAATACATTAATCTTGGACCTTAACTACAAGGGAGACAACTACACTATATTCCATGTATGATGGGGAATATTACATTGATCATTGACCTTGACATCAAGGTAGACAAACACAATATATGACATGTACTTTGAAGAATAATATATATATCTTGGACCGTGAGTGTAAAGTAGGCAACCACACTATAATACATATGAGTGGAGGGAAATCACGAAACAGGACAACTGGTCAAATTTGAACGAAAAGGCTATCCTAACAAGAAAAGAATGTATATATACATATGAAGCACACAGACAAATAGCATTAACACAGATGGCAAACACAGGATATAGGAGACAAATAGCCATGGTCAAATAAAAATTTAATAGGAAAGTGGATCCAAAGGAGGGTAGATAACTGTCGATAAACCCTCTTTAGCAATACTAGGGAAAGAGAAGAAGAAAAAAACTTTATAATCCCGATGGGAAAAATTAAATATTAGAGAACTGAAAGATAGAAAAGTAAACAAATAACTACATATCGAGGGGAACACATATAGACATATTTGTTAAAATACTTTTTTTTTTATGTGGGGGTGGGGCCATCTGTCTTGTGCCTCTCCTTCCCCCCTCCCCCCCCCCCCCCCCGAAAATAAAAAGTGAAATAAGCTGAACGTTGCTAAAATAACAGGAATACAGGATCATGTGCGAAACTTTAAAACATATATACTGCATCTAGTGTTAATTTCACATCCATTTTATTTACTGTCGGTATCACTGGCAATAATAGGTCTCCATTTCCTTGGCTGTGAAGACATCCTCCCGCTGCTTTTTGCATTTTTACCACTCATGTATTGTGTAGTCTGTGAAAGCGACAGAGTTTAGCTTTTTTGCTGAAGGCGTATATGGACATCACCTTGAATAATTGCATTTGTAAGAATACCAGGGAATTCATGGCCAGGAATAGATTTACATTCTTTTGTAGAGGAGCTGACGATTGCTGGTGCCATTGATGGGCCTGTTTCACGTATGGCAGGCTGGAAGACATAATAATGCAGGTACCTTAGTCAAAATGTTTGTTACTGTGTTTACTTCATGAGTTGATGTTTGTGTGTCCTGATATTTGAACTATTTGATTCTCTGGAATTCCTTCATCACTGAGCCTCTGGATGAGGTGTATCTGAAAACTATAAATAGAAGGTGTAAATTGTAGACAGTATAATTCCATGTAAGTGGTATTCACATGCAGGTGTTCATACCTTACAGTAGATAAAGGACATGAAAATTGAAATACCAAGTAAATCAAGCTATTTTTTAATAGAGATGCATCCAAGAAAGATAAAAATTAAGTCTAAGCAGTCTCTGTGATGCAGATTGGCGTGATTACAGGACATGAAGGGGGGGGGGACAATTCTCAAAACGCTTTTTTGTCAATTTTCAGAAAAATACATGGTCTCACTTAATTTAATGAAAATTAACAAAGTCTGTAACTCTTGATAATGCCTGAAAACATATTTATAGCTTCAGCTTTAATTAGGACAAACAATGGAAGCGATACCAAGTCACATGTATTGCCAGCCTGCTGAGGAATGTGTGTACCCTTTTCCAGACCCCTTATTTATATTCATGAAATCAAACACAACTGTTAGACCTTCATTACAACTGTTTCATATATGAATCAATTATTTCAATAGAATATTGCCATGCTTAAAAAAAAAACTAAACTTCAGAAATGAAAAATATTTGTAATGTGCCATAACAATGGGAGATAACTCTCTGGACCTTTTCCTACGACCAACATTTGGACTCGCATCACAATTAGTATTTCCAGTTCAGTACCCATTTTAGAACCACTTTTTTCCCTCTCATTTTGGTAATGATAGTAGAGTTATATTTATACATGTTTTGTAGGGATTTAAAGTTAATTGTTTATTCTTGAGAACATGAACTCAGTGGTTGTCTGTGTGTATTTTGGCGACAGTGCACACTGAGTAATAATGCCTTGGTGATGATCCAGAAGTGAAAATGTCTGTTCTGTTTACATGCTGCTCTGTTTACAGTGCAGCCTCTCACAAAAGTGCAAGTGAACCTTTCACAAGAACTTCACAGTGAAGGAATCTTTCGAAGTATTTTAGATTAACATATGATTTATATTGATTGTCACACAATAGAAAGGTCAGTACTGAAAATATATGTAGAGAACATATAGTAAAATTGTGATGTATATCCATTTTGAATAGATTTTTCTAGGACTAAATTCATAATGGTATAATCTTGCCAAGACACCGTTAATTTATATAAATTGAATACATTCGTTTAATGAGAAGAAACACAAACACTAATTTGCTGATCTGAATTAAATCCACACACACACACACACACACACACACATATATATATATATATATATATATATATATATATATATATATGTGTGTGTGTGTGTCTCTGTGTGTGTGTGTGAAATAACATGTTTTGCACACTACCGAGCGACAATGGAGTTAATATGGTAAATATTTACTTTGCCTATGCACCGGTTATTGTAGATATGGTTGGAACGACTAGTGAATTGGGGCTTCGTTCGGTAAATAGTTGTTACTCAGAAATATGAAATATACATGGATATATTCAAAATTTGTTGGCAGCTTAAGACCTATTGTATTTATGATTATTACCTCTTAATTTATGGAAATAAAACTTTGAAAATTTCAGCGCTTCGCAAAAATATTAACCTTTACTTCCACGGGCTGCTTAGTACTATAAACACGTATCCGGATATTTATTATGTTGGATTCCAATGCTGTTACATTAAAAAAATTCAAAATGTATTTCAAATATGCCGTAAAAGCAGACCACTGTTCTGGAACTGAAGTGAACACAGAAAACAGGAAGCCAGACACAGTTATGCCCCCTTACAGTCCTCTATCTTCTTACAGTAGTTTTACATTTTTCTTTACTTTCTTAAAACAGTTTCACCAAAGTACTTGCTATGACACAGGTAACTTGCATTATTACTGTTTAACGTGTGAAAACTGTATTCATATTATGGTAGCAAACCCCATAATTTCAGGTAAGGTGAATATGATAATTTCAGATTAGCAAAGATTATCCATAATATTTTGAATTGAACATGACTAATTCAATGAGACTATTACTGTATCTACTTAAATGTGATGACATTTGTATGTGATAAATAAGTATTTAGAATTTACCTGTAAGGAGTTATATACTTGTCAGTAGGAGAGACCTGTATAAGTCATTATTTTCTTCATGGTTCCATATAACTTATTGATCCCCATTGGTGACTTTTAAACCAGCACTGTCCAGATTTTGGGTTTGCCACATTTTTAAGAGAAAAAAGGGACTCTCTCGACAATTCATATCTGCAGAACACTTGTTTCAATAAAGTTTGTAAAAACGTACAGGGTCTATCTGGGGAATAACAGGTATGGCATATGCTCCTGGGCTTGCTAATCTGTTAAAATAGATGGAATTACTTCATTAGATTGTATTCACTGGTACACATGTACAATCATTTGTCTTAAGAACAAATTAAAACCTTGATTCAAGGATGATGCATTGTTTTCTTTTCAGATCTCTTCAACTCGTTTAACTTTTTCAAGGATAATGAACTTAAACTTATGCTTGCTAACTTGAGTTTTTTTTTGGGTACTTTGCTATTTGATTTTAAGTATACCAGGAACTCAATAACCAGCATAGTGTTTAATATGCAGCACTGGCAGTGACTTTTGACACTTCTTGTTTCATCAGTGTGATGGAAGAAAAAAAAAAGATTACTTTTGTTTTCTAGCAGGTAAAACTTTTCATACTGGCTTACTTAATACACTATCCAAATACCCAGAAATGTATGACATTCATTCTTTTTGCATCATGAATTATTCAAGGAAATTCTAAGTTTAATTACTTTAACATTATTAAACATATTTGCAAGGATCCATAAAATTCATTACCTTATATTACTTTCATTCACTCAGGTTCTTGTTATTTTTTCTGTCTTTCAGTATTATATACAAGTTGCTCCTGATTGCTGTCATCTACTTTCAGGGTGATGTCAACCCACTGCAGGTTGTGTCTTTCCTTTCATGTCCACATTCCAAGTGCATGGTACAGATGAGCCACATTTAATGTAAAAGAGCAGTCAGATTGTCAGCACCAACAGTCCTGGCCTCATACATCTTCTTTTGGTCCTGGACAGAAATTGGGTCTGATGCCCTCAGTTTGTTGCTTTTTCCAAACTTTTTTAGATCCTTCAGCTTCATTCTTAGAACAGATCTACTCTTGTCAAATTTAATGTCATTTATTACGGAAACACCATACGACTTTGTATGATATCATACCTGTATGGAAACACCATATGACTTTGTATGATATCATACCTCTATGGAAACACCATATGACTTTTTGTGATATTATACCTCTATGGAAACACCATATGACTTTGTGTGATAGCATACCTGTATGGAAACACCATATGACTTTGTGTGATATCATACCTGTATGGAAACACCATATGACTTTGTGTGATAGCATACCTATATGGAAACACCATATGACTTTGTGTGATATCATACTTGTATGGAAACACCATATGACTTTGTGTGATATCATACCTCTAAGCGATGATGGTTCAAATTCATCACATCGTGACAGATAAGATGTAGTGAGAAATGTGCTGGTTTAGATCTGATGGTGGGAAACACTCAGGGAATTTTTGTTACCCTTCACTCTGAAAAAAGGCATGAGCAATTTCAAGTCATTTTCCTAAATTGGTCACATTGAAATAAATGTTTTGGCTGTATCATTTAAAAGTCTTTCTCTTCAAGATTTTCATCATCACTTGTCACATCTGACAGTAATAGTTATACTGCAATTTCATCAGTACTCCATTTTAATCTTGGTTGCCATAGAGATGACAATGATATGTACATAGAAGAAAGTTGTTCACTGACAGAGTTTATAGGGAGCTAAGTATGTTCTGACCCAGACAAAGGAGTTCCTGTAGTGAAAACATTATTAAAACATTAAAAAAAGACCTTTTTATGGGTCTCCCATGGGGACAAATGTTGAAATGTATGATGTTGATTGATCAGCATGTCAATGCAGCATTCACTGGCTTGCCTGCTCTTGCAGGTATTAAATGAAAAAAATATACATGTTCGACTCTTTGTATTTTATGATGAAAATTAAGTTGTACTCTGATAACAATACATGACAGAATACAAAATATTTCTAGAGAATGCAATAAATGAATGTCTAGTGTTAGATGATATAGCATGTATAATGCTTGGTAATGTAATATGTATAATGTGTGATGATGAAACTAACATGTATACTATTTGATATTGTAATATATATAAACGGTTTCATGATGTAACATGTATAATGTTTGATAATGTAACATGAATACTGTTTGATGATGTAACATGTGTACTAGTTGATGATGTAATCTATATATTGTTTGATTATTTATCAATATGCTATTTGATGATGTAATATGTATTATGCTTCAATGATGTAATGTGTATATTGTTGTATGATGTAATATATATGCTATTTGATGATGTAAGTATGCATAATGTTTCCTCTTTAATGATGCAGTATGTATTGTTATTAGTTATGTAATACATATTTTGTTTAAAGCATATCCTGTATGATGCAATATTTATGTTGTTTGTCTTAATTATTGACATACAAATTTATTATATTTTGTTTTATATTACAAATCTTTGTTATGTCTTCACGGTGAAAAAATGACCTTATGTTATTCAAACATAAATTGCTATACAATTTAAGGACTGTTTTTCTGATTATTGCAAGTGGACTAAGTATAGAATTGGTTTTATAGATGTGACCGTAAGGTATAAATATAGACTACCGGTAGGTCTAATAAATGTGGCCAAGGGGTCAAAATGTGGCCAAGGGGTCACAATGTAAAATAGGTCTATAAATGTGGCCAGGTGGCATACATATAGAATAGGTCTTAACAAATGTGGCCAAAGTTCCCAAATATAGAATAGGTATTACGAATGTGGCCAAGTGGTTCAATATGGAATAGGTCTTATAAGTATGGCCAAGTGCTCTAAACATAGAATAGGTTTAATAAGTGAAACATGTTCCTATACATGAGATACATCTGTTTACACATATTTCATCTGTAAAGTTGGTAACAGTTTGTGAGATTACATGTTAGCATCATGTTATTATTTCATAGGATTCAGGATTTTATATTTTTAAATAATGATTAATCTGATCATGTATGCAGGTGGGTGTGTTTGTTAACTTACCTCCCCTTGAACACAATGCTATAATAACTACTCTGTCTTGCTCATGATATAAATTGATATCACACGATGGAGAATATTCACAGTTTGGAGTTATCTCCCCTACAACACAATACTATTGTGACTGCTCTGGCTTGAGCAATATGTAAATGGTGACACTGTACAGTCTCTTTTTTGCACAGGGTTAGACATTTAAAGAAAACTAATTGCAGGTTGTCTTCATAAGTTATAATGACCTATTCAAATAGACTTTAGGTATTGCTGAAGAACTTTTAATTGCTTTTATTTTTCTGCATGACTGGGTTATGTTTAGGTTATAGAGTATACAGCTTGGAGACATGATCAAATTATGCTCTTTGAAAACCAGTTATGATACAGACAAGGACACACACATATATAGTATGTGTGTGTATGTGTGTATATATATATATATATATATATATATATATATATATATATATATATATATATATATATATATATATATATATATAAAGAGACCGAGAGAGAGACCATTGTAATATACATATTGTCAAGTGACAACTATTCATCACATGGCCTCTTGTAGGATGTTGTAAGTGCCTGATAGCAGGATGGAGAGAATATCATTTGAGAATAGGATATTACACAGAATTAAGCACATCAAAAGCAAACAACAGGCAACCTAAATGGTGCACAGAAGTATTTCCAGGTATGTTTTGAATCGCATGTTAATAAATGACAAGAACTGATGCATATGAAAGTATTTATTCATAATAAATGTAGGTCTAAGACACTGTGCTATAACACAGTACAAAATAAAATTATTTAGACAAATCTTAAATTCTTGTTTACATTTTGATATTATGTCTGAATGTTAATTATGGAATCATATGTACTCTTATCTGTCTTTCACAGTGTGAAAGAAATAATTTGTACTTAGCTAAAGAAAGCAACCCTCATTGAACCAATTTCACCAAATCCTAGGGCACTAGATTTTCTACATTATCAAACAACTTATTTCGTGTTTAATATCAGGCAATGTGCTTTGTATGAAACATTGATTTTTCATGAAACATTATTGTCTTGATTTAAAGTACATGTATACTAGTGAATTACAAATATATACATATCTCCCATGCTACAGTGTCATTTCTTGTATCATGGCAACATAAAATGTATGGATGAGTTTTAGTAGAATATTGCATGCTTGACAATTTGTACTCTGCTGTGAACGTTTTGTGGCATAATATGATGATTGATCAAAACAAAATCCAGGTTTCGCAGTCACACAGCATGTCGGCAACACAATAATTTTGCAGACCATTAGTTTTATTCACAGGTTGATGCCTTTGCTCCCAGATTCACATCATCATCATCATCATCATCATCCATTTTGATTATCCAGGCCTTTTATTAATCCTCTAACGAGGGTAGGCTTGTCTGTTTCATCGTGAGCGTATTCAAAGCTTTCTTCCAGGCTCTACAGTCCTGTGGATTGATTCCGCTCAGCCCCAACGTCTTTCTGTCTCTTTTTGTCAACTCTTCCCATGTTAGCTTAGGTCTGCCTGGAGCTCGACTTCCAGTAACTTTGAAGGAACGGACCCTGGATATCCACCCTTTACTACGCTCAACATGGCCCAGCCATCGCATCCTATTTGATTGGATAATGTCAGAAATGTTTCTGATGTTGAGCTGTGTGAGGAGAGACTCAAATGGTACATTCGCCTCGGTATTTACTGGCAGATCCATCGTATCATGGCTTTATCATTGCGATGTATCTTCCTGAGAGTTGTAGCAGTGACAGCCCAGGTTTCAGAGCCGTATAATAGCACAGATCTGATGTAAGTTGAGTAAAGACGACCCCTTGTAATTTGCGTCAAATGCCTATTCGTCAGGATTGGGAGAAGCTCTCTAAACTTATTGCAAGCAGACTTCCACAGATTTATGCATTTGTTCTTCTACACATTAGAGTATAGTGTGCCAAAGGCTGCGATTGCATTCAATATTTTAGCTTTGCTGCACCGATGTCAACTGAGCATGAAAGCATACTGCCACGGTTGGCAAAATTATCCACTATTTGGATGACCATGTAACTAACTGATATTAGGCGCTAAGAATGGTTTTCCCAATGTGCGTTGGTGCAACACATTTATGTTCTTAATATTGACTGTGAGACCACAATAGTCACAGGCAGAAAATAAATGGTCCATACTCTATTGCATGCCAGGCCCAGATTGGCATTCAGAGAACAGCCGACAGCTTTGAGTAGATGACACGCAGTCATTTCCTATAACTATGCCATTGATTGTATTCTCCTCAGATATAATATATTGTTGTAGGTCCGGTATCTGATGTTGATCCTAGTGTCATAATCAGAGACCATTATGCTGGAGACAGAGTTAATATGTAGCCTTGTGTTTAGAACAGGTGACAGGAAATGTTTTGGATGAATCACTGAGCAGTTGTCCATGAAGCGTGTGATCATGTCATCATGGAATCTCTAAACCAATATGATGAAGTTACCTCTCACATAGAAAAATTACATGATCTCCCAAAGGCCATCAACACTGTGTATTACGTTTTTGTCAGGTTTACAAAGGCGTTTATGAAGTGGGCCCGTTTATGCTATTTTCCATCGAGATGACGAGCTTCAAATATCATGTTTGTGGTCCTCTTTCCTATCTAATGTTATTATATTGCCTTTATACTTGTACACATGGACGTTGTGTAAGTCCATATTAACGGGCACAGTTTGGTCAGTTAATAATCCATATTATGAATTATGTGCAAAACTGCAGCTTTGTATAATTTTGCTTCATGCCATTTTTCATCTTACCGGTTAATTGCTTTTACATTTCTGGACGATTTGGAGTGTCAGCAAGAAATATATGGAGTTCCAGCTGAGAACGTCGATCAGTTGAATTTTCACCGATAGATGACTGTTGATTCAAAATGTTTATATAGTTTACTGCCTATATTTAGTATATTTTCTATGTCAGTGAGCAGTCTGTGGAAGTCAACTCTCACAAACGTATATACTCCTGATGCCGTGGTTCATTTATTGTTATCAGAGCATAGTACAAGTTCTTGGTGTCATTGTTAACTGCGTATAATAAATCAAGTATGCACTGTGGCTCATCTACATGTCATTCAACTCTATGAGTTTGACTTAGACTGCAGTATGCTACAGAAGTTGCCTTTTTAGAAGATAAAGGTTGGAGCCAATGTTGTCCTTATAGTTGCTTTCATATGGTGGCATCGTTCTCATCAAACAAGACTTGACTGTTGTGTGTGACAGGACCGGGCGTTTTGGGTGTAGCGGAGCGTATCTGAATAATGCTCAGTTTTCATCAACATTCCTGGAGCTTGTTTCAATCGTTTCTACTTGGCTGCGCGTTTCTTCAATAAACTCACGTTTTCTTTCTCTCCTGTTTCATTTTGGAGATCTTGGGCTTTTGGAGGTGTTCTTAACTGTGTTGTTAACTACTAGGTTGAATTTAGAGAGTGTGCTTGGAGACTATTAAGGTGTGGTCATTCCATCACTCTGTACTTCTCATGGTTTTGGTCTTTCATGCAATCTGTTTGATGCTTCTTCTGAGAATGACAGTGAATGAGATTCCAGCTCTAGCAGCTCGGGTGCATCCAAGACCTCTTATGTTATTGTTCCAGCTGGAATACTGTTTGGTTCATCAGAAGGTTATTTTCAGCACACGTTCAAGGTATGAGCCCGTTGTTGTTGCATTTGCTGAACTCATGTTTGCCTATGATGCAATGCTAGGTCAGGTGATATCTGCTCTGCCAACTATAGTATTGGAGTCACCAAGGATGAAAAACTTTTCAGACATAGGTAGCTTTGTGGTAAGAGACCCTATGTCTTCATAAATTATGCCATTTATCTAATTTGCGTTGTTGACGGCAGGTACGTAGGTACTGATGTTGATGATATGCCATGTTTAAATCTCATCTGCAGTTCACTGATATTCATTCAGACCCTTTAGCATATGTGTGAACCTGCTGAATATGTGTGCTTTGATGACAACCAAACACCAATTTCACGATGCACTTCTTTATTTTGGACTCTTTAGAAGGTGCAATGGGTAGTGTTAAACCTGTATTTATATGAAAATAAAACCAATTACTAATTGATATACGTTGTTTCTTTAAGCTCCGAGAACAACTTATTGTTGTTAAGGGATTCATCCACCAGTCAACTTTACAAGTTTGCCAAAAACTTAATAATGTCTTTATTTTACGAGAATGTTAACATATTTAATACAACACATGGTTTAGTCTTCTAAAATGTAGATAAGCTACATAATTATATTTGTAATTGTGCAAAAGTGTGTATATATTTTCGGTCAATTCTGGCTTGGTCAGCGTGACACGCAAAAAATAAGAGATTGTTGTAGCCTATATTAGAAAATCACCAAGCCCGTCAAATACCCCTCCCCCGCTCCGGTGGCCTTGTTGTTACAGCATCCGCAGCGGAAGCTGGAGGTCGTGGGTTCAATCCCTGGCCAAGACATACAAACGACTTGCAAAAGTGGTACTAACAGCTGCCTGGCTTTGCGCTCAGCATTACGAGGTTAGTGTTAGGACTGGTCGGCCTGGTGTCAGGATAATGTGACTTGGTGGGACATCATGCTACATGTCTGCGCTGTCATGCCCCAGTGCTAGACATCACTATAAACTGCCTCACTGCAGACAGCTAAGCGATATGACTGACAAATTGTGAAAGCTACGTTACAAATAATAATCAGATAAACAAAACATACACAAACCCCTCTGGTTTAACGATGAGAGAGAGGACGAAAATCTTAACGTGTGGTAATAAGAAAAAGAACTAGTGGGTAATCTTGTGCCATTTTAAAAATAAATGTGTCATATGATGAAATTTCCAGAATAATTATTAACAAAGGCGGACTAGAGAGAATTATTCTGATTTCGGTGAGAATGATAAAACGTTGCCTGTTAGAAAAAGTTAATCCTGACTGCTAAACTAACGAGTGAGCTCCAGTACAAAGTATGGTTTCATTCATCTGCAATATGCTAAGTAAAGTAGGTTTATAAAGATTTGTTGAATACATTCGTTTTTAAATTATACATCAATTATCCGTGAGGTCAAGAGTTAATGGTTTGCTTTCATTTTTACAGAACACTATATGGCGTATATATTTTTCGAATCTTCTCGAATTTATATGTGTTCAAATTACTTCGTTTAGATGTAATAGGAATCATGCATACTGAAAAGTTCATGTATTACTCTGATAAGAATGAATTCATTGGTTTTAATATATATATATATATATATATATATATATATATATATATATATATATATATATATATGTGTGTGTGTGTGTGTGTGTGTGTGTGTGTAAGCTAATAATTGGTGTTACCATGACAATGGTTATGAGCAAGTAATATCGTTAAGCACTGATAATCGAAAGTGTTGTCATAAGAAACTCGTGTAGACCCTGTTCGTTCAAGCTAGCGATTTATATTCCATAGTATAATGAAGTAGTTTATCTACGAGGTCTGTTTATGAGTAGCTACAAGCAGAAAACAAGTCTGATTTCTTATTAATACAAGTGTGTATCCATGTCAGGCTGCAAGTTGAACACATTATCATAGTTATGTTGAGTTACAATACACGAAGAGTGGAAACAGAAGTAAAGACGGGAATTAGGACAACGTTGACCTGCCACCAACAATGATTTAGAAATGACTGGGAACAGCCACTTTATGCTGTCATGCCGAAAATTTAAGTTTGATTATCTACTGGGATGAAATTTGTTATAGTGATATAACAGATCGTCCAGCTAAATTTGTATCCATTATATAATTATGTTTAGCAGAGAAAGTGTATCCCTGAAAACGTCATATTCAGTTTCTTGTTTTATGAAGTTGATTAAATTGTTGTATTTTACATACTTTTGTGTTTTATCTGTTATATCTTTGCTCATATCTGTGTAATTTCATCCATTGGTTTCATATTAATTATTATATCATAGCAATAATACCTTGGTCGATCATCGCCTATATATCAATAACTCAGGAAATGACTCAATATACTTTTACAATTTTGTTATATTTACGGCCCAATTATAATCGTATAACAAAGTTTGAACTCGTTATATTTCAGATATTGAGCATGTGTTGAGCGAAAAGTACACTCGTGCCTATGCTCGAAGGCAAATAACAGACATCTTCGTGAAGTGATAGAGGCTCTACGTTAAATATTTTAATGAAAAACGTATCCATGGAA
Organism: Unio delphinus; assembly: GCA_029339505.1. Lineage (NCBI taxonomy): Eukaryota > Metazoa > Mollusca > Bivalvia > Unionida > Unionidae > Unio > Unio delphinus. Next base: position 254,980 of record JAQISU010000288.1, on the reverse strand, counting down.
AAGCCATAAAATAATTCACGATTCGAAATTTCAAATCAATTGTGTTTGTGAATAAATGATAGTATAATATAAAATTAACCAATCCTCTTGTTTTGTCTGGGGCTTTGGAGTTGATGTTCATTACATATTTTATATAATCCTTTTTTTTAGTTATTAATAGGTTCAGTATGATTAGGTACATGTATAAATGGGATGGATAATTGCAATAGTCAATATTTGTCATATATAAACTAAACTATTTAATCTCTCTCTCTCTCTCTCTCTCTCTCTCTCTCTCTCTCTCTCTCTCTCTCTGAAAATGTGCAAAACACAAGCCACATAGTTTGGTTTTTGAACAGGATGTATTTATGAGGACAAGTTAAAATTTAGCCATTCTTTATAAGCCACATGTGCCACTGGAACGCACACATAATCGAACTTAAAACAAAATATCAAACATATTTATATCTTCAAAAACTCAAGACTGCCAATGTATGTGTGTGTCAGAATATGTGCGTGTGTGTGCTGGGGGTTGGAGCGGTATATATCTTACATTTTTATAAGAACTCAGTTTCCGCTTAACGCATGGGTCTCACACTCGGAAATATATTTGCATACAATGCCAACTATGTCTACATGAAACCTAGATTATAATGGCGGAGACATCACAAGTGTGATTTTAACGTGGCAGTACAATATCTTATATGAAGATGATCATGTCCATATTGATTATAATAAGTTACAAGGGCTTCAGTAAAACACTGTATTTATTATCAACACATATATTTACGATTTGCTTCACATTCTGTAGAGGCCCCGAGTGGCCGAGTGGTCTAAAGCGCTCACCGTTACTAATCACTGCCATCTCACTTCTGTCTGCCTGGGTACTAATCTCAGGCTCGGCTAATGTGGGTATGTGAGAAAGCTTTCCGGTAGCTTCTCGTCGGTTGCTGGTTCTTTCAGGGGTTTTCATAGGTTCTTCGTCAACCAATAATACTGGCCGTCATGTATATAGCCTATATTGTGCTGAAAAATGGCGTTCAACCCTATAATAACAACATCACATTATGCATTTACAACTATTTGTTACATCTACATGTTATGACATTTTTTTGTCTCGTTTGCGCTGCCCTAACTATAGACTGTATTACGAGATGGAATTTATACCTGACTGCTTGCGAAAAATTCATAACAACGACTTAGTAAATCTATACCTCAATGGATTGCTTTGTGTTGTATTTGGTATGTTACTATTACCACAAGAATACAATGTAATAAACTAGTCGCAAGTCCCCTTTTTTGAGTACAGGTACATTAAAATGACTGAAATTATATGCTCTAATAAAAATATATTATCGTAGTTCAATCTTGCACTATTATACAGTTTAGTGGAATAATTAAATTGGTAGCTTTAATAATTAAAAGTACGGTGTTGTTTTAGTTCCAAGGATATCCTTTCGGAAATATACCATATGTTAACAGTCATACATACCGTACTGAAACATGTACATACGGACAGTCATTCGTTGCTTTGCTGCTTCTTTACTGAGAAAATATATGACAGCTTGGTATGTGAAAATGTCAAAACATGTTAAGAATATTCAAAACCATCTACATGTATATAGTTTATAGTACCAGGTTTAAACAGAAAACTATATCATTTTCCGGGAACAAACGAACACTAAAATTCATATATATATATATATATATATATATATATATATATATATATATATATATATATATATATATATATGGAGAGAGAGAGAGAGAGAGAGAGAGAGAGAGAGAATTTGTTCAAAGTTTAATATAGTGCATCAGGCATATACTGATTCTTGTTAAACTTAAATATTTAAAATAGCTCGTTCCTGTAAAACAAATGCATGCAAAGAAAGAGGGGTTGGTGGCTGTTGGTTCAGTATAAAAGCCACTAGTTACACAAGGAATTAACTGTAATACCTATAAGTCAGAATCTTACGGACATCATTTAAAAAAAAAACCAATAGTTATTTTTTATTTGTATCTTTAATGTAGTTTAATTATTATTTCTTTGCAATAGATCATTGTCGAAAATTTGCCAAAATTTGCGTCAAGTTGTAATTATTGTGATATACTACCATTTATATATTGCCATTATTTATTAATTACCGTCAAGTTTGGGAATTATGCGATACACCCCATGTATTCAATCCCATCCCATAGTGTCACGTTGGAAACACTGTAATATGCTATAGCTATTATCCCTCTTATTTAGTGTCAGATTTGGGAATAGCGTGATATGCAGCATCTGTTCATCTTCATAATTTGGAGTAAAGTTAGATAATATATATTGTGCATGTACACATCCATCCATCAATCCATCCACACACACACACACACACACACACACACACACACACATACATACATACATACATACATACATACATACATACATACATACATACAGTATTCCATTGGTATATAATACCTCATTTCAAGTTGGTCACTTTTTGTAAATGGTGGGTCTGGTTATTGATCTAATTTCTTACATCATGAGCTATGTTCTAATGAGGGTGTTTTGTATGCGGATGTCCATTAAATATTTCAACAATTTTTAAGCAATTCCCCCCCTTCCCCCATGAAAACTGCTGTCAAACTTTCAGAGACCCCCTAATACAATTATGTCAATTTTTTTTAACCCCCCTCCCCCCCAAGAAAACCTAACAATATTTTATACGGATGGCTTTAATGCTAAAAAAAGATTTTATGGAAATTAAAAGGCCTACAAATAAATTGTAATACATTGATTTTTTTTACTTGTTTAACATATTTTAAATTGACTATAACTCTTTGAATTCATAAAAAATTCGAGACTTGTATATTCTAGCTTATATCATCTTCTCATTTTCCTATTTCCGAGTTTTTGATTTTATCAAATTTATTGTTAAAAAAAATTAACATTTGTCAACAATTGTCAAACTTCTTCAAACCGCCTCTCCCCCCCCCCCCCATTTTGTTGACATAATTAATGGACGACCCTATCAAGTATCAGTTCTTAAATCGTGGAATAAAGAAATTTGACTGACCTAAATTTGCTTCACAGGTACATACATTGTAAATAGGATATATCACTGCCCTCATGTACCCATACCTGTCTGGATAAAGCCTGTACCTGTCTGAAAACATTATATACATGCCATACTTTATGCATCAATGGATCTTTGTGTACAGCTTTTGTTAAAATATATAGTGTTATAGTGTTATTATTTGGTCAAATGAATAGCATAGACTCTTGTATGTCATCACTAAATTCATCATTAAATCAAATCATGTAGTGTTATAGTGCTATTATTTTGTCAAAGTGCCATCACATAATGCAACACTCTATATGTGTACATGTATATAGTAATATTTAAATGAGAAATTTATTGTTAGAACGTTTTGAAAATCTGCTTTGCCTTTACATTAATATAATGATTGCTCCCTTACTGAGTCGCTGTCATTAAAAAGCTTACTAGTTTTTACAATATGATAAGCGTTCTGAAGGCTGCAAGTCCGTAAACAATGACAAGTACACGCGAAGTGTATTTCTGTAGATGCGAACGGATCTTCCGGGGAAATATAGTTCTGGCTAATCGACAAAGAACAGGTAATAACACAGATTTGCCTGTTTATGAAAATGAAGAACCAGTGACTTATAACTAAAAAATGGGTGATCAAAATGTAAGACATATTACATATTGATTTTGTATATATGTAGGACTAGACTGAAGCCGAGTAAGTTTTGGATCTTCTTTCCCTTTGCAATGAAAGAGATTTTATTTCTTTAACAGTAGTGTATACTGTCCCAGCTACAAAACCAATACAGCCTACAAATTAAATGACTGGTTTGTGGGTCCTGATTTTAATTATTGATATTTGTTTGCCTCATGACGTTTGTTTCAAGCAATAGGTGTAACATTTTCTTTCTTCTCCAAAACGTTCCTTCCTTCCAAGGTACATACAGGATCCATGTTTGTCTTGTGTTGTACACCTCCATATAAATAGTACTCAATTAACAAAATAGTTAATTACACTTTAGAAGAGGCAACACTTATACTGTTTCTTAACTTGGAGAGTTTCCATACCCAATCTGGCTTCCAATATATATATATATATATATATATATATATATATATCTGACAGCATTTGTTTCTTGACCTGGAGAGTTTCCATACCCAATCTGGCTTCCAATATATATATATATATATATCTATATATATATATATATATATATATATATATATATATATATATATATATATATCTGACAGCATTTATTTATTTATTTCTTGACCTGGAGAGTTTCCATACCCAATCTGGCTTCCAACATATATATATATATATATATATATATATATATATATATATATATATATATATATATAACAGCATTTGTTTCATGACCTGGAGAGTTTCTAGACCCAATCTGGCTTCCATTATCTTATCTTTAACGTCTGACCACCATTTACCAGATCAGCCTTGTTCTGACATCACATATGAGGCTTCTTTCATAGCTCATATGAGCTCATTGATGGATTTATAAATAAAAACCATTGCAAAGACAGCTGCCTAATGGCCACTTTGCATAATATAAGATAATTGAATGGAATGCTCAGCTTAATAATTGGAAATATATACTTGTACCACTCTGAAAGTGAGCTAATTAGTGATGAGTGGTTAATTACTAGCACTCAGTTCTCTAGGTCCTAAGCAAAAACACTGAAAGTTGACTTATCACTAAAACATGGGAGATCAGTATGAAAGTCTAGGGTGTCCTCAACAGCTGAACAAAGCCCTGACACTTTAGTCCAGTGTAAGAATTAAATCTGAACTTTTCTGTATTCACTACAACACTTTAAAACTTTGAATTGTATAATGTATATGATGACTTGCAGTCTATACATTGTTAACCTCTGATTGAAATTGCATGAAAATAATACTAATGCACATATTAATACGAAACAAAAATTCCCATTAAATATATTATGTCAAACTAAATTATCTTGACATATTTGAGGTAAAAGAAAGAATAAATCAAATCAGTCAAAAATACTAGTCCACATCCCCCTTTTCCCAAACTTCAAATTAAGTATTACCGGTAGATGGTTGGTCTCTGATGCTAACTGACATTCTCATTGTGCTTTTGTATCGCATTACAAAAAAATAAAACAGGAGCTTTTGTTGATTATGATATGCTGCATTAATACAAATAAACATAAAAAACCAAAGCAAATATAACTGCTAAGATTAATACTTAATGTTTTAATTAAAACATAAATTCATTATTAATTTCCTTTTTAATTATTGAAATATGGCTATCAGGATTTCTTGCAAGATCCTTTCACACCATTTGGCACATCTATTTTTTTATGTGCAAAACATAGGAAATTGAAAAGAAGACTAGTTGTTTTTTTTGTAAATGAAACATATGTTAGAATTCATCTCAATATTTTGTTTTAATATGTTTTGTAATTTATCTTGTCATAAGTTTTGGAAGATGCAGAATCTTCCAAGCAAAGGTTAAATATTCTACTCAGCTTGAGCTGTGTGATGCACATTTATAAGATAGCAATAATAATGATAATGAGGACTTTGTATATCACCTAATCTTTAGAGGCTCTAAGTGCTTTCCATGATCTATAATGATATGACCACCAAAAAAAAAAAAAAAAACAACTTGAAATTAGAAAACATTAAATCATGCAGAAAATATTTAAGGTAGGAAACATTATTTGAAGTTTGTTCCCGCAGTCAAAAAGGGTGATTAAATGGATAGCCAGTGTATTGTACAGAGCAGCACGGAGGTGTGCTCAGATCGTGGTACTCTAAGGATGGTCCGAGCAGCTGTGTGTTGAACTTTTTGAAGTTTCTAGATTAGATATTGAGACAAACCAGACAGAATTGAGTTACAGATTTGTCCAACAGTACTATATATATACATTTAGTGAGCAAATGCCCCATCATGGTTGTATGTGATAAATTATTGAGATCCATACCCTTTATCCATTCATGCATATATATATGCACTCAGTCTAAAATATCAGATAGTTATGTTTTGGATTAAGGACCTATTTTGAGTGCCTTGGGTGGGAAAATTTGACGAATGTGGGATGTTTTAGTTTTACACAAGCATTCTACAGTCAAACTGTTTATGATAAATCACTTATGGAGAAAATTGACTCACATGATATGTTGACTTTGAATACATTTTCATTTCTTAGATATATTCATGTATTGGATTTGGAAACCCTGGCTGTTTAAGACAGGTTATTTCTTAACAGAGATGAATTTTAGACAGATAAGCCTTTGTTATCAAATGACTTTACATTTCTTGTTTTACTTTCTTCATGTAGATGAAGCCTGGTCACCAAGCATCAAGATGAATTCATGTTGGATCATGAAACATATTATGGACACTGGTCCGCTGCTGTGTACATAAGAGCATACCATGCAAATTGATTAATGTATGAAACTCCTCAGGTATAATGTCATGCATTGTTTCCTTATTTTACTTAAATGCAAGTCATCTCTTTCCACAGTGTGATTAATGCTTTATTGCCACTGTATGACTAATGTTAGGCACATACAAGTAATCTCTTCATACTTTGTGCTTAATTTAGTTACAGACAAGTCATTTCTTTCCACAGTGTTACTGAAGCTAGTTACAGGCAGGTCAACTCTTTAAATTTTATGAATAATGCTTGTTACATACAATTTATCTCTTCCCACTGTGTGATTAATGCTTTCTTCCCACTGTATGACTAATGTCAGGTACATACAAGTCATCTCTTGATACTGCATACCTAATTTAGTTACAGACAAGTCATTTCTTCCCACAGTGTGACTGAAGCTAGTTACAGACAAGTCATCTCTTCAGATTGTGTGAGTAAAGCTAGTTACATTCAAGTCATATATTCACATTGTGACCAAAGCCTTCTGCATACAAGTAATATATTCATAATGTGACTAAAGCCATTTACATACAAGTCATCTACATTACATCATATATTCACATTGTGACTAAAGCCATTTACGTACAAATCATGTATTCACATTGTGATTAAAACATTTACATACAAGTCATCTATTCATGTTGTGACTAAAGCCAATGACATTCAAGTCATATATTCACATTGTGACTAAAGCCTTCTACATACAAGTCATATATTCATAGTGTGACTAAAGCCATTTACATACAAGTCATGTATTCACATTGTGACTAAAGCCATTTACGTACAAATCATGTATTCACATTGTGATTAAAACATTTACATACAAGTCATCTATTCATGTTGTGACTAAAGTCATTGACATACAAGTCATGTTTTCACAGGTTTGTGCCAATTATTCAAGATTTTGAAATAAATAAAACAACTAAAAGCTTGGGAATTATGTTTGCATTGTTGATTTGTTTCTAAATTGTTGGTGTGTAAATGGTAATTAGGCCAGCGCTTGTTACATCTTTGATTAAATTTCAGAAGGTTTTACTTTTTGCTAATAATTTGCTATGGTCTGTTTCAGATTGTATTGAATTAGTAAGAGATAATCAAATATTTTCAATATATTCACTTTAAATTAAATGAGTTTATCTGTACAGTCATACCTACTCATTTTTTGTGATTACAAATCTGAGTGGGACTGTTCTGTTTTGTGTGCATGGGACCATTCAATTATGTGAGTTGGTTTAGAATGCATAGGAAATATTACATGTACATGTGCTGGAACTTTATGGTCAAGTCAGAACAGATAAGTGAATTGGCAAAACTGGGTCAGGAGTTTTGACAAGTCTCTTTAACTAGAGGGAGGATTCTGACATGATCTTTAGCATGAAAATGGGAAACAAATTTAATTTACAATTTTATTTTATTTTCTGTTATTTTTAAATACAGTTTTTTTTAAAGATATTGTCAGTCCTTTCACATAACTTGTTGCCTTTCATACTGTACTTATATATGGACCAGAAACATTTCTAGCATTTTTTGGAATTCATTGCCTGGATTATATTTGTACCACAAGCAATTTCCCTCAGATACAAAATATAATTTTAGTGTCTACATTGGAATGTGGCAGTTTTAATGCAATTTTGCAGACTCCAACAAAAATTGTGAAATTGTTTCTTGTCAATTCTTGGAATATATATGGTCCTTATGGACTCTGATGATACAGTTGCATGCAGATGTTTTGACTGTGCTCTAGTCAACATCCGATCTGGCTCCATTCATAAATAGTGCATGTATTTTGATACGATACTCTGTATGGTTCTGACTGTATAATTTTTTAAAATAATTAATATTTATATCCTTAAATATTCAATTAGTTCTGAACTAAACAAGGTACAGTGTAGTTAGAATGCATGTTGTTTTCATTGCAAGTCATCTCCAGAGATTACACTATGTAAATAAGTAAGTACTGTACTTACACTTAATTTAGTTTGTTGGCATTTGCTCTGACTTTTTCTATTGCCAAATATAGTTATTTAAATTCAAAGATCTAACATGTTTTTTGACACATGATTAAAAACATTGTATGAGTAGTTGTTGTTATTGTTGGGTTTAATGCCATTGTTTCAGCACAAGATAGGCTATACATCGCGGCCAGTGTGTGGAGGAAGAAACCGGGAAAACACACAAGAACCTACTGGCAAGCTTTCTTGCATATCCACATTGGTCAAGCCTGAGACTCGAACCCTTTCAGACAGCTTGTATTAATAAGCACATGGGTTAAATGCCAAGCTGTAAATAATAATGTGAATTAACATTCATTAAATCAAACAAAGAAAGCTTGAAATTAGATTTGACGTAGCACAAAACAAAACTTCAGCAAAATATAAAATTAAATGGAATAATTAGTAAACAAGATTGCCATACAAGTTTGGCATAATGAATAACAGTGCGATATAATGTGGACTCAATCAAAATAAAAATTAATATTGGTACATATATGGTAGTTAAAGATCTTGAAAGATTGTCTGGATGTTGTATACAATGCATTAAGCCACATGTATGTTTATTGAGGGCAATTAAAACAAAGCTCAAGGAAGACTTAATGGTTTTATTGTTTGGTAGTAATTAAATTAACAACTATTTGTTTTTTCATGACCTAACATGTTTTGAAACTAAGGAAAACTAATTTTATTTTATGTTCTTGGAGAATATATTATATCTTGCCAAATTCTTTGTTTACAAACTTATTTAAAGCAGTTCAGTCACGTGGTCACAGGCAGTATTGTTGTAAATATAGCATTGGGATCAAGTTGGAAAAAAAGTTTCAACCTAAATTTGTCAATAATAATGCATATGCAGGCAATTTCAGTGATGGACTAGATACACTCCTTATCATGGGAAGAAAACCTTCTGGGCTGGAAGCATTACATGCATGTATATAAGTTGAGTCCAGCTGCAGATGTAGATTCAATAGACAATGATCTGGCATTGCTTAATATGACAACATATCTAGGCTTGGGTTTTAAATGAGGACATACAATCATTGTCTGATTTAAATGTTATATCTCATTTACATGCATCAGACATGGGATTGAAAAAGCTCGTTACATTGTTTTAGTGTATTGGAAGATGGTTGCCTAATGTGCAGATTTTGCATCAGTAATTGTTTATTAGGTAAAGTGCAGTGGAATGAAAAATTACTTAGCTCTATCACACCAAAGATATGCTATGATTGCAATGGCAAACCTAATCCACACCACAATTACAATAGCCCTTTCAGATATAGTCCACACCATAATTACAACAGCCCTTTCACATATAGACCACGATACAATTACAGTAGCCCTATCACACTTAATCTACAACATAATCAAAATAACTGTATCACACTTAATCCACAGTATAATTACAATAGCCCAATTACACTTAATTCACAGCAAAATCAAAATAGCTCAGTCACACTTAAGCCACAGTATCATTACAATAGCCCAAGCACACGTAATCCACATCATAATCAAATAAGTTCAATCACACTTAATCCACATTATAATTACAATAGCTCAATCAAACCTAATCTACAGTATAATTACAATAGCCCAATCACAATTAATCCACAGCATAATCAAAATAACTTTATCACACTTAATCCACAGTATAATTACAATAGCCTAACCACACTTAATCTGCATCATAATTGCAATAACCTTATCATACTTAATCCACAGGATACTTAATCCATATGATAATTACATAATACATGTATAAATAATAGAATCAAACATAATTCAACTGTAGACAGCCCGTTTTATTTGAGATGACTACATCAGATTTATTTTTAAGATACATAATTTAACTTTTTTCATTTTTACAGAATTGGGTTCACCACACATGCCTGTATTGGTGGCTGCAGTGAGATGATAATGTATGGAACAGCTAATACAGACTGCTACAGTCCAAAATCTGTGCAAGGGTGTGTAGTCTCTTTTGTGCCATCTAGGGTGATTTCATTGTTGGAAAGTAGAGGAAATTTTTTAATCTTTGAAGAGTAATGAGCAGTCATATTACCTTAAAGATATGTTTACAGTCTTAGGATTGAAAATCTATGGATCTATATTCACCATGAAAAATAACATCAAATGTAATCAGTGTTTTATGATGTTGAGGGATAATTGATTTAGACCCAGACATCTAAAACAGTGAATGACACTGGTGACTTTGTACTTGCCATTCAACTAAAACAGTGAATGACACTGGTGACTTTGTACTTGCCATTCAACTCAAACAGTGAATGACACTGGTGACTTTGTACTTGCCATTCAACTAAAACAGTGAATGACACTGGTGACTTTGTACTTGCCATTCAACTCAAACAGTGAATGACACTGGTGACTTTGTACTTGCCATTCAACTCAAGCTAGAAGACTTCAGAAAGGGTTGCAATGAGCACAGACTAAGGTTGGAAGGACACAGCTCAATTTAAAAATGTGTGTCCGATGTCAGTTATAGAATAGAGTTTGGATCACATGCTTTGTATGTTCTACACATAGTCTGCATGATTTGGAGGAAAAAACACACACAAGTCCTTCATTTGATGGAGGTGATCTGTTAAAAATGTTTTTGGAGGCTCAGCAAAAAGAACATTTGCATTGAAAAAATAAAAAGAGATATTCAGTTTGTCATAATGATGGAAATGTATTTTCGATCTGGAAGATGCTATTTTTGTGTGAGGTTACCCAATTCCAGTATGTACTGTTATGTTATGTAAAATGCGAAATGAGTCCTACTCAGTTTGTGCATGACCAATAATTTGTTTACTTTGCTGAATAAAAAATGTAGCTTCTGATCTTGTATTCTTTGTCAAAATCATATTGGCAGACACAATTATAATACTTAACCATTCCAGCTTAAAACTAGCAAGTTTTACATATCATATGAAAATAGCAAGCATATAGTACCATTTCCTTATTTAATTTGGAATCAGGTTTCAGAAACCATTGTCCATACATGATTATAACCCAGAATTAAGATACATATTGTAAGAATCATCGATATATTGCCAACATTTTATTCAGAAAAGAGAAATGTATTTTGTCAAGTTTTGTGATTATGTAATGAGATTTACACATTTAGAATTAAGTTAAAATTTATATTTGCTTCATAAATTGTAATCAGAAAAATTGAATTTGCATGGGAGGTAATATTAACCAAATATAACATTGTGGGCAGATTTTTGTAAAACAAAAGAATCTAAGTAAGAAAAGAGCAAGTTGACAACCTACATTTTACATAAGGGACTGATCTGCTGATTCCTTTGTACAGATTATGATTACATGATATCATGCTGGAAATATACATGTAAACAATATTACATATAAACTAGTAAAAATATTTTCCAATCAAAATATGCTTGACTGAAGATGGGAATAAGAACAACAAGGACATGGAAGAAACAGATAAAGAAATGAATAAATAAAACAAATATTATTTTTGAGGATACATTTGTAGTGAATTAGCAAGGAGACAGTCAGCTGACCTGGCCATAAGGGCTTATGTCCATCCTACAGCAAATATTGTGTTTCATCTGTCAATCAAGAATTGCTTCGTAACACTATCAGTCCATACTTCAAATCAGATTTTGATCAAATTTGGAATATTTGCTTATAACATTATCAACTTGGTTAGGTTCAATAAATAGAATAATTGGTCCATGCTAATGAGGACAACTTGCATCTAATTGGATGAACTCATTATCTTTCTAGAGACTTTACTTCTTATCTGATTTTACAAAAACTTGTAATATGCGCTCATTTTACTAAAGTCTTGGATGATTTTAGTGGTGAACAAGACCCACACATACAATGACAAGACTGACTGGGCTTGTTTTAACACTAACCATACTAAGGACTACCCACACATACAATGACAAGACTGACTGGTCTTGTTTTCACAGTATGAGAACAAGATCCACACACATACAATGAGAAGATTGACTGGGCTTGTTTTCACACTAACCATACTAGAGACTATTTCTGATCTAGTTTTTTATAAGACTTGGTCAGTAGGTTAAATCCTTGAAAATACTTGATGAGCAAAGATGTAAGCAAGATCTACTGATATTAATATGATTTTGTGTCTAATTAGTTGAGCGTTTACCTTGGTGAATTGGCTTATATCGTCAAGATTTGTAATGCTGTTTGATTATGAGCCAGAGCTGTGAATGTTAAGGTGATTTAGCAGATGACTTGAGTTGCTTACCGATTTGAGTAATTGTATTTCTGATTTGATAAAAATGTACTTAGTTGACATGATTTAAGGTTATGTCTGCCTGATTTTTGTCCTGTTAACTTGAATTTAAGTTAAAGACCTGACCTTGTTTACAGAATGGATGGATATTTCCATCTGAAATGATTCACCTCATGGGCACACTGTTGCATAATAGGTCAGTTAAAAATAAAGGATGTGGTAAACAATAGATTTTAATCATGGTCAGATAGAATTTGAGAAGGAACATTCATTTAAATTATTCAGTGAAATTATAAGTGCTCATTTTCTTTTGGACTAAAATACTTCTTTGTGATCATTGAGAACTTGTTTAAAGACAATATGGAGTATATAATTGTAATATACCAACAGTATTTGGTACATCAGCCTATTCAAGACTATTGATACATCAATAGATTGAAGAATATAGTGCATTAGAATAGTCAAGATTATTGATACATCAATACATTAAAGACTATAGTGCATTAGAATAGTCAAGACTATTGATACATCACATCAATACATTGAAGACTATAGTGCATTAGAATAGTCAAGACTATTGATACATTAATACATTGAAGACTATAGTAAACTAGAATAGTCAAGACTATTGATACATCAATACATTGAAGACTATAGTAAATTAGAATAGTCAAGATTATTTGATACGTCAATACATTGAAGACTATAGTGCATTAGAATAGTAAAGACTAGTTGATACATCAATACATTGAAGACTATATTACATTGGAATAGTCAAGACTATTGATACATCAATACATTGAAGACTATAGTAAATTAGAATAGCCAAGATTATTTGATACGTCAATACATTGAAGACTATAGTGCAATAGAATAGTCAAGACTATTGATACATCAATACATTGAAGCTTATAGTAAATTAGAATAGTAAAGACTATTTGATACATCAATACATTGAAGACTATAGTGAATTAGAACAGTCAAGATTATTTGATACATCAATAAATTGAAGACTATAGTAAATTAGAACAGTCAAGATTATTGGAAACTTTAAAAACTTTCTATACATTTGGACGTCTGATAAAACAATTATGATTACTTGAGATTTTTAATTCATAATACTTGATTTAATTTTAAATTTTCACTATGTAATCTAGAGAAAAATTATTTGTTGAATTTTATTGAACTTTTTTGATTCACTTTTTGTTTCTTAATTTATTAACACATCTTGTGTAATCAAGATATATAATTTTCTTTGATTATGAGCAGAGATATATGCATATTAAATAAGAGATACTCCATTCGACTGGTTGACTTTTTCACACTTATAATATGATCGTATCATAAATAAAAATTGAAGCACTAAGTGACCTTGGGACGATGGGCATAAACTTGGAAGTTTTGCTATTAGGTTTTGGTTAAAGTATTTCATTTGTTTATATGTCTATGGCATGATGCCCCAGTGCTTGATATCACTATAAAACTTCCACATTGCAGACATTGCATTGATCTAACAGAAATGTTGTTGAATCTACATTAAAAATCTAAATCAGACACACATACATACACACTCTATTTAATCCCTTGATGGAATTGTAGTTGTGAGTCATTATTAAGCAAAGAGAATTTCTTATTCAATACATCTCTATATGCATTTGACCCTGAGAGGTCAAGATCACAGTCACAATATGCAGCATGTTTTCAACTTTAAAGCTATGTCCTTCTTGTAAAATGTAAAATTTGTGTTCATCGCTGTTGACCATTGATACATTATCAGAAATGATTTTGGTGAGAATTATGAAAATGATACATCCAGTTAATGAGAAAGTATCAGTTAAGGTTCTCACTATTGTCAAGGGTGTATCAATCACAATAGTGTTTTATTCAAATAGCATGTTATAAGTTTATTTGGGTATTTCCAGACTCCAACTTCACTACACTTTCAAATAATCATTAGTAACAGTTAGTTTGTGTATTGCTTTCTCTACAACTCTGTTTTCTTAGTATGGGGACTTTAAAGGCATACAACATAAGTAAAAGCGAATGAAATTATATATTTCTTTTCTCAGTTCATGACTACTTATTTAGTTGAAAAATTACGATTCAGGTTGTTACTGAGGCCGAAATCAGGCTAGTATCGGAAATTTTGTGATAAAATACAAAAGTTTTCATTATTGTCTGGCAGACAAAAATTCGCTATTTGCCATGCCTATATTCATGTAACCTCTAAGTTGACCTCTCTCGAAGATTAAGAATTTTAGCCATGCGCAAACACGTGATTACAAAAATAATGGCGGACGTAACTATATCGAATGCGAAGACTTAGATTCTGAAAGGAGGGGAAAAAGCTCTCTGGGAAAATTATACCAGCATACGCATATGTATTGGTGACCAGCATGAATGAGGGAATAAAAAGAAGTGTAATATTTTGCAGTTGGTAAAGATTGTATATTTTATTAAAATATGGTTTGTTGTATTTAGAATAATATTTTTTTGGTAAATTGTTTGTTGGCAAATGCCTTTTGTTTCTGTTATTGATATGCTCCTCATCATATTGTTTGTATTTTAGGTAAATGGCCGCAAGGGAGATTAGTCTTTTACTAAATGAGCCACCCCTTTAAATAAATTTATTATTTCTTGAAGCATTATCATTCCCATCATAATAACCAAGCTAAACGATAATGCTTTCTTTTGATACAAACTAAAGATTTCCAAGTTCAACATTAGTACATGTATCTACACATTTCAAAATTTTATTTAAGGAGAAGGAATGTTTAATGATGGAAAGGTCTAAAAGTTTTATCAACCCATTTGAGAAAGTCTACTAACAAAAAAAATAATTGTGATACATACATAAAAGGGGAATATTTGTGTTAAGTATACTAAAAAACAACCATTATGTACATGCATGATATATGTAACTAAACTAAAAGTAATTGTATAATATATATATATAGTATTGTATAGGTATTACGTTTGATGTTGCACAATTAGTATCACAATGCATATTAAACGTTTTTTTTTTTGTATTACTACTACTGAAAGAAGTACTTTCATTAATAAGAGAACAGTGCGAACATCTAGAAAGAAAGGAAACATTTAATATGCATTGTGATACTAATTGTGCAACATCAAATGTTATTTATTTGATCACATGCAAAAAATGTGACGTCCAATATATTGGACAAACTAGTCAACAAATATCTAAACGTATGAACCAACATAGATCAGGCATAAAAAATTATATCGATAAATCTTTTTCATCTCATGTTGCCGTACACTTTAACAATAGTTCTCATACTTTGCAAGATTTTTCCTTTCAACCTATTGTTATAGCTGAATCTGAAATGGAACGTTTGCTAAAAGAAACCTACTGGATTCACGATCTTAATACAGTATATCCAAAAGGTCTAAATTCCAAAGCACTTTACAACCTTCATTAATGTAATATATATATATATGTATATATATATATATATATATATATATATATATATATATATATATTTTTTTTTTTTTAAAATATATATTTATATACATTAATTAATTTGCATCATACATATTAAAAGTAAAAATAAAACTGTTTATCTCTATTTATTCATAAATTTTACACATATTTACCAATAGAGATACAAGTATCTTGAAGATCCAGTTTTATATCTTTCTATGTATTAAATATTAGTAATATGTGAAGAAAAAAAAAATATATATATATATATATATATATATATATATATATATATATATATATATATATATATATATATATATATATACATGTCCATGTTATTTATCAAAGAATAAGAAAAGTAGGTTACAAATGTACAATCGTAAGCTATGACATCATATTGTTTATGTCATATTGTTTACTCAGAAACATGATTGACGTAAGCAATCATAACAAATTCTGTTTGAATTCAGTTTGTGTGTGTGTGTGTGTACTTAGCTACCTTAATTTTCAAAGAAATGCAATAGGAAACATACATGGGGGTGGGGGGTTGGCTTAATTTCAATATTTGTTTCTCTCCAGTAGTTTGTTTAGGTGATGTACTAAAGTTTGGCATTGAGTAAATGGTAATCGCTTGTGTCAATAGCATAGAAACCAAGCACAGGATACTAAAACATCAATGTAATTTCTATAGAACTGTCTGGTATTTTGGAATGGGATGTCTGTAATCAATCATTTATAGTAGGTAATGGTACACCAGTTTCTCAAATAAAAGTCTCTGGAAGACAAAGAAAAAGGAAGAACGGAGGCAGAAGTTAGACGAACTGGAGGGAATTGGACTACCAGTCCAGAGAAAGATCATACAGATGAGTAGGAACACAGGACAGGAGGAAAATATATTACACTAATTCAGATGATAAAATAGGCCAAAATTTGGTCGAGTTAATAGGGTTTTAATTTGAATTTCATTTGAGAGATGACTGTTATTTAATGATATTAAATTGCTGTATATTTGACTTTCACATTTTGTGTATTCATTAATTTAACTGTTGGCACCACTGACTGGGGGTTCTGAGCATTGCGTCTATCACTACTTCAATTCCTCACAAAAACAAGTCAGGGGAGGGTGGTGGTCTTTTGTAATAATTTAAATAATATTGGGAGCACCCCACCCAACCTAAATAACACGGAAAACCTCTATATATGCCATAATTATTCTTACATGATATCCTTCAGTTTTGTATGCCTGACTGTACTCTTGAATTCAAGTTATGTCTGTACATGCACATTTGTACTTATAAAAGTTAAATACATTTCATAATATATAACAGTTAGTTTTACAGTGTATGCAGTTGTGTACATTCATCTGGGTATTCATATAAAGTGTATAATTATTTCTATAGTAAATGAACACATTTTTAAAACAAAAACTGAAAATTTGATGCTTTTAATTGGTGTCAATTATATTTGATTTAGATGTAATAAGACGACTGATGATGCACCTATGTGATATAAGCATTCAAGGCTGCTTTTGATGAACTATTATTATAGTCTTAAAAACCTTATTCTGTTTCCAGAGCCATTTTGTTTTACATCTAATTGAAATTAATGAGCAGTATCTGGATATAATAGTGTCCTAGTGTTTGTAGTTCTGTTGATATTTACAAGCCAATCTGTTTTCATGAAATACTGCAACAAGTTTTGCTTACTCAACTCAATATGAATATGTGTTATTTATCATTGTATATGCACAATTAAAATCATATTCACCAGTGTATTTTTGTTCTTTACATCCTTTGCATCCCAAGACAATGCTAGTCAACTCCAATTCATCCTATGTTTTTAATAAATAGTCTCCTCACAGTTGATTTCAAAACATAGCCTTACATATAATCATTCTTTAGTGGGTAGATAGCTTAAAAAAATGCATACTACAAAACAAATGCTTTATACAGCTTAAAATCAACATAAATTATATTATTCACACATCATATCATTAGATAGATCACCCATGTCTTCCTTGAGTAAAGCCATGGTACAGGCCAAAATTATTTATCCATTATATGCCATACACAATAGCTTGTACTAACATGTATGTTACCAGTACTTGGGTATCCGTTAAGTCCATAAAATAACCTGCCTATTAGCAATATGCCTTTTCCTCCGGTTGTAATCATTATCTTCTTCTGCTGCCAGGGCATCTTGCATATACCTCTGCGCAAAAAGGAGCACGACTTCATCTAAAATAACCAGGTCAATATCCTGCAGACATTTTTATAAAATTGTCAGTAAAAAATATTCCAAATAAAATAAATGCATTCAATGTTATGTTGGAAAATATTAATTTTAGCGTTATGCAATGAAGCAAACGTGTAAATATACAAACAAATGCGCAAATCACATCGACTATCGGATACGTGTCTCGTGAGCGTGAGGTGGTAATGCAAATGCACAAGAAAATCAACTTTATTCTGAGCCTAAGAAGCGACTTTAGCGATTCTGGTTACAATGATACATATTATCATAGTTTTATTTGGTTTATCTTACAACGTAACACAATCTCACAAACACGACAAGTAAACACTTTCAAGAATGGCCCCTGAAAGGAACCTCTTATTGTCAGGATTTTCTATCATATTTGTTGACGCGCGTCACGTGACACTGCGACTTCGGAGTTTATCGGTAAGTTCCGTTTCTGCATAATTAATTAGCAATCCGTACAGAAAATCATTATATTTTCATTGATTAAACTTACAGTTGTACATTTTTTTAAACTGAATGACCTGTAATTGCTCATTATTTCTACTATACTTTTCATAATATCATGCATTTGCAAGAACTAAAAAGTCAAAAATCTTAGGTTGTATGCCTTTTAAGATTAGGGTATGGTACTTGACTCTGGTTGTAAATTAGTTTTGCTTTGTTTGAGTAATTATGAATTTATAAGGTTATAGAATACCTTTTTTTTCAACTGTGTTCACGTGAGCTACTCTACAAATTGGTTAAGGACCTGTTGTTTTCTTTATGTGATTTTCAAAGGTTTAAATAGTCTTTACATACAAGAAAGCAATACATATCCAATTGTATTGTCTTGGTAAATTAGAGCTTGTCTCAGTCACCAGATGCTTAAGATTTTTTGAATTTGCCTAAAATGTTAATGCATTAGCTTGAGTTCAAAGATCCGAGTCCCCACTGTAAGACATTTTCAGTCACGAGTGTAGCAGTAGTCCCCACTGTAATACATTCTCTTTAAGGATAATAACAAAAAAGTACCCATTAAGAGACAGTTTCAATAACGTCTGTAACAGTTAGACCCCACAATAATACATTTTTTAAAAATAAGTAGCAAATAAGCATGTAACAAAACATACACATCACGTAATGAAGACAGAATTGCATATTATTTTACCTCATAACTTTATTAACAAATGAACATAATATATGATTACATGCTCAGCATGCAATTGAAAATACACCATGCATAATTAGAAATGCATATCATATAATAAAGATGTGACCGCTTTGGTTTATCCAGTCCTAATTTTTTGGGTTTCAGCTACCCCTCGTGTTAATTCCCAGTTTCATCAATCATAAACTTTATAATTGTTTAAAAGTTTGTTAAGTTTTATGTTTTCACATGCAGGAAGATTTATTGCTCAGAAAAGAGAAAGGTACCTGGAACGAAAATTTTTCTTATATAAAATGACACTGTTGTATCACATACTTCTGTTATAAAACACAACCATGTGTTACAGTTATTTTTCTTCATTCAGTTTGAATTTGCAGATTGTGATTTTCAAACGGATGCTTGATTAAAAAAAATTAATAAAGTTTTCCCATGAGAAAATTTTGAAGCTACCTTAGTTTTTCGTTCTGTGTTTTTGAAAATGTTAGGCATCTCTCTCTCTCTCTCTCTCTCTCTCTCTCTCTCTCTCTCTCTCTCTCTCTCTCTCTGTGATGTGAGTATATTCGTTTTGATATATTATTACAATCAACATACCAGGGATAGGATTATTCATTAGTGAAATATAATCATACCTTATATTAGGATGAATTACTGCTTTAGTTTTAATATCGACTCTTTCATCCACCACCAAGACTGTACCCAACTGACCTTGTCCAGACAAATGCAAGTTTGCACTGTGTTTGATAACTGGCCAAGATTGTGGAGCTTAGCATTGTGAATTAACTGAACAGGTTTCTGATCATTAATGGATATGTATGTGGTAAAACTTAAAACTAAACTCTTCACCCCCACCCAATCCACCCAAAAAAACCCAACAAAACAACCAAAAATTTTATAAAAAAAACACAAAACCAACATATAAATAAAGTAAAACAAAACTAAATATGAACTTATGCTTGCTATTCAGATCGAAGAAATGTATCAAAAGTCGCTTGGATCTTCATGCATTGAAAGTAGAAACGACGTCATTTCATCTCCTAGGAATTTGTTTCCTATATCACTAAACATCATAGAATTTTGAAATAAATGTATAAAGTTGGTCGGTGAAATCAACCTAGAACCAATCAAGCATATGCGCAACGTATGGACAAGTAGTATATTATCATACACGGAACAGATAATATACCACACAAAATCAATAGCTGTCAAAGCCTGCTTGAACATGATTTAATTAGAGCACATTTTCAGTTTGGTATGTTATGATGTTAGTACGTTTTTCGTTGAGTACTGTTTGACTTGGTAAATTTTCAATCTAATTAATCTTGCCTCTAAAAGTTTTCATCCCAATGAGATCATCGCTCGGCCTTATCCGTCATATACTTATTTAAAAATCTGTCGGAGAATGACCCGAGCTAGGGAGCAATCATTGAACGTATGACACTCGCTGAAATATATAGTACTTTCATCCAACAGGTGGCGCTAATACGTTTGCTCGCTATACGTGTATCATTATTGACTTAACAAAACGAAAGTGCCTTCGAAAATGGCAGCAAGTCGACATGAGTGCAGTATTTGCATGGATAGTTTTAAGAATCCGAAGCTAACATCCTGTCACCATAGTTTTTGTTACAAGTGTCTGGAGGATTATGTACAGGTTAATCTTCACAATGGTTGCTTTGATTGTCCGATATGCAGGACAAGTATACATTTACCGGACAGCGGGATTTCCGGATTTCCAACTACTAATTTCTACATCGATACGGACATGAATGAAAAATTCCCTTGCGATATTTGTGGTCCGAAAAGCATGGCGAGCAGTAGATGTTTGGATTGCGAGGAGAATTTGTGCCAAACATGTTGCTATGTCCACGAAAAATCGAAAGGTACCAGACATCACAAAATAAGTGACTTGGTAACTCTAGATTCTGAAATGAAAGGCAAAATCCGACAACGTGTCTTCTGTGATCAGCATCCAGAAGAGGAAATTAAACTTGTTTGCCGTGATTGTAATGTCACCATTTGTATAATATGCAAAGCGGTTCAGCATGACACGCATCCTACAAAAGCATTAGCTGATGTTGCAGCGGAAGTGAAAATGACCTTAGATACGAAATTGAATCAATGCTCGGACAAACTGATAAGTATCAAGGCTTCCACAGTAAAGGGAGATGAGCTTGATAGAAGCATTAATGATGCTGAGCAGCAGGAATTAAAAGCAGTTGATGACCATATCTCACAATTGCACAAAGCAATTGACCAAGAAGCGGCGAAATTTAAAGACAAAATAAAAAATGTTTACCGCCTCCTGAGAGAGCAAAACGCACAATTCCAAAGTTATATGCAGGAAGAGTTCAGGTCGTGTTCTAACACCAAGGACATTGCACAAAACCTAAGAGATAAGGGAACAGATATTGAGATAATAAAGAAAGGTCCAGATATTGAACAATTAATTTCTGCAGCAATATCAAGGACTGAGCCAACACACACCATACGTGTAGATAGCAAACTGTTTTCTCCAGCCAAAATCATCGCTAGTGAATTGATTCCTTTGATTGGTATCTTGCAAGATTCTACTGACGCCGTAAGTATCAGTACTCGTAAATAACTCATACAGCCATTTAAATTCATGTACTCAGACAGCCATTTAGTTTAATGTACTCATACGCCATTTAACGTGAGATACTCATACAGCCATTTAACTTCATGTACTCACAAAGCCATTTAACTTATAGTACTCATACAGCCATTTAACGTCAAGGACTCATAAGTCATTTCAATTCATGGACTCATAAAGTCATTTAAATTCAGATAGTTATAATGCGATGTAACTTCAGGTACTCATGCAGCCATTAAATTCATGTACTCATGCAGACATTTAACGTCAGATCCTCATACAAAGTTTTAACTTCACGATCTCATACGGCCATTTAAATTCATGTACTCATGCATCCGTTTAAAATCATGTACTCATACTGCCATTTGACATCGTATACTCATACAGCCCTTTAACATCACATACTCATACAGCCCTTTAACATCAGATACTAATACCGCCATTCAACATCAGATACTAATACAGCCATTTAACTTTAGATACTCATAAAACCATTTAACTTCATGTACTCATACAGCCATTCACTTCAAATATTCATACCTCCATTTAACTTCAGATACTTCTACAGCCAATTAATGTCATGTACTACATCCATTTAAATTCGTGTACTCAGACAGCGATTTAACTTCAAACACTCACACAGCCTTGTACTCATAGTGTCATCTAAACTCACGAACTCGTACAGCGATTTAACTTCAGATACTCATACAGCCTTTCAAATTCATTTACTAATACAGCCATATGAGTTCGTGTACTCATACAACCATTGTTAAAAGACATCTCCGTAAAGCTGAGAGGCTTTGGCATTCCATTATACTTACTATTCATAATGACATATATGAAGACGCTAAGAAGTACATTTATCAAAATTATAGCGCTACAGTACTAAAATCACGGAGAGTTCCAGCTGCCAAAAGCTCTTCCAGATAACTAACAAACTAATGTACAACACTTCCATCCACCTTCTCACCAGTAGACCTTCCGGCCCCATTTGCAAGTTTCTTCCGTGACAAAGTACAAACCATTAGCGATGCGCTTGACAATACAATTTAAATTGACTCGTTGTCACCATACTGTTACGATACAGAATTTCAGCTACAACCATTAGGAGCATTTTAACCTTTCGATATGGATTTAGTACGTACAATCGTGATAAAGAGTGCACCAAAGTCACGTGAACTTGATCCAATTCCATGATCACTGCGGCTCGAGTGCTAGTGAGATAGAATGGGACTCGAAATGCGGTTTTGATAATACATTCAGGTATTACGACTTGTCAAACAATAGCAGTGAACCAAAACACTATTTTTATTTCATAATTGCGGTCTACATGAAATGCCTCAATTACTATAAATAAAATAATGCGAACCAAAAATGAGCAGTTAACTTCAAACTTATGGGTGTCCGCTTAGGTGTACCTTGGCTATAAAGATAATAAAAACGAGTGGTTTTGTTTACTTTGTGTTTTTCTTGCGAGACGGAGCAGTGTATTCATACTTTGTGGGTTTAATGAACGATCCGTGGTTATCTTTTCCATGCGTACATTCCGCAATATAATGGATACGTTCATTCTTTTTTATATTTAGAATTAAGTTGTTTATCGGCAGCTATAGCCTCTAAAGGAACTGCCAACATAACGTTAAAAATAAATAAAAATAATGTAGGATAGAATATACATAAAAAAAATAATATAAAATTCATACATACAATTTAAACTGATACATATAATTATGGCGGCAATCAGCCTCATTAACTCAAAGGTGCGACAAATTTAACTATCTGAATTTGCTTACCTACTAAGAGAGCACTACTGCATACATTTTCAAACATTGTACTTTCGTTTACTTATCTGTTTTTTTTAAAAATTTCAATTACAATTCTATTTTTCATTTAAACCTGTGTGTTACGTATATTTGAGATAAGTCATTTATATTTATTTTTTATTGTTTGCTTGTTAGATTCAAATTTGGCATTTTAAGTTTAAGATTCGTTCATGGGGGGGGGTGACCTGTACTTTACAGAATATACACCAGGTGTTGACCTCATTTCTGACCTGGCTTCAGAGTTGTAAACAAGTTTTAAAATGATTGGTTGGTTCCAAGGACATTATTGAGCTTTATATAAACATCTTTCTATTTTTAGTTGGGTCATACGGTGGGTACGTGAGTTTTGAACGTAAATTTGTTCAAGAAGACCATGTGACCCCTTTCTTG
Source organism: Unio delphinus (assembly GCA_029339505.1). NCBI lineage: Eukaryota > Metazoa > Mollusca > Bivalvia > Unionida > Unionidae > Unio > Unio delphinus. The sequence continues at coordinate 230,610 of JAQISU010000288.1, read as the reverse complement.
ATTACGTAAAAACAGGTATATAAACTATGTTTTGGAGCGAGCTATTTAGTAGAAGTTGGGCTTTTAGAATACTATGTTGTGTGTCGTTTTGAGTTATTTTAAATTACCTTGAACTGGAAATTATGTCAATTCGTTTGGATCAAGAGGAATTATTTTGTTTTTTATCTGGAAAAGAATTGTGCTCATAGATTTGTATTACCATGAATTGACTTCATCATGTGACATCGTCTTTCATCTTGGATACTTCGCTGGGATTCGAACTTGGAATTATTTGGACATTTTATTACCAGGACTTTTGCAATTTCTCTAGTGGATAATATTTTGAATTATTTTTGGACTAATTTTGGAATTGATTCTTAAAACCGTAAGTTTAAGTATCTTAAGTTTTTATTTTCACTCTTTCTATGTTACTGTTTATTCGAGCCTAAGCACGTAACACTGTGTTCAATCTTAAGAGGAAGAAGACTCGGATTTAAAGACAGTCAAGCTTTGACGAACGACGGGTTATCCTCATCTAAAAATAGATATAATCTTGTTTCATATGATCACGTGATAGATCTAAATAGTAACCTAATTCGTAAACCTCGCGAGAGAGGTTGTTATTGCTATGATACATTTAATTTTTATGATTTTTCAATAGAAGGCCATCGCCACCAACCAAATCAAATTAAAAAAACCAAATTAAGTGATATTTAAGATGATATGAAAAGATAAAGTGTAAAAAGCATATGTATAAACTAAATACGATAAAGCTCATACATTAAGATCAACAGTCAAACTAAACAGGAAAATGCTAAAATAAAATACCCAAAATATGAATGAGACATACACATGCTAAATTAAATATTGCCATTTAAAATTAAAACATTGAAAAGTTAATGAAGCAAGCGAGTTAAAAACAAAATAGACAAATGTGAAAGAAAACAAAGTAAACTAAATGTACCAATCAGAAGCCAAATAAAAAAAAACTGTATCTAAACTATACGAGCAGTACTTGAAGAAACAAAGAACTGAAAGAAAACCAATGTCAGAATGAACAAAGATCGAATGAAACAAATATAAGATAAACAAAATACACTGAATACAAGTAAACAAAATAACACTCAAGCAGGATAAGCTAACGTAATATTAAACAAAGAAACATCAGAAAGTGTAAAAGAACACCGCTATACAATAACTATGCGCTCATACTACTGACATGTAAATGAAAAAAAAAAGTTAATTGATCAATGTAAAGAACAGACGGTGCTCCTCATTTTAAGGAGGTATTACACTTTTTTTATTGGGCCAGAAGCGCATTGCAATGGACCATGCCGCATCAGATTTGACAACTTGAAAAAGTGTGTCCCGTTTTGTCCTGTCCAAGGATGAATTGTTCAATTCAGTACAAATATTTATATACAAATTTGTAATTTGGCATACATTAAAACTAAGTAATTCCCGCTTATATTTGCTAATTTGTAAGATATATGATCAGTATTTACATTTTCTCTAAAACAAGATAAATAAAATCGTTTTTCTAAGTTTGAATACCAAGATAGCCAGATACAAACTTTCATATATCTGAGTTTTGTCCATTCGTTGAGTGTGTGTATCTGATTCGGATGTTTAAAGTAGCTTACAAAATTGTTAAGTCATATCGCTACGATGACAGCAGTGTGGTAGTTTATAGTGTTGTCCAGCACTTGCGTATCATGCCACAGACATGTATCATGATGTTCCATCCAGTCACATTATACTGACACCAGGCCCACCATTCCGTAGACTTACATCTTAATGCTGAGCGCCAAGCGAGACATACTTTAGTACCATTTTTATAATTATTTGATATGACTCAGTCGGGGATCGGATCCACAATTATATTTTTGGACGAAAATATGGAACTTTACAATTTCTTTTGTAGCTGTCTGCTTCAATTGCGCGTCTCGTTGTAGGTTTCTCTTCTGTGGAGCATTTACCTAATTCTTTTAATTACTACTAATTCATTTGCACTTTGCTTTTTTATTTGTATTGTATATTTAGGTTGTAATATTTAGAACCTCATTTGTTTTCTTTAACAACCGTTTTTATTATTTGAACTTGACTATGTTTTTATTTTACTGTAGTGATGGTTATGCTACAGTTTTCTAGTTGCATTTGAGAGTTAATTATTTTGTTTTTATATCGAAATCCCGTAGCCCCATAAGAGAAAGTAATCGGCATTTTTTCCTTGGTTCAGAGATTGTTTTCCCGGTTGCACGAAATTCATGGAATGCTATTTACTTTTCGGTTGGGTGAATAAGTAATCAGAAAGCTACAAATTACCAGGCTTCATATAATAATGATACTACTACTACTAATGTTAATGAGGACTATGTATAGCGCCTAATATTTAGAAGCTGTAATTGCTTTACAACATACATAAATAATGATAAGACTACAAAGAACAAAAAACAAACCACCATTAAATTAGAAAATATAGAAAATTCTGAAAATATTTAAGGTAGGAAACATTAGGTCTTTAAGTTTGTTCTTGCAGGAGCACTCTTAAGTGGGTTTGTGTCTAAGTTAAATGGGCAATTCATTCCACGTTGATGTGTCCTGGTATGCAAACGAACGTTATCCAGATGGTGTCGTTTTTATAGTGAGAATTATTAGTATACGATTGTCCGAAGAGGAGCATAATCATATTGCTGGTGTTACTGGAACTGTAACATAAATCGCACTAAAATGTATGGATGAAGAAAATATTTTCTCCAACAGCATCAGTTAAAAAACTAACTATATTGAGATAATAGCGTAATAGTAAATTCAGTGTAATGAACTGCTTTTTACACAATTACTGATAAGAAACGTAATTCTCATATCTCAGATAAAGAACTGATTGGAGTCTAGTTCGATATGTTTTTGGAGTTTCATTATGATAATAAGTATTATATGAACACTTAAATAAACAACAATAATATATTGCTATTATCGATTACATTATGCTTCTTGAAATATTCCAGTATGTCTGAAGTTTTGTTATTCTATGAAAACTGAAACAAACAACAATCAGATATTTCAAATATCGATTACTTTATGCTTGTTAAAATTTTTTAATCTGTCTGAAACTGTGCTCGATTTGTGTTTCGGCAGGTGCGGATGCATTGTGTTTTTGTTGCCTTGTTGACGATGCACATCAAGATTAACCAAGGGTTTTGCCAAATTATCTGAGAGTTCCAGACATACTATTATGAACATGATATGGAAACGTACTACGATCCCATAATTTATACTCTGAAACAAGCTTCATTATTTTGATTATAGCGTTTACTACCACTTTTGAATCCCATCAATGCCAGTAGTTCCCCACCCACAGAGATTATCAAGAAAGCCTTCTTATATTTAATCCGGCCAAATTGTTCCTTGAGCAAATGCTTGAACTTCTATTGCGATTGGAACATGTTTTACAATTTAAATGAATACGCTCTTTCGTTGCACTTCATCAATAGCTTCAAATTATAAGTGCGATATTTGTCTATCTCAGAAGTATTAATAAATGACAGAACAGTTATATTTCAGACTCATAACTATGAAAAAAATCTACAACAGTAGATTACTGTGTGTTGCATATTTAACTCATTTCATTCACAAATTAGATTACATCATTCAAATCCACAATCACTTTGTCTGATAACACATTTATTTTATTAATTCAGGAAGAAATATCAAGAAAGGAACGTGTAAGTATCAGTATCAATACCAATATCCTTGTTTGTATCCATTACGTACCAATCTTTCTCAAGTTTGAAAAATGTTCCTTTCTCCATTTTCGCTCAAATGATAATGACAATATTTCAGTTCACATCAGGTTATCTTAAGATATTACTTCAATAAAATTTTCTGTATGTATTTAGCGATTAATCGTGGTGTGCTATCTTACAAACCTTCATGTAGAACGTGTACATACTATATAAATGCAATAAGATTTAATTTCGTTTAATTTTACCTTTAGTTTCTTTTTGACCACACATCTCCTGTTGTCCTCTTGTATTATCCAACTCCTAAAATGTGATCAGTGACTGCGCACTATATAATGTTTTGTGTGGAGACTTCCACACACATACAAGTTTATGATTATATTGCAAGTGATCATTTTCTGCCACAATTTGGTGCATTGGTTGCAGAAAACATTGCAGCTCTGTATTAACTTTATATCTATACGACAAAGAAAAGTAAAAATTCGGAAACTTAAATACTAGTTAACCAATATGGTTCTTTCAAGTGACATCTAGTGTGTATTGCTCTGTCCAAGTAAGACATACCCCGACTTTGCAACGGAACGTATCTATCCTCATTTTGGAAAGCACATAAGGAATGTTTACTACATCTTATCTACTTTAATATAAATTGTTTTCTTGCAGGAAGAACGAGAGAGAAAAGAAAAAGTAAGTATTATCATTCGTGATTTCAGTACAAATTCGGTACTCATAATGATACTATATGATTTCAAAGACACGTACATTTAGTCATCCAAAACAAGTCACCATTTTCCATGAATTCTAAAGTCACCGGCTGATCCCTGAAACACTTTGCTCTATGTTTAGGTTATAATGCCAATAACACGATTTCAGCTCGCACTTTATTATCCGGATGTTTTTTCGTACGTGGCAATCAGACAGAAGTCTTGCTTTTTATGCAAACGCAATCAAAAGGTGTTCTTATTTCTTTTCGCAGAAAGCAATTGTTTGATTGTTTTGGATATATCTTGACGTGTTATAACATATTACGAATTTCTTTCAATTGCTAACATATGAAGGGCATGTTTCAACTTGCTTAATGATTGAATCATACTTAGACAAAATAAGATCGTTAAATATGATAATTAGGTATACTCATCTTGCCTTTTATTCTCAAGAAAAGCATCTTTCAATTTATTTAGAAATAAAAAGCCCACTTTGTCCTCGTGTATCATATATAATACCGCATATTATTTTAAAAAAGGAAACATCTTTATTTACGTGCGTAAATATGCAAATCCCATGCAAAGCAAAATATAATCTACACTCATGAATCTGTAATATATTGATACATATATAAGCATAGACACAATATAAAGACGCAATATCGTGAAATATAAAACGCACATCATTACGACTTTTACATTATGGAAACTGCCTGATGATTTAAGATGCTGTTAAAAACTCAAACCACCTCTAGGCAAGAAAGGGGTAAATGTATCGATAGTTATAATTGCCTGTAATCTCTCATATTGACATAAATATTATCGGCCCATGTGTGGGTGACATGGATAATAAATGTGAACTAGAAAGGCAGGAACAACGCCATTGTACTCTTTTGTTGTCATGATAACAATGGCAACCAAATATGAAAATATAAGTGAACAATCTACTGATTTGCCCTTCCAGTATAATATTTATTATATATTGGCGTATTATGCATAAATATTATGAGTAACTAAACCACACAGGTGAAATGGCTATTTGCTTCCAGTAATTAACAAACGTTGTATTATTGTTATAAACTTCACAGTACGAAGTGAAGCTTCCGGTGGCTTCATTATCGGATAACATAGGTTGACACTAATATATATATATATATATATATATATATATATATATATATATATATATATATATATATATATATATATATATATATATATATATATATTAATATATATATATATATATATATATATATATATATATATATATATAGATATATATATATATATATATTGATTTTCTTATTATATAGGATGCGTCCATCTCATTTTGCATCTGTTTTGGTATATAAGTTATCATGTGTTCTACCTATTCGCTGTGATAATTAGCTTATGTGAAGCGAAGGTCTAAACATATAGAGAAAAAATTAACCTTATCAATACTGTTCCAATTAACGATCTCAAATAGAAATGCACACATGACAGATGGCCTATAAATCAAGTAGAGTATAATGAATATTTTTTTTAAAATATATACATCATGAGTGGTCTGCCGAATCGTACCTAGTGTGGAATATGCACAATGTATTTAGACCAGTAGTTTCTGTGGTTAGAGCGTCCGCCACGGATGAGGCAGGTCGTGGGTTCGTTCGCCGGCCGAGTCATACCAAAGATTTGCAAAAAATGGTACTAACAGCTGCCTCGCTTGTCGCTCCGCATTAAGTGGTTAGTGTTAAGACTGGTCGGTCTGGTGTCAGGATAATGTGACATGGTGGTACATCATTTTACATGTATGCGGCATGATGTCCAGTGCTAGACATCACTATAAATTGCCTCACTGCAAACATCGTAGCGATATGACTGAAAATTGTTAAAGCTACGTTAAATATCCTACACACACACACACACACACACACACACACACACACACACACACACACACGCTATTTCTAGCTTTGTTCTATGAATACAGAGATGACAAATAATACGATTTTCTAATGAGATTAATATGCTTTGTTGTCTTACTCGGATGCCCATACTAGCACGTACCAGAAATACATTATTCATACTGCTCTAAGTAAGAACTAAATGCAAACTTACCAATGTACAAACAAGTCGTTTTCTTTTTTATGACTGAGAGCTCACACCATACGTCGTTTTCTTTTTTGTGTGGTTAAAATGGCGTAGCATACTGGAATATATCACCTGTGCTCTATATCCTTGCTTTTAAAGAAGGAGAAGTTGCGCATGCGTGTCTACTTTCCTTTTTGACAGCTAATAAGCAAAGTTTCCTTCACCGTGTCCAATATCACATTTGTTATATTCTTTCAGGCAGAAAGAGATAAAAAAGATACAGTAAGTAATATTTTCCTGTTTTCAGTAAAAGGATACAAGCCAATATATGTGTACAGTTATTATATGAATTCTAGGACGTGTATAATTTTAAAAAGAATTATTTGCCAAATATATCTTTACTACAAAACATAAAGTAATGAATTCTTCTCTCCTGAACTTGTTCTATACTTTGACTCAAATATTTTGACTATATTGTATGCACCGTTAGCAAAAAAACGCAAGGAGTAAAAAGAAAACGAACCTAAAACAATGCCAATATATGCATGAGTGTCTATCATTTCATTTGGGAGAAAAGAAGCAGAGTTTATATTACGGTTGCTAATATTGCATTTAATATATTCTTTCAGGAAGATCGAGAGAGAAAAGAAAGAGTAAGTACTGATACCACTGATGTCCGCCAATAAGAATATATGATGCATTGCGTAAGGTTATTGAATGATTGCAGTGACACGTGCAAATATATATATATATATATATATATATATATATATATATATATATAGAGAGAGAGAGAGAGAGAGAGAGAGAGAGAGAGAGAGAGAGAGAGAGAGATGGGGAGAGATATAATAATTGATATTCTTGTCAAACTAGATCCGCGCTCTAATTTACTTGCATCTGGACCACACTACGTACATTTTCGGATGTATCGTGTAATATGTATCGTAACACTTTACCTTACCAGTTTTCCGCTGAACGCGAAGCTTGTTTTAATATCGTTAATGATAACATTAAAGTCTAAAATCATCTCTAACTGCTATAAAATGTAACATGTGTTAGACTTGTTTCTACTGATTATATCTGATTGGTGTTGTATGACGCTTCTAGATAAACAGACCCAGACTGGTCTGTAACTATCATAATATATTTCTAGCAGTAGTCCGTACTATTTAAAAGAAACAGTTAGAGGTACTCTATGTCTGTAACTATCATAATATATTTCTAGCAGTAGTCCGTACTATTTAAAAGAAACAGTTCGAGGTATTCTATGTCTGTAACTATCATAATACATTTCTAGCAGTAGTCCGTACTATTTAAAAGAAACAGTTAGAGGTACTCTATGTCTGTAACTATCATAATATATTTCTAGCAGTAGTCCGTACTATTTAAAAGAAACAGTTAGAGGTACTCTATGTCTGTAACTATCATAATATATTTCTAGCAGTAGTCCGTACTATTTAAAAGAAACAGTTAGAGGTACTCTATGTCTGTAACTATCATAATACATTTCTAGCAGTAGTCCGTACTATTTAAAAGAAACAGTTAGAGGTACTCTATGTCTGTAACTATCATAATATATTTCTAGCAGTAGTCCGTACTATTTAAAAGAAACAGTTCGAGGTATTCTATGTCTGTAACTATCATAATACATTTCTAGCAGTAGTCCGTACTATTTAAAAGAAACAGTTAGAGGTACTCTATGTCTGTAACTATCATAATATATTTCTAGCAGTAGTCCGTACTATTTAAAAGAAACAGTTAGAGGTACTCTATGTCTGTAACTATCATAATACATTTCTAGCAGTAGTCCGTACTATTTAAAAGAAACAGTTAGAGGTACTCTATGTCTGTAACTATCATAATACATTTCTAGCAGTAGTCCGTACTATTTAAAAGAAACAATTAGAGGTACTCTATGTCTGTAACTATCATAATATATTTCTAGCAGTAGTTCGTACTATTTAAAAGAAACAGTTAGAGGTACTCTGTGTCTGTAACTATCATAATATATTTCTAGCAGTAGTCCGTACTATTTAAAAGAAACGGTTAGAGGTGCTCTATGTCTGTAACTATCATAATATATTTCTAGCAGTAGTCCGTACTATTTCAAATAAACAGTTAGAGGTACTCTATGTCTGTAACTATCATAATATATTTCTAGCAGTAGTCCGTACTATTTCAAAGAAACAGTTAGATGTACTCTATGTCTGTAACTATCATAATATATTTCTAGCAGTAGTCCGTACTATTTAAAAGAAACTGTTAGAGGTACTCTATGTCTGTAACTATCATAATATATTTCTAGCAGTAATCAACAAAGTCCGTACTATTTCAAAGAAACAGTTAGAGGTACTCTATGTCTGTAACTATCATAATATATTTCTAGCAGTAGTCCGTACTATTTAAAAGAAACAGTTAGAGGTACTCTGTCTGTAACTATCATAATATATTTCTAGCAGTAGTCCGTACTGTTTCAAAGAAACAGTTAGAGGTACTCTATGGCCGAAAATGTTGCAGCTCCTTAAAGTATGTATCGTCAGTGCAAAGAGAAAACTGGAAATCTGAAATTCAGAGATTTCAATACCATACTACCTTTTCATGGGTTACTTAAATAAACTCCAATATTTATAAATACCATTTTTAAGGCATGAGATATACCGTACCCTCATTTAAGAATATGAGCATGCATGTCTATCGTTTTTAGCGCAATTAAGCGAAATTTACTTCATAGTGTCAAATATCAGATTTATAATATTCTTTCATGAAGAAATAGGTAAAATTAAAGAGAAAGTATATATGCTCTTTCACTAAATATGTAAAAATTATGATGTCATGGATTATATGATTTTAAAGACATGTATTTTTAGATAAAAATATTCGATGAAATATATCTTGTATTTTTTCTACAAACTATAACGTTATGTCTAGCAACAGAGAGGGTGAATCGGACAACTTTTTAGAGGAGTCTATTTGGTAACAAAGGCCTCTCACGAAACCGAAAAAATGTGAAAAAATGGAACTAAGGCTTTTGACCAATCGAGACACATATTTGTTGTCACACCCTCGCTGCTGATATGGTTTTATCAAAAATTCTATCAAGTCCGATACGATATCTTGATCGTGGATCATGTTAATTTACTGTTATAAATCCATGTGTGGTTGATCTAGCATGACTAACTTCTAAATTCTAATTTCTAAAAATATTATAATCCATGTCACCGCTACACCAAATCTGATGAATATTTCTTAGTGTGTGGGTATCTATTCCATTAAATACAGAAATAATTTGTACAAAGGTCTCTGATCACTTTCGGAATTTGCATATAGCGTTGAGCAACACAAATAACATCCGTATGTTATGCCTACCTCGAGAAAATATTATAGTTGGATTTGATAGTTTATTTAGCATCACATCATCAACACATCATCATACACGACTAAATTATTAATATATCCGTGAACGGAATCGACATTTGGCGCTTCATCGACATCGGTAATAACATTAATAATATAATCACCATCTTTGTTTAACAATTTTGCATTTTCACTAAAATAATTTGATACATCATAGCACCGCTGATCATTTCCGGACGGTTCTATCAAACACAGCTTATCCCACTTCATCCATCTCATTATCAAATTAAGTAGCAATTGCGTTTTATCACTTTCAGATGGTCCAATTAGTATCATCCTGATCGAATTTGGTAGGGCATCAATATGCTTAATAGGTTCTCGTGCTTTTGTCGCTGACAAATCAATTACAAACCTAAGTGTGCGCTCGATATGATATAATTGACTCAAACACCGTCAGCAATATCAGTATTCCACAAACAATCATATATCGTAATAACACTTTTGGTGCCCAGTATTTTTTCCGATAGATGTCTACCAAACCAAACATATCAGATAGGATGGAGTCCTTTATCAATTTCAAATGATATTACACGAGCAAACCCGGTTAGATCAAAATTGGTTAGTGGTCCATTAATCTCTACTCGTTTTATCTCGTGCTTTTGATGTCCAAATCGTTGGAAATACCCAGCGCACTCTCCATACACGAGGAAACTTCCTGGATAACACGCAACCATATCAACCAAGATAACACTTTTAGAATCATATATGTTATTCCACAATCTGCTGTGTCCATATTGGCGAAATGAGCTGCAACTGATGGGACTGTAAAAGAGTTTATTTATAATTTCTCGGTATTATCCTTTAAAATTTTCGCAGTGAGATTTTTCATCAAGCCATAAAGATATTACGTACAATATGTTTTACTTTTAGGTCTTACAAATTGATAACATTTACCTTCATCTTTGAAACTCTGAAATAACAACATTGACACAGTATCGTTTTTACTTAACTCGTATATAAAATCAAATATGTTTAGCCTGGAGTTATCCGGGTACTACCTTAATATTCGATTTCGTGGAAATATTGCTACTGCGTTAATCCACGCGTGCGCATTATAATCAATAATATTTATTGGAGATACTTTTGATTTAGATTTTGATTTATATATTACTTCTCATATTATCGTTGCTACGGTTATTGGGAATCTGAATGCTGTTTCTAACACTGCCACATATTTTATCGTAGCACCAGTATCCTTGAATGATTCAGCTCATTTGTTTATCTTTTTACGTCTTAGATGTGTTACACAATTTCCACGCATCGCATTTGTAAAATGCTCTGTTGCTCGCTCAGCGACACAATTTGTCCTTGACTGTTTCATAGGTTTCAGATTCTCAATACTTGGCTTTTCATTTATCGGATAAATTCTATTAAAAACCGTGGTTACAGGATATACTCGCTCATAAAACGGTTTGTCAATTCCGGTCAATATTCCTGGTTCGGAACTTTAACTCACAATGACATTTTCATTTATTGGCGAGGACAGGGTCGTATTTTTATCTCGAATAATTCATTTTCCTGTTTCTGCTAGTATAATAAATTTCACACGGATAATATGACTTCGATGTCCTGGAGTCGCGATTATACCCGCTGCTCGTATCATTGATGGTGTCATCAACACCTCCACTGATTCGAAATGTTGACCAGGAGTGGAATGCGTCATCTTTCTTAAAATCGTTCGAAGCATCATACATTTTACCGAACTTGTTTTTACTCTTCGGTAGACCTTTTATTGGTGCATCTATAGAGATTATATCGCGATTATATATCGAGGATTTTCAGGGTTTGATTTTGGATAAGCTCTCGTACACCTCCGGGAAACTTGAAATTCGGCAGCGTAGCTTCTGTTAACAAATATGCATCTGGAAACCGTTGTTTGCTGTTTAAGTCATATCTATTTTTAACTATTGATTGAATAAATCTCGTTGAGATACTCCATGTCGGATACAAGCTGATTTAATATTTCTATTTGTTTAATGATTTCGTCCCGCGGCAAAGTCACATTAAGAAGATTTTCTTGGAAATTTTGTTGTGGTTGTATTAAATATGGTTAATATATTTCATTGATTTCTTTAAAATAAGAACCAAGAAGATCAAGAGTCCATGATGTGTCAATAGTTTTTTTTTCATTAAAACGTTCAGGTTATAACAAGCTAATATTCCATAAAATGAATTCCGTGCTCACTTATGTAAAACTTGTATCTACTGAATTTTTTAAACGATGCAAACTATATGTGTGCAGTTGCTTAAATTAAGGTATTACGATTTTTTGCCTGTGACCTAATGAGACTTCACTGGTTCTGGTATCTTTGGAATATATATATATATATATATATATATATATATATATATATATATATATATATATATATATATATATATATATATATATATATATATATATATATATCCGGGAACTCTCCGGGAACAATCTTAATATATATATATATATATATATATATATATATATATATATATATATATATCCACGACATAATTTATCTCGATGGCGGCTGACAGGCATGGTTAATGAACCGTTTTATCTATTTTTGAATATTTTCCTGTTATGGATTTTATTCTATGCTGGAATTCATTATTTATATCCTCGACATCATAAGTCCCCTTTGGTGTAGATACACCGTTCCAGTCAGGTTTCTATCTGGTCTATTGTTATTTGCAAATACCAGTGAATTATTTGGCTGTTGACCCCGGAACGATTTCGACTGGGTATTTGGCTAACTGTAGTATACTCGTAATTGGGCAAGCGCGATTTATTTTTACTGGAATCGCAGTTGAGAAATTGATATTAAATTTAGGGGCCGATGAGGTTGTTGAGATCATTGTTGCTCCTGACGTAGTTGTATTCGCGGCTATCTGTTGCAGTATCTCCAGAGATATTATTGTTATTATTTTCATTCTCTTGATAACTGTTGTTTGTCATTGCGGATTCGTAAACGCTATTCAGCGTTGAGAACTCGTCATCATATATTATTTCGTCGTTAAGACTCTGTGATTATATATTCGTTCAGTTTATTTTGACTACATTTGGATATTGTTTTGGAATTATATTAGCAACCCCAGTAAATGTTGTTGCCGCTGAAACACACACTGTTATACCTACAAGTGCCATCATTGTTACCGCTGATAGAAATATATCCATTCTAGCAATAACAGTTAAAGCCGAATACTGGATTATATCAACGTTTTGTTTTATAATTTTTCCGTATACTCGTCAATGAGATCTTTCAGTTTAGTTTGTAATTGTTGCATCTGATCGTATCTGTACTGTTGGGCGTTCATTATACTACTTACTTTGATCAATTACAAAATCGACATACCATGGGATTGATGCCCATGCTAAATTACCACTACTAGGAGTTAGACTAAATATTTCGGTGGCTCCCTTATCTATTATTGTACTTGCGCTATTAAAACCAATAGATGTACTTGGTGTTACTTTAAACTGTAACGGTGAAATCAGGGTTAATATATACATAACTCAAACGTCTGAAGTAACTTTAAAGGTGTTATTTCGATGTGTTCAGGTGAATGATCCATGTTGTATCGAGTACACGGTATTGATATTTTCTTCATGCGGTATTTTAATGTTATCAAACCGCTTGGTGAAAATAGGAATAAAATGACCAATGATATTATGATGTATTTGTTGAATCGTTTAGATGATTGTTTTAATATCGGAATGTTTCATGGGGATATTTGGCGGTTTTCTGAGGAAATTATCCACGGCCTCATCAATTTTTCTAAATTGTTTACGGAGATTTTCAAACGCGCCTAGATGAACATCATATTCGGTCCGCATCGTTGATAGTTTATTGTGTCACATGTTTTATTACCAGGTGTCTTTTTTATTCCTGTTCCTGTTAAGATCGCCTGTCATTGTAACACCAGATTTTTGTACTCGCGCGAGAATATTATCTAGCACAGTTGGAGTAAAGAACTCCAGGTTTAATCCTACCGGAAGAATAGAACACTGCTTTATAGTTTTCGGGTACTCTATTAAGTCAAACAATAATTAGTCAAGGAAACATTACTCGTTCTTAATATTCTTGCTTGTCAAGAAATGAAAGTTTTTCGTTTGGCTCCACATCTACAAGATTTACCAGTTCGGATATTTCGTTGTTAATTATTATTTTTTACATTCTCGCGTGATATTCCCTCAGCCTTTTATTGTCGAAAGATAGTCCTTCCGTAAATGTCTGCCATTATACCTTCAAAATCTCTTTAAGAAAGTTATTACTCGTGTACTCGTGTTGTACGACTTTATGGGGTGGTTTAGTCTTAGCTGATGCATCCTCAAGTACAGCAATTACTTCTCTGCTGTATATTGGTGGTTCAGTTACTATCTGTCCTGGTAACGTTGAGTACCAAACCTTCACGCTGTGAGGAATTTTGAATCGATTAATATAGTCCATAAATTCTTAGGGTGGTGATAAATCAGATGAATCAAAATAATCAATTCCACGTCGGTCAATCGCGTATGCAAGCCAGTTAATTCCAGGTCTGGCTGAATTATCGAGATAAATAATACCCGTCTCGATGTTGTTTTGCGTGGTAGACAATTAATCTCGCATAAAAACACCTCTCACATTTTGCATTCTTAACTTTTTAGCAGCATCGATTAAATCTAAATTTAACATCGGCGTTACGAGTAAATACTCCCTGTTAGCCCCAGGGCGCTTCCTTACGTGAAACGACTGCCTGGTAACCTTAGACCCCTTCCCTTTTTATGGATCCTTTTCCAGTTGCATCATGTAGTGTTAACTCTGCCGCTGTTCCAAAGGCTTCTAACTCCGCAGCTTTCGCGACTGTGGCGGCGGCGGCAATGAATGCTGGTATAGCCGCAAGAAGTGGAAATATACCACCTGATTCAATTGTGCATTTGATCGAGCTCGCAGAGTGAGAGAGTAACATGTACACCTTTGTTGTATCTTTTTGCATCATTGAATTGTTTAATCTGACGCACTGTCAATGATCGTTTTTTTCTGACCACCAGTGATCTGATCGTGTTTTAGCGTTATTGTAGTTCCACATGTTTAGTTGAATCCGACTGCAACTTTTTAATACGACCAGGATTCAGAGTGACACTAACGCGAGTATATGACATTATAATCATACGAGTGATATAATTGTGTTACATATTTTCCACTGGTGCATTGTTCACCAACATCTTCGGGTAACATCGATTTGTCATTTAGTATATCAGTTATTGCTCTGTAATCACCGTAAACAATCGACGGAACTGCTGCGACAACAGTAAGTTGTGTTACACGAGCTCAGAAGTGTATGTCAACAACAATCTGTTTGGTGAAACAGGGGTGTTCCAGCAAAAAGTCATACATCGGATATAGGTTTCAAAAAATTTAATTGTGATATTTGCAGCCCGGTATCTTCATTCAGATCACGTCCCATAAATGTCAACAAAACGATGAAATGCACGTGCTATTTGGTTTTGTTCGTAATTAAGTAAAATATACTCGGAATTGTCTTGCTGACCGTTTATTCCTATTGAGACCTCAGTAGCACCCATTTTGGTCAAATATCATATTACTGCGTGTTTGTGATCCTAACCGTGTTTTATCCTGTAGCGCAACAAATATATATCGCAGCGCAGAATCCCGTGGGTGTGATGCTATATGCCATGTACATGTACCGTTGATAGAACTCACCATACTATATGCTGTTACTGTTAGCCATGAAATCAATTATTTACCACCTGTATCCATAAATGATAGTAATGTTTCCTCTGCGGCGATCGATGGAGTCATTACTGACATGCAAAATGATAGTTTTGTTATATTTACCATGCCAGCAGCGACTGGAGCTGCAGCAGGGCCTGCTTCTCGCCAGATCGCGTCATTATCATCACATTTTCTAACGAGGGCTACAGTGTGTTTAGCTCCAAAGATAACCTTTCTTACATTTTGACAAAATCCGAAAATATGGGGCAATAGAATTGCATATGAAAATAATCTACGACGTCCTTGCAACATCGTTGTACGTGTTAAAAACCCTAGGTTGTAATTAGGATTAACACCTTTTATAATATCAAAATGAGCCCTTGGTCTAGCTTCATGTTCAAAATCATCTGGTTGATCAGCAATTCCAGTAACTACTGGTGTCTGTAATTTGACATACTGAGCATTATCATCTTGATCAGTAATATCCTTAGCAAACATCATAGATGGACCAGCCGATCTTGTATAATCATCAGATTATCTAGATAAATCCACTATTGTTGTCGCGACATCGACATCATGCTGAATATATTCAATCTCTATTCCATCATGCATATATGTAGATTTACTAAACAGCGCCATAATCCCATTACTGACAAAACCAACCCGTGTATTTACTGCATATTCCCCACCAGGAGTTGTTACAAGTTCTCCTTCTTCAATAACTGCCTCGGCGGGAAGGAAGTATGTACTTGTATCCTAAACTTGAAGTTCGATTCTTTATCGACTATTTGGGACTCTTGCATTATAAGAACAAAACTGATAATCGCGTACAGATTCATCCTTGATCACCGGTGTTTATTATACTCTATATCAAATGATGGGTCAGACGATTGTTTGAACATTTTATGATATATGTCTCGATCTAAATCGTGATTTCAGCTCACTTCCTGTTATTATAATTGTAGCAATCTTTCTTTGTTATTGTTCATATTAATAAATCGTCAGCGCTGCTAGTTTTTGATACGCGGCTTGGTTATAATTTTACTGACAATCACGGGTATGATTTCCGTAGATGACAATTTTAATGGCTGTAGGTTTCGTCGTATCAATCGTGTTAGTCTTTCTTTGGCTGCAGAAAACGCCTTATTAGCAATACCAATATCACCAGGAGCTTTTTCACCGATAACATTAATATCTGTCATCGATAATTGTTTTGCAATTGGTGCTATTTTGGGATCCATCCTTGCAAAAAACCATTGAATAACATCACCAATATCGTCTCTCTCGTGAGTTTATTGCTCTGACCATGACAGTTTTATAATGATGCAGATGTATGATCATCTTATTGATTATTGTTATATCTAATATTGGTGAGCATTAGCCACCAGTGAAGGTCAGTCACTGTGAAAACCATCATAGAGTTCATATATACATTCTCGATATACTCCGTTATCCTTGATACCACCTTGAAATAATCGTTGACAGATATCAGCCGCTTCATTAATTATTTCCGGAGAATTATTTCAAGTTCGTTTACCTCGTATGAAAATTTCTAATCGTGCTATATTGGCGAGAATATTATTAGAACAAACAACAATAACACATCCTCGAGTTCCACGCAGAGAAATACCACTTCCTGTTGTTCCATCTTCCTCCTTTTTAAATAGTTGTCAGGGTGATCTTTCTTCTTTTGCTTTTTTAGTTGTTCACTAGCCTCCTCAAATTCTGAACACAGTCTGATCTGGTGAGAACGACTGTTGTTGTTGTTGTTGTTGCCTAAACCCTCTATCAATGATTTTTATTTTATTAACAGGTGCATAGAACATATAATAATCTCGACTGATTTGTTGATGGTAAGATAAGCGATATACCCATTCAATAAAATTATAATCACTTATGGTTTAATATCCCGATTGTAACATTTTAGATTTATCATACACACCAAATCTTATTTTTGCAGGTAAATCAGGTTCTTTAATATTTATAATGTCAATAACGTCTTCGCGAAACTTTTTAATCAGATAAATATTTTCTTACTTTTGGTTTAGGTGCAAGTTTTTCTTTCACGTCAGTGATTTCAGTACGACCTTTATCTGTACCCTCAAGTGTTTCTTGATCGACAGGAGGATGTTGTGCTGCAACTATTTTTTGCAGTTTCTTCAGACTTTTTGAAACTTTTCAAGTTCAGAAATAACACCTTTTTCACTTCTTCTCCTACTCTTATTCTATATATAACCTCCATACCGGATGTAGTAAGGGGTTTGAATAATTGTTATGTTTCTTCTGCAAATTCAACTTGAGATTCTTATCATTTATGTAATTCGTCTGACAGAGTCACGGACGGGTATCAATTTCCTAATCGCTGCTAGTCGCTCTTGAGCTAAACTAGTTATTAACGATTCTCCTACCATTATTGTTTTATGATATGATTCAATTCGTAGCAGCATAGAGGGTGTGACAACGAATATGCGATTCGTTTGGTCTTAGTTCTATTGTTTCACATTATTTTATTTCGGTATCGTCTTTGTTTGCCAAATAGACGTCTCTAAAAAGTTGTCAGATTTACCCTCTCTGCTGCATGTCTACATCTATCTTGCACATATTTTCTTATTTAAGCTCAAATTTCTATATATATATATATATATATATATATATATATATATATATATATATATATATATATATATATATATATATATGTATGTATATATATATATATATATATATATATATATATATATATATATATATATATATATATATATATATATATATATATATATATATATATATTTAAAATCGAAGTTGCAACGTATGCAATTTTGTCACTTGAAAAGAAAAGGATCGAATTCAAGATGGAATCTGTTATTTAAATAAAAGACATACACTCTGTTCAATTAATGCTGTACATGTTATTTGCGTTTATGAATATTTGTTGCTAATATCATTTTCATTATATTCCTTCAGGAAGACAGAGAAAAGAAAGAAAAAGTAAGTATTGATACCTCTGCTTTCAGTCAATACGAATTGCATAATATTATTATATGATTGCTATGACGCGTGTATTTTACTAAAATATTTATTTGTCAAATTTATTTAGCCGTTTAACAACTTGATGTCTTCATTTTATGTCACTGCTTTCTTTGATAAAAGAGCGCAAAAGCTAATAACATCATTTCCGGTCACGTTGTTTATACCACTGATTTTTTCCCGTTAAAAAAAATATATTCTTCTTTTGAAGCCAACTACCACCTGCTTACTCTCATAATTTATATAATGATCTACTACAGTGGAAGCCACAGTGAACACATATTAAAACTCTTTAGTCCATTCTAAAAAATGTATATTGTTTGTGTTGCATAACAAGGTCCAGCTGACAGATTAAATGTCTAAATCATCTAGTTTATTCATCGTGTTATAGCTTTAGAGTTGCGATACTTTCATGGAGAAACGTCCATATAAGGATTCATCGTCAATACTAAATGATGTATTTTGTTCGCTGTAGTCTCGACTCTTAGTCCGTGCTAATAACACAACATAATATGTCCTATTATTGTGGTTTAGTAGAGTCAGTTTCAACCATAGAGAAATTTGAGACGGAGCGTTTGGATATATATATATATATATATATATATATATATATATATATATATATATATATATATATATATATATATATATATATATTACAACGGAGCTGCTGAGTGTGGCTTAAAGTATCAATATTTGCAACCGGAATACACGCTATTGATGTTCTAATTTGTAAGGACCACCCCACACACATACAAGAAAACATGAACAATTAACACAATCAATTCAAACCACACAAACCAAAAAATGAAAATCAACTAAATCAGTGTACAGTCTTGTTTTCATCCACTATGATATTCATTGAAGTACAATGAATATGGTCTGAGAATACAAAACGTTAACGGGAAACGGATATTGTGGAAACTTCCATTTATGAACATCAAACGTTACTCGAAATTATAGCAACACTAGCATTGATGCCATTTAGACAACATTTCAGAATTTGAGCTTAAAATGTTATGTCAGAAAAATCTGAACATACATATTTTCAAAAGTTACATTGTTTACTGTCAAAATGTATATCTCTTGAATTTAATGTTAAGAATAATGAAATGAAAACCATGGGGTACATTAATTGTTTGAATAATATTGGGGCTACACAAAATCATGAGAGATTATCGGTACTAAGCATTGTGATAGAGACTTAAGATTTGTAATAGGAAGCATAGTGTTTCAAAACATTGCTGTCAAGAATGACATGGTGATCATAACTATTATACACGTGGTAAATGAAAGTGTTTATTTTCACACTGAAACAAATGAATGAGGTTGTGAAAATTTAACTATATATTCTGTACCTCTACTGGCCTGTCCATTAGCTGCAGTTTTGTATTGATACCTTTCCTAAAGTAATTAGAGGATTGTCATACTATTTTAAACATATATTGGCTAATTTGTAACGTTATTAGAGGATTGTCATACTATTTTAACATATATTGGCTAATTTGTAAAGTAATTAGAGGATTGTCATAATATTTTAAACATATATTGGCTAATTTGTAAAGTAATTAGAGGATTGTCATACTATTTTAAACATATATTGGCTAATTTGTAAAGTAATTAGAGGATTGTCATAATATTTTAAACATATATTGGCTAATTTGTAAAGTAATTAGAGGATTGTCATACTATTTTAAACATATATTGGCTAATTTGTAAAGTTATTAGAGGATTGTCATACTATTTTAAACATACATTGGCTAATTTGTAAAGTTTTTAGAGGATTGTCATAATATTTTAAACATATATTGGCTAATTTGTAAAGTAATTAGAGGATTGTTATACTATTTTAAACATACATTGGCTAATTTGTAAAGTAATTAGAGGATTGTCATACTATTTTAAACATACATTGGCTAATTTGTAAAGTAATTAGAGGATTGTCATACTATTTTAAACATATATTGGCTAATTTGTAAAGTAATTAGAGGATTGTCATACTATTTTAAACATATATTGGCTAATTTGTAAAGTAATTAAAGGATTGTTATACTATTTTAAACATACATTGGCTAATTTGTAAAGTTATTAGAGGATTGTCATACTATTTTAAACATACATTGGCTAATTTGTAAAGTAATTAGAGGATTGTCATACTATTTTAAACATATATTGGCTAATTTGTAAAGTAATTAGAGGATTGTCATACTATTTTAAACATATATTGGCTAATTTGTAAAGTAATTAGAGGATTGTCATACTATTTTAACATATATTGGCTAATTTGTAAAGTAATTAGAGGATTGTCATACTATTTTAACATACATTGGCTAATTTGTAAAGTTATTAGAGGATTGTTATAATATTTTAAACATATATTGGCTAATTTGTAAAGTAATTAGAGGATTGTCATACTATTTTAACATATATTGGCTAATTTGTAAAGTAATTAGAGGATTGTCATACTATTTTAACATATCTTGGCTAATTTGTAAAGTTATTAGAGGATTGTCATAATATTTTAAACATATATTGGCTAATTTGTAAAGTAATTAGAGGATTGTCATACTATTTTGACATACATTGGCTAATTTGTAAAGTAATTAGAGGATTGTCATACTATTTTAAACATATATTGGCTAATTTGTAAAGTAATTAGAGGATTGTCATACTATTTTAACATACATTGGCTAATTTGTAAAGTTATTAGAGGATTGTTATAATATTTTAAACATATATTGGCTAATTATGTAAAGTAATTAGAGGATTGTCATACTATTTTAACATATATTGGCTAATTTGTAAAGTAATTAGAGGATTGTCATACTATTTTAACATATATTGGCTAATTTGTAAAGTTATTAGAGGATTGTCATAATATTTTAAACATATATTGGCTAATTTGTAAAGTAATTAGAGGATTGTCATACTATTTTAACATACATTGGCTAATTTGTAAAGTAATTAGAGGATTGTCATACTATTTTAAACATATATTGGCTAATTTGTAAAGTAATTAGAGGATTGTCATACTATTTTAACATATATTGGCTAATTTGTAAAGTAATTAGAGGATTGTCATACTATTTTAACATATATTGGCTAATTTGTAAAGTTATTAGAGGATTGTCATAATATTTTAAACATATATTGGCTAATTTGTAAAGTAATTAGAGGATTGTCATACTATTTTAACATACATTGGCTAATTTGTAAAGTAATTAGAGGATTGTCATACTATTTTAAACATACATTGGCTAATTTGTAAAGTAATTAGAGGATTGTCATACTATTTTAAACATATATTGGCTAATTTGTAAAGTAATTAGAGGATTGTCATACTATTTTAACATACATTGGCTAATTTGTAAAGTTATTAGAGGATTGTTATAATATTTTAAACATATATTGGCTAATTTGTAAAGTAATTAGAGGATTGTCATACTATTTTAAACATATATTGGCTAATTTGTAAAGTAATTAGAGGATTGTCATACTATTTTAACATATATTGGCTAATTTGTAAAGTAATTAGAGGATTGTCATACTATTTTAACATACATTGGCTAATTTGTAAAGTTATTAGAGGATTGTTATAATATTTTAAACATATATTGGCTAATTTGTAAAGTAATTAGAGGATTGTCATACTATTTCAACATATATTGGCTAATTTTTAAAGTAATTAGAGGATTGTCATACTATTTTAACATATATTGGCTAATTTGTAAAGTTATTAGAGGATTGTCATAATATTTTAAACATATATTGGCTAATTTGTAAAGTAATTAGAGGATTGTCATACTATTTTAACATACATTGGCTAATTTGTAAAGTAATTAGAGGATTGTCATACTATTTTAAACATATATTGGCTAATTTGTAAAGTAATTAGAGGATTGTCATACTATTTTAACATACATTGGCTAATTTGTAAAGTTATTAGAGGATTGTTATAATATTTTAAACATATATTGGCTAATTTGTAAAGTAATTAGAGGATTGTCATACTATTTTAACATATATTGGCTAATTTGTAAAGTAATTAGAGGATTGTCATACTATTTTAAGATATATTGGCTAATTTGTAAAGTTATTAGAGGATTGTCATAATATTTTAAACATATATTGGCTAATTTGTAAAGTAATTAGAGGATTGTCATACTATTTTAACATACATTGGCTAATTTGTAAAGTAATTAGAGGATTGTCATACTATTTTAAACATATATTGGCTAATTTAAAAAGTAATTAGAGGATTGTCATACTATTTTAAACATATATTGGCTAATTTGTAAAGTAATTAGAGGATTGTCATACTATTTAAACATATATTGGCTAATTTGTAAAGTAATTAGAGGATTGTCATACTATTTTAACATACATTGCCTAGTTTGTAAAGTAATTAGAGGATTGTCATACTATTTTAAACATACATTGGCTAATTTGTAAAGTAATTAGAGGATTGTCATACTATTTTAAACATATATTGGCTAATTTGTAAAGTAATTAGAGGATTGTCATACTATTTTAACATACATTGGCTAATTTGTAAAGTTATTAGAGGATTGTTATAATATTTTAAACATATATTGGCTAATTTGTAAAGTAATTAGAGGATTGTCATACTATTTTAAACATACATTGGCTAATTTGTAAAGTAATTAGAGGATTGTTATACTATTTTAAACATACATTGGCTAATTTGTAAAGTAATTAGAGGATTGTTATACTATTTTAAACATACATTGGCTAATTTGTAAAGTAATTAGAGGATTGTTATAATATTTTAAACATATATTGGCTAATTTGTAAAGTAATTAGAGGATTGTCATACTATTTTAACATATATTGGCTAATTTGTAAAGTAATTAGAGGATTGTTATACTATTTTAAACATATATTGGCTAATTTGTAAAGTAATTAGAGGATTGTCATACTATTTTAACATACATTGGCTAATTTGTAAAGTTATTAGAGGATTGTTATAATATTTTAAACATATATTGGCTAATTTGTAAAGTAATTAGAGGATTGTCATACTATTTTAACATATATTTTCTAATTTGTAAAGTAATTAGAGGATTGTCATACTATTTTAACATATATTGGCTAATTTGTAAAGTTATTAGAGGATTGTCATAATATTTTAAACATATATTGGCTAATTTGTAAAGTAATTAGAGGATTGTCATACTATTTTAACATACATTGGCTAATTTGTAAAGTAATTAGAGGATTGTTATACTATTTTAAACATACATTGGCTAATTTGTAAAGTAATTAGAGGATTGTCATACTATTTTAAACATTCATTGGCTAATTTGTAAAGTAATTAGAGGATTGTCATACTATTTTAAACATATATTGGCTAATTTGTAAAGTAATTAGAGGATTGTCATACTATTTTAAACATATATTGGCTAATTTGTAAAGTAATTAGAGGATTGTCATACTATTTTAAACATATATTGGCTAATTTGTAAAGTAATTAGAGGATTGTCATACTATTTTAAACATATATTGGCTAATTTGTAAAGTAATTAGAGGATTGTCATACTATTTTAACATATATTGGCTAATTTGTAAAGTAACTAGAGGATTGTTATACTATTTTAAACATACATTGGCTAATTTGTAAAGTTATTAGAGGATTGTTATAATATTTTAAACATATATTTTCTAATTTGTAAAGTTATTAGAGGATTTTCATACTATTTTAAACATACATTGGATAATTTGTAAAGTAATTAGAGGATTGTTATACTATTTTAAACATACATTGGCTAATTTGTAAAGTAATTAGAGGATTGTCATACTATTTTAAACATACATTGGCTAATTTGTAAAGTAATTAGAGGATTGTCATACTATTTTAAACATATATTGGCTAATTTGTAAAGTAATTAGAGGATTGTCATACTATTTTAACATACATTGGCTAATTTGTAAAGTTATTAGAGGATTGTTATAATATTTTAAACATATATTGGCTAATTTGTAAAGTAATTAGAGGATTGTCATACTATTTTAACATATATTGGCTAATTTGTAAAGTAATTAGAGGATTGTCATACTATTTTAACATATATTGGCTAATTTGTAAAGTTATTAGAGGATTGTCATAATATTTTAAACATATATTGGCTAATTTGTAAAGTAATTAGAGGATTGTCATACTATTTTAACATACATTGGCTAATTTGTAAAGTAATTAGAGGATTGTTATACTATTTTAAACATACATTGGCTAATTTGTAAAGTAATTAGAGGATTGTCATACTATTTTAAACATACATTGGCTAATTTGTAAAGTAATTAGAGGATTGTCATACTATTTTAAACATATATTGGCTAATTTGTAAAGTAATTAGAGGATTGTCAAACTATTTTAAACATATATTGGCTAATTTGTAAACTAATTAGAGGATTGTCATACTATTTTAACATATATTGGCTAATTTGTAAAGTAATTAGAGGATTGTCATACTATTTTAACATTGGCTAATTTGTAAAGTTATTAGAGGATTGTTATAATATTTTAAACATATATTGGCTAATTTGTAAAGTAATTAGAGGATTGTCATACTATTTTAACATATATTGGCTAATTTGTAAAGTAATTAGAGGATTGTCATACTATTTTAACATATATTGGCTAATTTGTAAAGTTATTAGAGGATTGTCATAATATTTTAAACATGTATTGGCTAATTTGTAAAGTAATTAGAGGATTGTCATACTATTTTAAACATATATTGGCTAATATGTAAAGTAATTAGAGGATTGTCATACTATTTTAAACATATATTGGCTAATTTGTAAAGATATTAGAGGATTGTTATACTATTTTAAATATATATTGGCTAATTTGTAAAGTAATTAAAGGATTGTCATAATATTTTAAACATATATTGGCTAATTTGTAAAGTAATTAGAGGATTGTCATATTATTTTAAACATATATTGGCTAATTTGTAAAGTAATTAGAGGATTGTTATAATATTTTAAACATATATTGGATAATTTGTAAAGTTATTAGAGGATTGTCATAATATTTTAAACATATATTGGCTAATTTGTAAAGTAATTAGAGGATTGTCATAATATTTTAAACATATATTGGCTAATTTGTAAAGTAATTAGAGGATTGTCATAATATTTTAAACATATATTGGCTAATTTTTAAAGTTATTAGAGGATTGTCATAATATTTTAAACATATATTGGCTAATTTGTAAAGTAATTAGAGGATTGTCATAATATTTTAACATATATTGGCTAATTTGTAAAGTAATTAGAGGATTGTCATACTATTTTAAACATATATTGGCTAATTTGTAAAGTTATTAGAGGATTGTCATAATATTTTAAACATATATTGGCTAATTTGTAAAGTAATTAGAGGATTGTCATACTATTTTAAACATATATTGGCTAATTTGTAAAGTAATTAGAGGATTGTCATACTATTTTAAACATATATTGGCTAATTTGTAAAGTTATTAGAGGATTGTCATACTATTTGAAACATATATTGGCTAATTTGTAAAGTAATTAGAGGATTGTCATACTATTTTAAACATATATTGGCTAATTTGTAAAGTTATTAGAGGATTGTCATACTATTTTAAACATACATTGGCTAATTTGTAAAGTAATTAGAGGATTGTCATACTATTTTAAACATATATTGGCTAATTTGTAAAGTTATTAGAGGATTGTTATACTATTTTAAACATACATTGGCTAATTTGTAAAGTAATTAGAGGATTGTCATACTATTTTAAACATACATTGGCTAATTTGTAAAGTAATTAAAGGATTGTTATACTATTTTAAACATACATTGGCTAATTTGCAAAGTTATTAGAGGATTGTCATACTATTTTAAACATACATTGGCTAATTTGTAAAGTAATTAGAGGATTGTCATACTATTTTAAACATATATTGGCTAATTTGTAAAGTAATTAGAGGATTGTCATACTATTTTAAACATATATTGGCTAATTTGTAAAGTAATTAGAGGATTGTCATACTATTTTAACATATATTGGCTAATTTGTAAAGTAATTAGAGGATTGTCATACTATTTTAACATACATTGGCTAATTTGTAAAGTTATTAGAGGATTGTTATAATATTTTAAACATATATTGGCTAATTTGTAAAGTAATTAGAGGATTGTCATACTATTTTAACATATATTGGCTAATTTGTAAAGTAATTAGAGGATTGTCATACTATTTTAACATATATTGGCTAATTTGTAAAGTTATTAGAGGATTGTCATAATATTTTAAACATATATTGGCTAATTTGTAAAGTAATTAGAGGATTGTCATACTATTTTGACATACATTGGCTAATTTGTAAAGTAATTAGAGGATTGTCATACTATTTTAAACATATATTGGCTAATTTGTAAAGTAATTAGAGGATTGTCATACTATTTTAACATACATTGGCTAAATTGTAAAGTTATTAGAGGATTGTTATAATATTTTAAACATATATTGGCTAATTTGTAAAGTAATTAGAGGATTGTCATACTATTCTAACATATATTGGCTAATTTGTAAAGTAATTAGAGGATTGTCATACTATTTTAACATATATTGGCTAATTTGTAAAGTTATCAGAGGATTGTCATAATATTTTAAACATATATTGGCTAATTTGTAAAGTAATTAGAGGATTGTCATACTATTTTAACATACATTGGCTAATTTGTAAAGTAATTAGAGGATTGCCATACTATTTTAAACATATATTGGCTAATTTGTAAAGTAATTAGAGGATTGTCATACTATTTTAACATATATTGGCTAATTTGTAAAGTAATTAGAGGATTGTCATACTATTTTAACATATATTGGCTAATTTGTAAAGTTATTAGAGGATTGTCATAATATTTTAAACATATATTGGCTAATTTGTAAAGTAATTAGAGGATTGTCATACTATTTTAACATACATTGGCTAATTTGTAAAGTAATTAGAGGATTGTCATACTATTTTAAACATACATTGGCTAATTTGTAAAGTAATTAGAGGATTGTCATACTATTTTAAACATATATTGGCTAATTTGTAAAGTAATTAGAGGATTGTCATACTATTTTAACATACATTGGCTAATTTGTAAAGTTATTAGAGGATTGTTATAATATTTTAAACATATATTGGCTAATTTGTAAAGTAATTAGAGGATTGTCATACTATTTTAAACATATATTGGCTAATTTGTAAAGTAATTAGAGGATTGTCATACTATTTTAACATATATTGGCTAATTTGTAAAGTAATTAGAGGATTGTCATACTATTTTAACATACATTGGCTAATTTGTAAAGTTATTAGAGGATTGTTATAATATTTTAAACATATATTGGCTAATTTGTAAAGTAATTAGAGGATTGTCATACTATTTTAACATATATTGGCTAATTTGTAAGGTAATTAGAGGATTGTCATACTATTTTAACAAATATTGGCTAATTTGTAAAGTTATTAGAGGATTGTCATAATATTTTAAACATATATTGGCTAATTTGTAAAGTAATTAGAGGATTGTCATACTATTTTAACATACATTGGCTAATTTGTAAAGTAATTAGAGGATTGTCATACTATTTTAAACATATATTGGCTAATTTGTAAAGTAATTAGAGGATTGTCATACTATTTTAATATACATTGGCTAATTTGTAAAGTTATTAGAGGATTGTTATAATATTTTAAACATATATTGGCTAATTTGTAAAGTAATTAGAGGATTGTCATACTATTTTAACATATATTGGCTAATTTGTAAAGTAATTAGAGGATTGTCATACTATTTTAACATATATTGGCTAATTTGTAAAGTTATTAGAGGATTGTCATAATATTTTAAACATATATTGGCTAATTTGTAAAGTAATTAGAGGATTGTCATACTATTTTAACATACATTGGCTAATTTGTAAAGTAATTAGAGGATTGTCATACTATTTTAAACATATATTGGCTAATTTAAAAAGTAATTAGAGGATTGTCATACTATTTTAACATATATTGGCTAATTTGTAAAGTAATCAGAGGATTGTCATACTATTTTAACATATATTGGCTAATTTGTAAAGTTATTAGAGGATTGTCATAATATTTTAAACATATATTGGCTAATTTGTAAAGTAATTAGAGGATTGTCATACTATTTTAACATACATTGGCTAGTTTGTAAAGTAATTAGAGGATTGTCATACTATTTTAAACATACATTGGCTAATTTGTAAAGTAATTAGAGGATTGTCATACTATTTTAAACATATATTGGCTAATTTGTAAAGTAATTAGAGGATTGTCATACTATTTTAACATACATTGGCTAATTTGTAAAGTTATTAGAGGATTGTTATAATATTTTAAACATATATTGGCTAATTTGTAAAGTAATTAGAGGATTGTCATACTATTTTAAACATACATTGGCTAATTTGTAAAGTAATTAGAGGATTGTTATACTATTTTAAACATACATTGGCTAATTTGTAAAGTAATTAGAGGATTGTTATAATATTTTAAACATATATTGGCTAATTTGTAAAGTAATTAGAGGATTGTCATACTATTTTAACATATATTGGCTAATTTGTAAAGTAATTAGAGGATTGTCATACTATTTTAACATACATTGGCTAATTTGTAAAGTTATTAGAGGATTGTTATAATATTTTAAACATATATTGGCTAATTTGTAAAGTAATTAGTGGATTGTCATACTATTTTAACATATATTGGCTAATTTGTAAAGTAATTAGAGGATTGTCATACTATTTTAACATATATTGGCTAATTTGTAAAGTTATTAGAGGATTGTCATAATATTTTAAACATATATTGGCTAATTTGTAAAGTAATTAGAGGATTGTCATACTATTTTAACATACATTGGCTAATTTGTAAAGTAATTAGAGGATTGTCATACTATTTTAAACATATATTGGCTAATTTGTAAAGTAATTAGAGGATTGTCATAATATTTTAAACATATATTGGCTAATTTGTAAAGTAATTAGAGGATTGTCATACTATTTTAACATATATTGCATAATTTGTAAAGTAATTAGAGGATTGTCATACTATTTTAAACATATATTGGCTAATTTGTAAAGTCATTAGAGGATTGTCATACTATTTTAACATATATTGGCTAATTTGTAAAGTAATTAGAGGATTGTTATACTATTTTAAACATACATTGGCTAATTTGTAAAGTTATTAGAGGATTGTTATAATATTTTAAACATATATTGGCTAATTTGTAAAGTAATTAGAGGATTGTCATAATATTTTAAATATATATTGGCTAATTTTTAAAGTTATTAGAGGATTGTCATAATATTTTAAACATATATTGGCTAATTTGTAAAGTAATTAGAGGATTGTCATAATATTTTAACTTATATTGGCTAATTTGTAAAGTAATTATAGGATTGTCATACTATTTTAAACATATATTGGCTAATTTGTAAAGTTATTAGAGGATTGTCATAATATTTTAAACATATATTGGCTAATTTGTAAAGTAATTAGAGGATTGTCATACTATTTTAAACATATATTGGCTAATTTGAAAAGTTATTAGAGGATTGTCATACTATTTTAAACATATATTGGCTGATTTGTAAAGTAATTAGAGGATTGTCATACTATTTTAAACATATATTGGCTAATTTGTAAAGTTATTAGAGGATTGTCATACTATTTTAAACATACATTGGCTAATTTGTAAAGTAATTAGAGGATTGTCATACTATTTTAAACATATATTGGCTAATTTGTAAAGTTATTAGAGGATTGTCATACTATTTTAAACATACATTGGCTAATTTGTAAAGTAATTAGAGGATTGTCATACTATTTTAAACATATATTGGCTAATTTGTAAAGTTATTAGAGGATTGTCATACTATTTTAAACATATATTGGCTAATTTGTAAAGTAATTAGAGGATTGTCATAATATTTTAAACATATATTGGCTAATTTGTAAAGTAATTAGAGGATTGTCATAATATTTTAAACATATATTGGCTAATTTGTAAAGTAATTAGAGGATTGTCATACTATTTTAAACATACATTGGCTAATTTGTAAAGTAATTAGAGGATTGTCATACTATTTTAAACATATATTGGCTAATTTGTAAAGTAATTAGAAGATTGTCATAATATTTTAAACATATATTGGCTAATTTGTAAAGTTATTAGAGGATTATCATACTATTTTAAACATATATTGGCTAATTTGTAAAATTATTAGATGATTGTCATACTATTTTAAACATATATTGGCTAATTTGTAAAGTAATTAGAGGATTGTCATACTATTTTAAACATATATTGGCTAATTTGTAAAGTTATTAGAGGATTGTCATACTATTTTAAACATATATTGGCTAATTTGTAAAGTAATTAGAGGATTGTCATAATATTTTAAACATATATTGGCTAATTTGTAAAGTAATTAGAGGATTGTCATAATATTTTAAACATATATTGGCTAATTTGTAAAGTAATTAGAGGATTGTCATAATATTTTAAAAATATATTGGCTAATTTGTAAAGTAATTAGAGGATTTTCATACTATTTTAAACATACATTGGCTAATTTGTAAAGTAATTAGAGGATTGTCATACTATTTTAAACATATATTGGCTAATTTGTAAAGTTATTAGAGGATTTTCATAATATTTTAAACATACATTGGGTAATTTGTAAAGTAATTAGAGGATTGTCATACTATTTTAAACATACATTGGCTAATTTGTAAAGTAATTAGAGGATTGTCATACTATTTTAAACATACATTGGCTAATTTGTAAAGTTATTAGAGGATTGTCATAATATTTTAAACATACATTGGCTAATTTGTAAAGTAATTAGAGGATTGTCATAATATTTTAAACATATATTGGCTAATTTGTAAAGTAATTAGAGGATTGTCATAATATTTTAAACATATATTGGCTAATTTGTAAAGTAATTCGAGGATTGTCATACTATTTTAAACATATATTGGCTAATTTGTAAAGTAATTAGAGGATTGTTATACTATTTTAAACATACATTGGCTAATTTGTAAAGTAATTAGAGGATTGTTATACTATTTTAAACATACATTGGCTAATTTGTAAAGTAATTAGAGGATTGTTATAATATTTTAAACATATATTGGCTAATTTGTAAAGTAATTAGAGGATTGTCATACTATTTTAACATATATTGGCTAATTTGTAAAGTAATTAGAGGATTGTTATACTATTTTAAACATATATTGGCTAATTTGTAAAGTAATTAGAGGATTGTCATACTATTTTAAAATACATTGGCTAATTTGTAAAGTTATTAGAGGATTGTTATAATATTTTAAACATATATTGGCTAATTTGTAAAGTAATTAGAGGATTTTCATACTATTTTAACATATATTGGCTAATTTGTAAAGTAATTAGAGGATTGTCATACTATTTTAACATATATTGGCTAATTTGTAAAGTTATTAGAGGATTGTCATAATATTTTAAACATATATTGGCTAATTTGTAAAGTAATTAGAGGATTGTCATACTATTTTAACATACATTGGCTAATTTGTAAAGTAATTAGAGGATTGTTATACTATTTTAAACATACATTGGCTAATTTGTAAAGTAATTAGAGGATTGTCATACTATTTTAAACATTCATTGGCTAATTTGTAAAGTAATTAGAGGATTGTCATACTATTTTAAACATATATTGGCTAATTTGTAAAGTAATTAGAGGATTGTCATACTATTTTAAACATATATTGGCTAATTTGTAAAGTAATTAGAGGATTGTCATACTATTTTAACATATATTGGCTAATTTGTAAAGTAATTAGAGGATTGTCATACTATTTTAAACATATATTGGCTAATTTGTAAAGTCATTAGAGGATTGTCATACTATTTTAACATATATTGGCTAATTTGTAAAGTAATTAGAGGATTGTTATACTATTTTAAACATACATTGGCTAATTTGTAAAGTTATTAGAGGATTGTTATAATATTTTAAACATATATTGGCTAATTTGTAAAGTAATTAGAGGATTGTCATATTTTAAACATATATTGGCTAATTTTTAAAGTTATTAGAGGATTGTCATAATATTTTAAACATATATTGGCTAATTTGTAAAGTAATTAAAGGATTGTCATAATATTTTAACTTATATTGGCTAATTTGTAAAGTAATTATAGGATTGTCATACTATTTTAAACATATATTGGCTAATTTGTAAAGTTATTAGAGGATTGTCATAATATTTTAAACATATATTGGCTAATTTGTAAAGTAATTAGAGGATTGTCATACTATTTTAAACATATATTGGCTAATTTGTAAAGTTATTAGAGGATTGTCATACTATTTTAAACATATATTGGCTGATTTGTAAAGTAATTAGAGGATTGTCATACTATTTTAAACATATATTGGCTAATTTGTAAAGTTATTAGAGGATTGTCATACTATTTTAAACATACATTGGCTAATTTGTAAAGTAATTAGAGGATTGTCATACTATTTTAAACATATATTGGCTAATTTGTAAAGTTATTAGATGATTGTCATACTATTTTAAACATACATTGGGTAATTTGTAAAGTAATTAGAGGATTGTCATACTATTTTAAACATATATTGGCTAATTTGTAAAGTTATTAGAGGATTGTCATACTATTTTAAACATATATTGGCTAATTTGTAAAGTAATTAGAGGATTGTCATAATATTTTAAACATATATTGGCTAATTTGTAAAGTAATTAGAGGATTGTCATAATATTTTAAACATATATTGGCTAATTTGTAAAGTAATTAGAGGATTGTCATACTATTTTAAACATACATTGGCTAATTTGTAAAGTAATTAGAGGATTGTCATACTATTTTAAACATATATTGGCTAATTTGTAAAGTAATTAGAAGATTGTCATAATATTTTAAACATATATTGGCTAATTTGTAAAGTTATTAGAGGATTATCATACTATTTTAAACATATATTGGCTAATTTGTAAAATTATTAGATGATTGTCATACTATTTTAAACATATATTGGCTAATTTGTAAAGTAATTAGAGGATTGTCATACTATTTTAAACATATATTGGCTAATTTGTAAAGTTATTAGAGGATTGTCATACTATTTTAAACATATATTGGCTAATTTGTAAAGTAATTAGAGGATTGTCATACTATTTTAAACATATATTGGCTAATTTGTAAAGTAATTAGAGGATTGTCATAATATTTTAAACATATATTGGCTAATTTGTAAAGTAATTAGAGGATTGTCATAATATTTTAAAAATATATTGGCTAATTTGTAAAGTAATTAGAGGATTTTCATACTATTTTAAACATACATTGGCTAATTTGTAAAGTAATTAGAGGATTGTCATACTATTTTAAACATATATTGGCTAATTTGTAAAGTTATTAGAGGATTTTCATAATATTTTAAACATACATTGGGTAATTTGTAAAGTAATTAGAGGATTGTCATACTATTTTAAACATACATTGGCTAATTTGTAAAGTAATTAGAGGATTGTCATACTATTTTAAACATACATTGGCTAATTTGTAAAGTTATTAGAGGATTGTCATAATATTTTAAACATACATTGGCTAATTTGTAAAGTAATTAGAGGATTGTCATAATATTTTAAACATATATTGGCTAATTTGTAAAGTAATTAGAGGATTGTCATAATATTTTAAACATATATTGGCTAATTTGTAAAGTAATTCGAGGATTGTCATACTATTTTAAACATATATTGGCTAATTTGTGAAGTAATTAGAGGATTGTCATAATATTTTAAGCATATATTGGCTAATTTGTAAAGTGATTAGAGGATTGTCATACTATTTTAAACATATATTGGCTAATTTGTAAAGTTATTAGAGGATTGTCATAATATTTTAAACATATATTGGCTAATTTGTAAAGTAATTAGAGGATTGTCATACTATTTTAAACATATATTGGCTAATTTGTAAAGTAATTAGAGGATTGTCATAATATTTTAAACATATATTGGCTAATTTGTAAAGTAATTAGAGGATTGTTATAATATTTTAAACATATATTGGCTAATTTGTAAAGTAATTAGAGGATTGTCATAATATTTTAAACATATATTGGCTAATTTTTAAAGTTATTAGAGGATTGTCATAATATTTTAAACATATATTGGCTAATTTGTAAAGTAATTAAAGGATTGTCATAATATTTTAACTTATATTGGCTAATTTGTAAAGTAATTATAGGATTGTCATACTATTTTAAACATATATTGGCTAATTTGTAAAGTTATTAGAGGATTGTCATAATATTTTAAACATATATTGGCTAATTTGTAAAGTAATTAGAGGATTGTCATACTATTTTAAACATATATTGGCTAATTTGTAAAGTTATTAGAGGATTGTCATACTATTTTAAACATATATTGGCTGATTTGTAAAGTAATTAGAGGATTGTCATACTATTTTAAACATATATTGGCTAATTTGTAAAGTTATTAGAGGATTGTCATACTATTTTAAACATACATTGGCTAATTTGTAAAGTAATTAGAGGATTGTCATACTATTTTAAACATATATTGGCTAATTTGTAAAGTTATTAGAGGATTGTCATACTATTTTAAACATACATTGGGTAATTTGTAAAGTAATTAGAGGATTGTCATACTATTTTAAACATATATTGGCTAATTTGTAAAGTTATTAGAGGATTGTCATACTATTTTAAACATATATTGGCTAATTTGTAAAGTAATTAGAGGATTGTCATAATATTTTAAACATATATTGGCTAATTTGTAAAGTAATTAGAGGATTGTCATACTATTTTAAACATACATTGGCTAATTTGTAAAGTAATTAGAGGATTGTCATACTATTTTAAACATATATGGGCTAATTTGTAAAGTAATTAGAAGATTGTCATAATATTTTAAACATATATTGGCTAATTTGTAAAGTTATTAGAGGATTATCATACTATTTTAAACATATATTGGCTAATTTGTAAAATTATTAGATGATTGTCATACTATTTTAAACATATATTGGCTAATTTGTAAAGTAATTAGAGGATTGTCATACTATTTTAAACATATATTGGCTAATTTGTAAAGTTATTAGAGGATTGTCATACTATTTTAAACATATATTGGCTAATTTGTAAAGTAATTAGAGGATTGTCATAATATTTTAAACATATATTGGCTAATTTGTAAAGTAATTAGAGGATTGTCATAATATTTTAAACATATATTGGCTAATTTGTAAAGTAATTAGAGGATTGTCATAATATTTTAAAAATATATTGGTTAATTTGTAAAGTAATTAGAGGATTTTCATACTATTTTAAACATACATTGGCTAATTTGTAAAGTAATTAGAGGATTGTCATACTATTTTAAACATATATTGGCTAATTTATAAAGTTATTAGAGGATTTTCATAATATTTTAAACATACATTGGGTAATTTGTAAAGTAATTAGAGGATTGTCATACTATTTTAAACATACATTGGCTAATTTGTAAAGTAATTAGAGGATTGTCATACTATTTTAAACATACATTGGCTAATTTGTAAAGTTATTAGAGGATTGTCATAATATTTTAAACATACATTGGCTAATTTGTAAAGTAATTAGAGGATTGTCATAATATTTTAAACATATATTGGCTAATTTGTAAAGTAATTAGAGGATTGTCATATTATTTTAAACATATATTGGCTAATTTGTAAAGTAATTCGAGGATTGTCATACTATTTTAAACATATATTGGCTAATTTGTGAAGTAATTAGAGGATTGTCATAATATTTTAAGCATATATTGGCTAATTTGTAAAGTAATTAGAGGATTGTCATACTATTTTAAACATATATTGGCTAATTTGTAAAGTATTTAGAGGATTGTCATAATATTTTAAACATATATTGGCTAATTTGTAAAGTAATTAGAGGATTGTCATACTATTTTAAACATATATTGGCTAATTTGTAAAGTAATTAGAGGATTGTCATAATATTTTAAACATATATTGGCTAATTTGTAAAGTAATTAGAGGATTGTCATACTATTTTAAACATATATTGGCTAATTTGTAAAGTAATTAGAGGATTGTCATAATATTTTAAACATATATTGGCTAATTTGTAAAGTAATTAGAGGATTATCATACTATTTTAAACATATATTGGCTAATTTGTAAAGTAATTAGAGGATTGTCATAATATTTTAAACATATATTGGCTAATTTGTAAAGTAATTAGAGGATTGTCATACTATTTTAAACATATATTGGCTAATTTGTAAAGTAATTAGAGGATTGTCATACTATTTTAAACATACATTGGCTAATTTGTAAAGATTTTAGAGGATTGTCATACTATTTTAAACATACATTGGCTAATTTGTAAAGATTTTAGAGGATTGTCATACTATTTTAAACATACATTGGCTAATTTGTAAAGTTATTAGAGGATTGTCATACTATTTTAAACATACATTGGCTAATTTGTAAAGTTATTAGAGGATTGTCATACTATTTTAAACATATATTGGCTAAATTGTAAAGTTATTAGAGGATTGTCATAATATTTTAAACATATATTGGCTAATTTGTAAAGTAATTAGAGGATTGTCATAATATTTTAAACATATATTGGCTAATTTGTAAAGTAATTAGAGGATTGTCATACTATTTTAAACATATATTGGCTAATTTGTAAAGTTATTAGAGGATTGTCATAATATTTTAAACATACATTGGCTAATTTGTAAAGTAATTCGAGGATTGTCATAATATTTTAAACATATATTGGCTAATTTGTAAAGTAATTAGAGGATTGTCATAATATTTTAAACATATATTGGCTAATTTGTAAAGTAATTCGAGGATTGTCATACTATTTTAAACATACATTGGCTAATTTGTAAAGTAATTAGAGG
The DNA here is from genome assembly GCA_029339505.1 of Unio delphinus. Lineage (NCBI taxonomy): Eukaryota > Metazoa > Mollusca > Bivalvia > Unionida > Unionidae > Unio > Unio delphinus. The sequence goes on along the minus strand of JAQISU010000288.1, from coordinate 192,903 downwards.
ATTGTCATACTATTTTAAACATAGATTGGCTAATTTGTAAAGTAATTAGAGGATTGTCATACTATTTTAAACATACATTGGCTAATTTGTGAAGTAATTAGAGGATTGTCATAATATTTTAAACATATATTGGCTAATTTGTAAAGTAATTAGAGGATTGTCATACTATTTTAAACATATATTGGCTAATTTGTAAAGTTATTAGAGGATTGTCATAATATTTTAACATATATTGGCTAATTTGTAAAGTAATTAGAGGATTGTTATAATATTTTAAACATATATTGGCTAATTTGTAAAGTAATTAGAGGATTGTCATACTATTTTAAACATATATTGGCTAATTTGTAAAGTTATTAGAGGATTGTCATAATATTTTAAACATACATTGGCTAATTTGTAAAGTAATTAGAGGATTGTCATAATATTTTAAACATATATTGGCTAATTTGTGAAGTAATTAGAGGATTGTCATAATATTTTAAACATATATTGGCTAATTTGTAAAGTTATTAGAGGATTGTCATACTATTTTAAACATATATTGGCTAATTTGTAAAGTAATTAGAGGATTGTTATAATATTTTAAACATATATTGGCTAATTTGTAAAGTAATTAGAGGATTGTCATACTATTTTAAACATATATTGGCTAATTTGTAAAGTTATTAGAGGATTGTCATAATATTTTAAACATACATTGGCTAATTTGTAAAGTACTTAGAGGATTGTCATAATATTTTAAACATATATTGGCTAATTTGTGAAGTAATTAGAGGATTGTCATAATATTTTAAACATATATTGGCTAATTTGTAAAGTAATTAGAGGATTGTCATAATATTTTAAACATATATTGGCTAATTTGTAAAGTAATTAGAGGATTGTCATACTATTTTAAACATATATTGGCTAATTTGTAAAGTAATTAGAGGATTGTCATACTATTTTAACATACATTGGCTAATTTGTAAAGTAATTAGAGGATTGTCATAATATTTTAAACATATATTGGCTAATTTGTAAAGTAATTAGAGGATTGTCATAATATTTTAAACATACATTGGCTAATTTGTAAAGTAATTAGAGGATTGTTATAATATTTTAAACATATTTTGGCTAATTTGTAAAGTTATTAGAGGATTGTCATAATATTTTAAACATACATTGGCTAATTTGTAAAGTAATTAGAGGATTGTCATAATATTTTAAACATATATTGGCTAATTTGTGAAGTAATTAGAGGATTGTCATAATATTTTAAACATATATTGGCTAATTTGTGAAGTAATTAGAGGATTGTCATAATATTTTAAACATATATTGGCTAATTTGTAAAGTAATTAGAGGATTGTCATACTATTTTAAACATACATTGGCTAATTTGTAAAGTAATTAGAGGATTGTCATACTATTTTAAACATATATTGGCTAATTTGTAAAGTAATTAGAGGATTGTTATAATATTTTAAACATATATTGGCTAATTTGTAAAGTAATTAGAGGATTGTCATACTATTTTAACATATATTGGCTAATTTGTAAAGTAATTAGAGGATTGTCATACTATTTTAAACATATATTGGCTAATTTGTAAAGTAATTAGAGGATTGTCATACTATTTTAACATACATTGGCTAATTTGTAAAGTAATTAGAGGATTGTTATAATATTTTAAACATATATTGGCTAATTTGTAAAGTAATTAGAGGATTGTCATACTATTTTAAACATATATTGGCTAATTTGTAAAGTTATTAGAGAATTGTCATAATATTTTAAACATACATTGGCTAATTTGTAAAGTAATTAGAGGATTGTCATAATATTTTAAACATATATTGGCTAATTTGTAAAGTAATTAGAGGATTGTCATAATATTTTAAACATATATTGGCTAATTTGTAAAGTAATTAGAGGATTGTCATACTATTTTAAACATATATTGGCTAATTTGTAAAGTTATTAGAGGATTGTCATACTATTTTAAACATACATTGGCTAATTTGTAAAGTAATTAGAGGATTGTCATACTATTTTAAACATATATTGGCTAATTTGTAAAGTTATTAGAGGATTGTTATAATATTTTAAACATATATTGGCTAATTTGTAAAGTAATTAGAGGATTGTCATACTATTTTAAACATACATTGGCTAATTTGTGAAGTAATTAGAGGATTGTCATAATATTTTAAACATACATTGGCTAATTTGTAAAGTAATTAGAGGATTGTTATAATATTTTAAACATATATTGGCTAATTTGTAAAGTAATTAGAGGATTGTCATACTATTTTAAACATATATTGGCTAATTTGTGAAGTAATTCGAGGATTGTCATAATATTTTAAACATACATTGGCTAATTTGTAAAGTAATTAGAGGATTGTTATAATATTTTAAACATATATTGGCTAATTTGTAAAGTAATTAGAGGATTGTCATACTATTTTAAACATATATTGGCTAATTTGTAAAGTAATTAGAGGATTGTTATAATATTTTAAACATATATTGGCTAATTTGTAAAGTTATTAGAGGATTGTCATACTATTTTAAACATATATTGGCTAATTTGTAAAGTTATTAGAGGATTGTCATACTATTTTAAACATATATTGGCTAATTTGTAAAGTTATTAGAGGATTGTCATAATATTTTAAACATATATTGGCTAATTTGTAAAGTTATTAGAGGATTGTCATAATATTTTAAACATATATTGGCTAATTTGTAAAGTTATTAGAGGATTGTCATACTATTTTAAACATATATTGGCTAATTTGTAAAGTAATTAGAGGATTGTCATACTATTTTAAACATATATTGGCTAATTTGTAAAGTAATTAGAGGATTGTCATACTATTTTAAACATATATTGGCTAATTTGTAAAGTTATTAGAGGATTGTCATACTATTTTAAACATATATTGGCTAATTTGTAAAGTTATTAGAGGATTGTCATACTTTTTTAAACATATATTGGCTAATTTGTAAAGTAATTAGAGGATTGTCATACTATTTTAAACATATATTGGCTAATTTGTAAAGTAATTAGAGGATTGTCATACTATTTTAAACATATATTGGCTAATTTGTAAAGTAATTAGAGGGTTGTCATACTATTTTAAACATATATTGGCTAATTTGTAAAGTTATTAGAGGATTGTCATACTATTTTAAACATACATTGGCTAATTTGTAAAGTAATTAGAGGATTGTCATACTATTTTAAACATATATTGGCTAATTTGTAAAGTTATTAGAGGATTGTCATACTATTTTAAACATACATTGGCTAATTTGTAAAGTAATTAGAGGATTGTCATACTATTTTAAACATATATTGGCTAATTTGTAAAGTTATTAGAGGATTGTCATACTATTTTAAACATATATTGGCTAATTTGTAAAGTAATTAGAGGATTGTCATACTATTTTAAACATATATTGGCTAATTTGTAAAGTAATTAGAGGATTGTCATAATATTTTAAACATATATTGGCTAATTTGTAAAGTAATTAGAGGATTGTCATACTATTTTAAACATGTATTGGCTAATTTGTAAAGTAATTAGAGGATTGTCATACTATTTTAAACATATATTGGCTAATTTGTAAAGTTATTAGAGGATTGTCATACTATTTTAAACATACATTGGCTAATTTGTAAAGTAATTAGAGGATTGTCATACTATTTTAAACATATTTTGGCTAATTTGTAAAGTTATTAGAGGATTGTCATACTATTTTAAACATACATTGGCTAATTTGTAAAGTAATTAGAGGATTGTGATACTATTTTAAACATGTATTGGCTAATTTGTAAAGTTATTAGAGGATTGTCATACTATTTTAAACATATATTGGCTAATTTGTAAAGTAATTAGAGGATTGTCATACTATTTTAAACATATATTGGCTAATTTGTAAAGTAATTAGAGGATTGTCATAATATTTTAACATATATTGGCTAATTTGTAAAGTTATTAGAGGATTGTCATACTATTTTAAACATATATTGGCTAATTTGTAAAGTTATTAGAGGATTGTCATAATATTTTAAACATATATTGGCTAATTTGTAAAATAATTAGAGGATTGTCATAATATTTTAAACATATATTGGCTAATTTGTAAAGTAATTAGTGGATTGTCATACTATTTTAAACATATATTGGCTAATTTTTAAAGTTATTAGAGGATTGTCATACTATTTTAAACATATATTGGCTAATTTGTAAAGTTATTAGAGGATTGTCATACTATTTTAAACATACATTGGCTAATTTGTAAAGTAATTAGAGGATTGTCATAATATTTTAAACATATATTGGCTAATTTGTAAAGTAATTAGAGGATTGTCATACTATTTTAAACATATATTGGCTAATTTGTAAAGTAATTAGAGGATTGTCATAATATTTTAAACATATATTGGCTTATTTGTAAAGTTATTAGAGGATTGTCATACTATTTTAAACATATATTGGCTAATTTGTAAAGTTATTAGAGGATTGTCATACTATTTTAAACATATATTGGCTAATTTGTAAAGTAATTAGAGGATTGTCATACTATTTTAAACATATATTGGCTAATTTGTAAAGTAATTAGAGGATTGTCATACTATTTTAAACATATATTGGCTAATTTGTAAAGTTATTAGAGGATTGTCATACTATTTTAAACATACATTGGCTAATTTGTTTCCAAATTGCAGTAATACTGGTCAAGCATTCCATATTGTTTTCATTGGCCATCATCAAGACATTATCGTGTCTGTTGCTAATTAAAATTTTATATGGATATGGGGTTGTCGCTAGAAGACTTCGTATTATGTCTAATAGGAGGGAAATAAACATGGTCCTGCTCTGATACTCAATATAGTCGACACAGAAGCCTGTCTTGGTTTGGTGATGTTTATTATAGAGGAAAACCTTATAATGGCAATGTGTTCTAATAAGAAGACTTCTTAAATTGTCACAGTGCTCACTTTTAATATTTACTATCATCTTATCGCATTTCGTCCTGAAGAGATGCTCATATGAACTTTAGGGTTTGTCATATTTATGTTGCAATGTATATTTGATTTATGTTAAATACCTTACATTTTTCTGACTATTATGAAGAGTTTTGAACACAGTTAACGCCCAAAATGTTTCAATATCACAGTTTCAACCCAGCTGAAGAGAAGACCTCCTTCTCCTTTTGTAATGAATGGGAAATAAAAGAAATGAACACCTTTCAGTGCTGATTCAATTAGAAGAATGCAAAGATAGGCGAGCCCATTCTTTTAGCATAATATAAATGTTTGAATTATCTGCGGATGGACTACAAGTTTAGTCATCATTTATAATTATTTAGAGACAATATCATATATATATATCTATATATATATATATATATATAAAGAAAAGGTCGCTTTATTTCCGACCAAGACAAGGGAGAACTTTTCATTTGTCCTGGATATTGAAACAAAAGAAAACAATTCAAATGTATGCATTCGTTTCTCATGTCTGATGTTTAAAAAAAACTAGAACAACTCAATGTCTCACAGAAATTATGCAGTACAGCCTATAAACCAAGCAAAATGAATACGCCACAGTCTATATGTGTACAGAAAACAAACAAACACGAATGTACAAAACATTGTGTTTGCAATCCTTTTCATGACAATGCCTTGTTGCGGATGTTGGAAGACATTTTTTATTTACCTCGAAATTGAGAGCCATATCGACATGTTCTGTGTTGTAAATTTATGCACACGCAAATTATATGCTGGATATTTCATTGTTATAGTAATACTTTTAGGTTATTGGGTGATTAAAAAGCACATGTAGAGATTTATTTAAAAGAAAACGTATCGGCTGCTAGACGATACTGTTATTTGTGAATGGCTGTCTTTTGTCCAGTGTTCGTGCATTAAACGGCTTGCTTTAAATGTTCTAAGGCGGTGTAACCAGTGACATTCATATGCGCCATCTGTGAACATTGAAAACTATATATGTTATTGTTTAGATAAAAGATCATAAGTATACATTCAAACACAAGCAAACAGATAGAAGCACTTCCTATATGTGTCATCATATCCGGTATATGCTAGAATTGGCTTCTGGGCACCAGATCTGCACTTTCTTGGTGGAAAGAGGAAACTATACTTTTCGCATTGATTCTACATTCCACAAAAATCAGTACTGTTGAATTATTATGAATAGCTTGGATAAAGAAAAATATAAAAAAGTATACATCACGCAACAGGTCATGTGTCATAACATTATATAAGTAAGCGACAGAAAGGGTGAAAAGACAACTTTTTAAAAGAGTCAAAATGCCAACAAAAGCCTTCCTAAAAGAAAAGATATGATCTCTTTGTTAGTGAATATTTTTGCTCCGCATAGATAGATGAATAACAGACCACTCTTTGGGAGGGTCCAAATGCCGACATAAACCTTATTCTAAAGTATTCAATGGTGTTTATAACTTTAAAAATCAATTTATTCTAACAACGATGATGCGTCTCTAATTGGGTTAGGTTATTGTGTCTTCCTCGAACTGAAACACCAGAGATAAGCACAAATATATTACAAAATTTCACCAACTTGAGGTCGCACTCTTTATCTGGTATAATTACATTATTATCATATCAATAAAACCACTAGCTTAAAGATCTTACACTGCTAGATTAGCTCAGGAGCGACTTGAAGCAATCAATCCATTTATATCAGTCTGCGATTCAGTCAGACAAAAATCTCTAGTTGAATTGGCAGAATGTTAAGAAAAATTATTTACACCTGTCACAAATGTTACTGACAGAGTTGCAGAAGCTACTGAAGGTTTTCCTCCAACAGTAAAACAAACTGCAGAACAAAAACAAAACATATAGCGGAAGTAACTAAGAAAACAAAAATGATTTTAAAAATAATTGTATGTGATATGTTCACTGCACAATTAACAACAGGCGGTCGCATTCAAAACAGCCGGACGAAAATTAACCGTGAACAGTGACACTATCTGAACAAATTACTTATAAGGCTATTAATGTGATCAAAGAATGATAATCTGGCTGATTTAACTGGTTTTGCAATAATTGTGCAGGCTGTAATCATAGAAACAGATACTTGAAACCCTAATATGATTGATATGTAGGAAGATATGTGCCGTTTAGATGAATATATCGCATAAAATATGACAAAGATCGAGTTTCAAAGACACATCCAATATTTACGATCTGTACGAGAACAATATAGGGATTTAAAAGTGCCCATTTTCATTTTCATCAATTTCCCTGCTCACAACTCCACCGTCCTCCTCCTTCGCAGCAAATATAATAACCACAATCTCTCTCACAAATGTGTTCACAACAGACAAATCAGAATCGTCTAGAAAAGGAAAGGAAACTTTTTTTTACGATGCACCTGACACTGATGCTACTAAAAGTGGCTTTAATACTCTGACTACATCAGGAGCAAGTGGTCCTATTTTTTGTTCTAACAACATTTTCGATGACGTACCTATACTAAAAGTCCTCATAGGAGGGAAACGTGCTGGAAATAATTCGCTTAAATCGGGAATGAAATATATGACATTTGTCGAAGATTATTTATAGGTGTTATCATGAATATTGACGTGTCTCTTTGATGAAATCGTTGATGATTGTTATATCGATTAAGCTCGCTTCGATTAGATAAATGAGTAACAAATACGATAATCATGCACAGCGCTCAAGTTGGATTGATCATGGCCAGGGTAGTAAATGCACGATTGTATTTAGAAAGATTGTCCCGAAAACAATACAATATGCAAAACGATTATCAATCCCACAAGGAAAATAAAATAATAAATCAAGCCGCAAATAAAAAGAAAACTAGCAGAATTAGTTGCTGATGAAATTGTTATCACAAAGTTAACTAATGCAATTGTACAGAAAAACACAAGTCTTATTCAGGAATCAGTCTTCGTGTTAGATGATAGCAGTTATATTTAAATGTTCAAACGTATAACTGATCCGGCGTTTGATGTAGACACACCGGTTCTCAAGGGTGAATATATACGTGATTATCAATTTTATGTTATGACGCAATATCAGCGTGGTCGAATTAAATTACATTTTAAAGATACAAGCCTATATGTGCTACCCGCTGATGCTTTGACTGAGGTAGAATGAGTTTTGTAACATATGTACCTCTTAATAGACGCATTTGGAGTTAATGTCATAGTTGGGTTTGTTAAGAATGGTATCATGGCATTATTTGACAGTGCCTCTTACATGATTAATGGAATAAATAATGAATCAATTCAAACAGACGTTGATGTTGCTGCAACTATAATAGGTATATCCAACACCTTATACAACCACAGGGTTGGGCTGGAGGCTAGGGGTTGAGTGAAGGCGATGACTCTTTATGTAATGTTTGATTTATGGACTTTATGACCTATATAAAGAAAGGCCATGATAAAGTAATCTTTATCCTTACAATTGTCGGTCTTTATGTTTTTAACATATCATTTAATGTAAGAAACTATACAAATCAACTAATGTACCATTTCAAGAGACCGAAACCTCAACTATTTAATATCTATCATCCACGTACTTACTGTCGAAAACCCATATTATACTAGCTTCATCATGCTGGAGTGGCCAACACCCAGTTGTATACCATCCAGTCTCGCGTAGCCCATTATGCTATTCTTACATTATGTAGCGAACACTGACTGACTAGTATCCCAAACTTACCATTCAATATGCTTACCGAAATAGCTGTTAATAACACTCTAGCGGCTATCCAAGACAATAAGGTTTGCTAGCTATTCAAAGTAGGTAGAACTAATGTAGTATTATGTTTCTTATGATCGTTCAGGCAGAACGGGAAATGGCACTACAAGTGAGTACAAATTACAAATAAATATTCTAATCGGATACACTAAGTACGAATCATGTGTATTAAAAAGTTTATTTTAAATACTCCACACTTTAATTCATGTAAACTGATGATACATTTTATATTACACTTTATGTTTATTTTTTGTCTTACAATAATATCTTCTCAGATAGATGGCAAACACTAAATTAAATTTTGTATTATTCTGTGTACGAATTAAATATAAAAAGATAAGTTTAAACAAGGTACAATAATTGCATTGATAGGTTTGTAGTTTCATGCTTCATTCATACGTCTCTCCATATTTTTCTCACCTCCTCCCGGTAATTAAAGGAATCATTTCTGCTATGATGCATGTCGTAGCAGCTTAAGAGGGATTCACTCTATAAGGCGGTCAGGGGAAATAGCTTGCTTCAATTAATTATTGATGACAAATAATAACATTTCAAAAACACTTTTAGAGGAAATAATAAGTAATTAATATGTACTTTTATCTAGACAATTAAAAGTACTGTATAGTGAAAATCTTTGCTGATCGTTATTTTGTATTTTTGCAACAAAAAAAGTTGAAACCCTTTATATTTAAATACTATATAATCACTATATTAAATTGGTAAAATCTATAACTATTATAGATAAATCTAATGAAATAATGGCATACACTGTCATTGCAATTGACAATATGGTCATACGCAGACACATCTCTTTGAGAGCAAATTAGCATAGAGTACGTCACGCTCTTTAACACATTTATTACATTCTTTTCAGGAAGAAAGAGAGAAGAAGGAAAGAGTAAGTATTAATATCTCGTTTTCAGAAAACGACTATAAATGTTTCAATGTATACATTTATTATAAGGCTGCTTTCAGGCGATAAGTAAAACATACATTTCTGGTGTTCTTGCTTCGGTGAATACGTACACATGAAACATTGCATAAAGTTATAATGCTTGCTATGTTGGACGAATTTACTGAAATATAACTGCTTTCAAATGAAACACATAATCTGCCAATAACAGAAAGGTCGCCTATTCATGCCTCATGCACGTTATTTAATTTGTGTTTATTAATATTATTGTCTAAAAAGGTCTAATTGATGGAAATAATTTTCTCTGATTTCATCATTACCATATAAATTTCACCTACCAATCAATTAATATTGCTAATTCTTGTTTTTCGTCTGTTTTTATATCTCGCATTTACTGTTTTTGTCCGAAATAGAAGCAAAATTATGTATATTGACAAAATGGCGATCCTTAGTGCAATAAAAACATTAAAATAGACACTCGTATCGATGAATGAACTATAATTTATTTGAAGATGGGTTTATTATAATATGATATTGTATCCCTAACTGTCCATTATATTAACATAAAACCTGTATATTCAATAACGTCAAACGAATTGGAGAAATGTATATTAATGTTTATTTGTCCTTCTTTTTACCATTATTGGGCTTAACTCAAAGCATTATTTCCAGGCTTATGACATATTCCAATATCCAGCATGATTAAAAGCGAAACATCGGTATTTACTTAACCTTCTTGGATATCAGATTTATTATATTCTTTTAGGATGAAAGAGTGAAAAAAGAAAGAGTAAGTATTAATCATATTGCGTCCAGTAAAAAATGGTACAAATCATCCATGGCATAAAAGTGACGTACGAATGTTAAAATCCCTATATTTTCAAAACCGACTTATGCGTGAAATACACTTCATATTTTACCACGACTTCGATTTGTATTAGTTCATTTACATTGAGATGGTTTATTACTTAGACTCACGATTTTGAGTCGTATCGGTTCTCTTAATGAAGATCTGGTCGTCCAGTCAAGACGGGATGATGATATTGATTGATTAATTTGTTATAGACATTTGCTCAAACATCTTATTGCAATCGTGACTTATATCAAGCACTTGGAAGGAACCGACCCATCATTGACCAGATCAGTGTTGAATAGGTACAAGCACTTTAACATTTAATAGAAAGGATCCTAATCCATATTGTTCGACATAGATAATATGTTTTTATTGGTTGTTACCTTTCATCTATATGCCTGAACAAGGCGATGTTACTGGGCTCAAGTGTTCTTTCCTCTCTGTATGAAATAAGCCCAATAAACATCCATAGACAAGGAAATTATCCTGCAATCAACTGTTGATTCGATATACTTGTATGATGAGGCTCATGTAGTCTTCATGTTTGTTGGAAATGTATCCAATAATGATCAACTGGCAAGCAAAAAAGGTTTGTTCTGAGGTGTGAACTTTTATTTCATGCAGGCACCTAAAACACTTCTAAGTGATTGAAACAACTCGTAGTTTTTGTCATTAATCCTTGTTTTTCAGACATTCTATTCATGTACCCATGTGACTTGATACGATGTTAGTTTTAATAAATGAATTATAACCACGTGATTGGTGGCCGGATCCACACGACGGCAAGTAATTTGATTCAGTAAACAGTGGCATATAATAAAACATGAATGTATCAAATAAATTGGATATCATTTTTGGAAGCTTAAGAAACAAATTCATTATAAATATATATGTTTGTTACTTGTATGGGGCTTAATAATGTCTATTATTGTCACACCCAGTAAACAGTGGCATCAAATCAAACATGAAATGTATCAAATAAATTGGTAATAAATTTTGTAAGCTTAAAAGTCAAATTCATTATCAATATATATGATTGTTACTTATATGGGGCTTAAAAATGTCTATTATGATCACACCCATTTTTACGGTACAAATTTTGGCAGCTCCTTATTATTTCCTCTGGATAGAGAAAAAGCTAAACATGATAGGACGGAAAATATTCACAGCCTTGTCAGTATATTAGGTCAAATGCCACCTGTTTTAAAATACTAAGGTAGAGTTGCTGCATACAATACAATAGCATTACGTGCGTACGATTCTGTCCTAATTTTATAATATTAACTTTGGTTTTCTTACAGGAAGAAAGGCAGATAAAAGAATTGGTAAGAAGTAATATATCAAGTGTCAGTTAAAACAAAACTTTAGTATTTAATAAAAAGCTAGTTAGATTATTAAGATGCGTATCCGCAGAACCTGTATGCATCGAAGTTTAGTCACCATTTATAAAGTTGCCGTTCCATCGACATGCTCCTTTTTCTTTAGGATGCTTCCATTTCATTCGCATGGCCCTGCTTCATTATAATGCAATGTTGCAAACATGTTGGAGACAACATCAACTTATTTACACTCTCTTACTCTATTGCACTCTCATCTATTTTGCTCCTGTTATGTGTTAAGAATTAATTAAAAATGCATGTATCTTCTTCAAAAAAATTAAGACGAAAACTATAATGAAACTATGAACGAAACAATATAAGGTTCCTAGCATGTGTCAGTTTTACTAGTCACTATATACACTGCGTTTATTGGATCTATATTTTTATCAGGAGAGTGAATAATATTTCCTGCGATATCTTTTCTGATATTTTAATTACCAACGTGCCTTTAAACCAATCACTTCGAGTGGATGAGACACGTAAACCTTGTTTGGCAGCTCATCTAAGAGAAAGAAAACAAGGATTCCAAACTGCCACTGCTTAGAAGCTATATCCACTCAAAAGAAATTCTATGGGAGTAGACACCGACATAAAATCTGGAGACGGAGTCCATAAGGCGGTCTGACATTGACCACAACGTCATTCAGGCAACTCGTGCAATGATGTTGCTGCCAAGCTGTATCGGCATTCGTCGTGTCCTTGGGTCCACCATCTGTGTGTTGAGGGGCGATAGGCTAAATGGGCCACATCTGATTATTCATTATACGCTGTCAGGCGTTGTAGCACAATTACCATGGACACTAAAGCATCTTCATAGGGCGTCGGTATAACACGTAAAAAAGCAGTTTGCCGGTTCTAAATCAAAGCTCGATTGAAGTAGAGCTTGGAGCCTGAGGTCGCGTACGGCATAGGAAGAACTCACCATGTCTCACTGGACATCTACCGCCCGCCTTAAGCAGGAGCACATCCACTCATTAAGGTGCTGCTCGATGTGGACTGCCTGATTCACTGGGTGTGTGAAGCTTAGATGACAATCTCGATAATTGGGATACAAATTCCGCTCCCGGCAAGACTAAGGAAGAAAAAGAAGACTTAAGTTCTTCCTTTTGCACGCTGGAACATCTGAAACATATCGTAATGGATAAACCGCTTAAATGCAGAAGATCGATGGCTCACATAAAACTTTCGTCATTGACATATAACTCTTCTGGGTTAACTTCGACATTAAATTCCTCCAGGAGGACCCGACTGGCCGACAGAGGCAACGTCAGGGTTGCAAAATACACCTTACTTTGGTACGAGAAGCACTCGGATGAACCAATGATGTATGGTGTCGGTTATATGCAATGAACATGCTTGTCTCCTTCAGTGAACCTCCTTCATCAGGAACTGAAAGAATCCTTGACATCATCAGGCGAATCCATATCCATCAGCATATACGCCCGAACCCTCTGCTCCACCCACGAGGAGAAAGATACATTATATGAGGCTCTGCAATTGGTTATATCTAGTAACACAAACATTAAATACCTCTACCTAATAGATTTCAATCCAGAATTGGGAGCTAAAAACGAGGCCTGGTTCGCCTGCCTAGGCTCTAAAAGCGGGGTAATATCAACGGGAAATATCAGTTATTGCTGACGTTAAAGCACAGCAATTCATAAGAAAACTACAATAAGCTCACACCAAAGCTTTACGTAAATATACCATCGACTCGAGGTGATGACATCTCCGTGATGCTGAACCATTTTAACCACCACTGCTTACTGGAAGAAGGAGAGCAACAATACCAACTGGTACGAAGCAAACTGGGAGGTGGTGAAGCCCATGACTAAGGCGAAGAGAAAGGCCAATCTTGCATACAAGGCTGCACCTAACAATATTACATTACAAGCCCCCAGGCATGCCAGGAAAAAGGTTCAGCAGACCAACCCTCGCTGGGGCTTCTAGACCTTTGCTTAACGCGTCTAATCTGAGTCAGAGTGTGGCTTTATAGCCGGCAGGTAAACTGTGGACAAGATCTTTTCATTACACCGCTACCTTGTATTGACCTAGCGAAGGCGTTCTACCTGGCCAGTAAAAGCGGACTCTTGAGGCGTCTTTAGAAAATACGCTTACCCCACGACTGCTCGCATCGTCACATGTTTTCACGACTACATACACAGCACAGTGTTCTTCAATGGCTCAAAATCAGAGGCCTTTCAAGTTAGCAACGGAGTGAATCAGGTATGCATCCACACCAGGGTCGACAAGAAGTTTTTCCACATCGCCAGTCTCCGTGGTAAGACTAAAGTCACTGAGGTAGCTATCCGCGAATTACACCTTTAAGGATATTGAACTGACCAACGTTTTGGAAAAAACAACCGTATTGATTTAGGACTCAGACTCCATTTTTCCGTTATGGCTAACTTGGAAGTTGTTGAGACCGTCACAATCCCGGGTCCACCAGCTCATGCTTGCGCTCCATGTATTCTGAGGTGAACGTCAGGATTGCAAAGTCAGCAGAAGTGATGGCCTAACTAATCTAGAAAGTATGGAACATCGACAACCTCAAGGAAAATACCACAATGCGCGGCTACCAGGCCTTCATGCTCAGCACACTGGTCTACAACAGTGAGACATGGACCACCTATGCGAGACAGCGTGAACCTGAAACGCCTGCGTCGCATTCTGCACATCCATTGACGGGATAAAGCAGGATAAAGCACCCAACATAGAGCTTCTGGAACGCGCCAACATGATCGGTATGGTCTTAGGTCCCGGCGAGAGGGGCTTTGGATGGCATTGACACGACAAGAGAATGGACACATCCAACATTCAAGTTTCCCAATGACCTTCAATACGGGGTGTTAGCAGAAGGTGCATGACTGACTGGATGGCCACGTGTGCGTTACAATGATGTGTGGAAGAAGGTCATTAAAACGTCTAACATCAACGACTAGCAGAGCTGTATTAACAGTGATAATACCAGGCGCCTAGCTATGAGACAGGGAGTTCAAAAAGCCGGGGAACACAGGAACATAACGCAAGATGAAATAAGAGCAAAGACGAATGTGAAACAACAACTTACTATGAAGTTACACCATCGTATCCCGTAGAGATACGGATGACAGGAATTATCAGAGAGCTCTCAAAATACAGTATCATCACAAGATATTTTTTTAGAAACGAAAACAACAAATTTGTCTTCATTAAAAGCATTATACTAAATTCAGAAATCTTAAGATCGTTCGCTTAATAATCGAAATCGTAAAATTGTTCAGTAATATTAGGATCAAGATTTTTCAGTATGTTTATGTTATATTTCTTTAATCCCTAGCAATTGGTGGTAGTTTACCGGAGTCGTTCACGATGAGATGCTTTAGTGACATTCTTGCTATCTTCTCTTTCCCCTCTTCCTTTAGGTTTGAAATATTATAAAATGTACATCTGTTACATTTAAGCAGCACTAAGTGTAATATATATATATATATATATATATATATATATATATATATATATATATATATATATATATATATATATATATATATATATATATATATATATATATATATATACATATATATATATGTATATATATATATATATATATATATATATATATATATATATATATATATATATATATATATATATATATATACAATGTTTAACATGAGTGTAACTCTATATATAGGAATATAGGCTATATTTTGCACATGTATGGTATCTCCTAAAAAAATGTTTTCATTTCATGTCCATATATATTTTTGTAGTCATCAATATTTCAACGCATGTACTCCCTTTCAGGCATTAAGCAGATTTAAAACAGGAATATTTGCTATGTGAACGATAAACAAAAAAAATACATTCCTTTAATTTAAAAATCTATGTGTTATGTTATTAGGTGTCCATACACAAGCTTGTGTACGCCTAATCCATATGCCAATTGAATAGTAGATATCTTCCATCAAATAACGCAATTAATACTCTTTTTCCAAGCAGCTTATCAGTTGTGATCAGTAGAACAAAAAGCAAATATCCTGATATGCCATTGCATGATCAATTGGCATATCATGGAGTATGTGTTTTGCAGTTGTAACTGCCATTAAAGTCTGTATATAGGATAGGTGTACAAGATCCTTGATTTGTAGTTTGTAATATATAATCATGCTATTGCCATCATTAGTCACTAACCAATACAGAAGGACTTCTGAAATGTTATCTCACAAATGGACGGCGTTATTGAAAATCATCCATGAAAGCTAAATTTGTAGAAGTAGGTATTGTGTATAACAACCATCTTATTCATGATACTTTATACATCAATTAATATACACTTGCTGTTATCAAACTTCTAAATTGTTATCGCAAACATGGACGTTTGCTAATGAAAGTAATTTATAGAAAATGAATTAATCGAGTATTTTGAATGGATTTACTAATCTATTATATTGCACGTACCTGTTGTTTTTAGTCTCAGAAAATGGAAACAAGAGTGAAGGATCTCGAGGGACAACTCTCCAGTACAAGAAAACAATATGAGGAAGCTAAAGCGAACGTATGTTATTATTTTAAATGTTCCAGTTTTCCCAAATTATTATTTCCTTGAACTTTTGGAACGCTTGTTTTATTTTATGCACCCTAGATATGTTCATTATGCAACCATATTTATCTAGGAATGACTGGCAGGAACATGAATGTTAAAATACAAATATGATAAGCAAGTAGCATTCTGTTGAGTAACTGCTACTAGAAATGTACATTGATCAATGTATTGATATATCAGTAACCTTTAACACAGGGAACTAAAGACTAAATAATATTATCCAAGATTATGTCCATCTTTGTAACATTTAGTTCATCAACTTAATCATATCAATTATGTAAAAATCGCGGGTAATAACAACTTGACTATTATTAGACTATGCCATCATTAAATGACATACAAAGTTTGAACAGACACATAAATCCATGCAATAGCCAACATCACGTGTTTGTTTGTAATACATACGTGCTTTAAAAATTATTTATAATTTACATAGTACAATGTTTATTGGAGCATACATCAGTTATTTAAATTATTAGTTATCATAAATTGTAATTTTCAAACTGTGTTTGGGTTTATGTTCAAGCTATACTTGAACTAATGCATATATCTGTATATCAACATAGTTCACATTATCTAACGAGTAATACATTGACAACATTGCTCTGTAGTCTGACACTAAACTATGGCTGCAAAACAATATTAATTTTCGCCCATATCAATTATAGGCCATTACAATAGGTGCGAAGCTGAATCAGGCAGAGAAAGAGATACAGGCCCTCCGTAGTCAGCATGCTGATGCCGTTGCTGAGGTAATATTACTCGTGACATTTGGCGGGTTGGCATTTTAATGGCGTGTTGTAGCACATGCACAAAACTTGTCTCAGGTATGTGTCTCATATTCAGTAATACAATTCATGACAACTATGTTAATCAGACAATCTTATGTATGTCAACAAAAATGATTTATGTAACATTTGAGAACGTAGCGTTAACTGTGTTGAACGTGTAACTTTTACCTTTAATTTCAAAGGATTATTGCTGGTCTTTTGAATTTATTATTTTAATATGTGATGCTATGTTATGATTTGATATTATGTTTAATTGAAAAGTATCAATTTATTACATTCATACTGTACATATGTATAATGAAACAAACTTGTTTAATCTCAACACGAATTGATTGATTGAAAATCCGTAATTCGGTTTAATATATGTTGCTGAATGAGTGACATGTAACCAGCATTATCAGAGATGCAAGTTTAGTGCCATTAGGTCTTTTTAACTTAAGATACAATGAAGTATATCAATGCTTGAGATTCAGCCAGATAGACAAACAAATAGGCAGACGGACCTATTGTGAACTTGTGTCAACTATATCTGCGATCTTAAGTGAAATCGCTACATTTTTCGGTTGCATTTTTTTCTAAAAATATGATTGTATTTATTTCTTTTAGGGTTTAACGCCATTTTTCAGCACACGATAACATTGCGGCCAGTATTACTGGTGGAAGAAGAACCCGGAAAGAACCACCGACCCACGAGAAGCTACTGGCAATCTTTCTCACATAACTACACAAGCCGAATCTTAGACTCGAACCCACGCAGACAGAGGTGAGACGGCAGTGATCCGTAACGGAAAATGCTTTAGACCTCTCGGCCACTCGGGACCCCTAAATATGATTGTAAAAAATGAAAATTGTGTACATCATATATCACGGTCGTCCTAATTTTCATATATTCTATAATGGCTAGTTGGTGTAAATATTGTATGACGTACAAAAGTAACTGTTTTCAAATATGAAATGCTCTGTGCATAATCAATATGTTGACCTTGTATATTGTAAAATACTGTACAAGATCGGTTTCCTATTAAAGTAATAAAACACAGTTTTAAGATATTTTAAGCATATTGGTATATTGTCTTATATAATTTACACGTGAAGATTCTAGGTTTGAAACAAACTTGGTTTCATTTTATGATCGGATTCTAATCTGTGTGATCATTTGCTAACATTTACAGAATTTAAGACGATACTAATTTGCACCTTTAATTGATTTTGTTTTAATATTAAATATAATCTTACTTCATGCTAACAAATTATATTTATATTACATTCATATTTGTCTTATTATATATACGTTTTAATAAGTGTGTTTAGACACATTCTGAAAATACAAACATATTTAAACAATCTGAGAACTGAAGACATGCATACAAATAATTTATAAATCGCAACTATGATCAATTGTGGTTTATGACGGTGTCGAAACACTTATAAAGAAAGGGAGTTAATTCAGTTTGTCGCAGATTGTTTGGTTAAGGTTAACACGGTGCAGGCCCGAGAGAATTGCATTCAGAGCCCTGTTTTGAGTATCTGAAAATCAAATGCAGAAGGAAACGTGCTTGATATTTTGTTACTTAAAATTGACCCAAATTGAATTAGACTTGTTGATATATCAGTGTTCCAGAATGTATATGTTATGCACGCATATTCTCCAGCAGAGTATCATGTTCGTCCCATTCTATATAATTGAAGTGAACACTATTGATCTTAATTTAATTTTCCGGCAGATCTATGTCTATGTTAACTGTTGTTGCGTAAGCATTCAAACATTTAGTGCGTACCATGAGTACTTGATTACAAGAATCAACCGATCGCCGACCCTGATTATGTATGCACATCATGTACCAGATTACCTGGATTTATGTAATCGTTTATGAGTATTTATTAGCACAAACAGCATATACCCAAATTTGCCAGCACACAATGCCCAGACATTGTGTACTTTGGTGTAGTACTCTCAACGGATCAAAACTTATTGAGCGGATATTATACATGGAAGCCAAGTCTATGTTTCCACTGTGCCCACACAGGTCGGAACGTTATAATTGTTTTCACTGAGAAATGCATGCTGATATTTTTACGAAGACAAAATTTAGCTTTTTAAATTAATAACTTGTTTAAATTTATAGCCATTATAAGATAAGATGACGCCTGTTAAAGATATAGCAGAGTATACACATTATAGTACTATATTCGGATATATAACATCTAGATGGTGTATATAATACACTACACAACATTCATGCTTAACTTTAATCATAGGGGGACCTGATACAGTACTACATTTATGTGTAATACAAATCATAATTAAATAACAAGTTTAGGATGTCATACAGTTTATCGGGGTATATGCAATAGCTAATTCAATGTTTGTGGATAAAACAAGTGGTTTGTAAATTCAAGCGCATTCTCTATTAGATGCGACGTTACGTGTCAAGAGCCAATCAACTGCCTATATGACGCAATATACATCGAACTCATTCTGATTTAAGTTATTTGATTCTTTACTTAAAATATAGAAATTTGAAAATAATATTTTGCAATATCAGACACAAAGTCTTCTTACACAATGTTCCCATTTCTATTACATTTATTTTATTATTTCAGGTCAACAGATATAAGAGAAAAATAGTAAGTAAAATATTTCGCCTTTAGTACCAACTATACGGTAATGCATCTTCTATATTTGCTTTGTGATTGTTTGGTCCGTAAAATTATCACAAACTGTTCCACGAATGTAATACACCAGTTTTCAATTCAAGTACCGCTTTTATTATTTAGGATCATATGCCAATATCACGTCTCAGATCACACTAAGGCATGATAATACTATGCAAACATATAACGAGATAATACAAAAAGGGGAGACGTTACTTGATATTTAATTTGCGAATAAATGCTTGAATGTCCAGAATATTATTCAAGTTATCTTACTAATTCTGAAGTAACGATCATTGTATCGGCATTATTGGTTGAACCATATGTATAAAAAAGCTTCCAAAGGTTGCAAAACGCGTTCGGTTGTTGTCAGTTTCTTTACAGTCATATAAGTTACCGATAAATTAACATGTACACAAGCTATGTTATTCAGATGGAAACATACTGATGGAAACATACTGTTACATTGTATTCCTATTAATATGTACACAAGCTTGTTCTGTTATGCAGATGGAAACATACTGTTACATTGTATTCCTTGGGTCGCATAAGTACTTAGATCAGCATATGTGTTATACGATTAAAATATACATTATTATTCAGGTGAAATTTCAATACTTCGTTAGCCTATTTTCATTAATCTTAAGATAAAAGTATCGGCTGTTGAATTATACGTTTATGTGAAGACCATGATTAGTGTTATAAACTGACACTGGTATCGACTATTGAATTATACATGTATGTGAAGAACAGGATTGCTATTATAAGCTGACACTGGTATCGGCTATTGAATTGTACGTTTATGTGAAGACCAGGACAAGTATTATAAAATGACACGGATATTGGCTATTGAATTATACATTTACATGATGACCATGATTAGTGTTATAAAATGACACTGGTGAAGAACAGGATTGCTATTATAAACTGAGACTGATATTGGCTATTGAATTATACATTTATGTGAAGAGCAGGATTATTATTATAAACTGACACTCATATCGACTATTGAAATATAATTTATGTGAAGAACAGGATTGCTATTATAAGCTGACATTGGTATCGGCTCTTGAATTATACATGTATGTGAAGACAAGGATTATTGTTATAAAGTATTGTACTCTCCTCTCTCCATCTCGGCAACTTGTATACTATCAGGACAACATCATTACATGCCTTTGATATATTTGTATACGGTTTTCTTTCTCTATATGTGTTTCATAACTAGTCTCGATTGAAATTGGAATTTTGCACGAAACGAAAAAAAGCATAAACAAAATATAAACTGTGATAAGTGGACTTTTTCATTTCTGACTAGTCTGCAATTTAATTTGTCGATTAATCGGCAGCACACAGTTCGCTTATAGGAGATGATATAAGTGATGAAAGTGTAATTATCAGATTAATGACATACTGTATTTGTTTTTGCCAATATACACCTGTTAAATTGTCAGTTTTATTTAGATTAAATAAACTAAGTTAAGTGTATTGGTTTTCATATCACATTTATATCATACTTTCATGAAGACATAAATCAGAATTGGAGCCTAGCAATAGGCATATTTATCAGTCAAAATGTAAAACATTCTGGACTGCGCCAAGTTAGTATTTGATTCACTAAGCGCTTTCTTTTATTATTAGTAATTTCTCTTCAAATTCATTATATCAATAACTATTATATGAACATTTGTTGGCTTATCTCTGATGGTTCTTTTAAAATTATTATATTTAGTACAAAATATATGTAACACAAAATCAGGTCACAATAAGAAATTATGCGGTGAAAGCAAAGAAACGTGTTTTCCAGTACATATATTTTCGGAGATATCTTGATGCGTTTCAAGAGCCAAACCACTATTTCATTTCCCATATAACGTACATAAAAAACTAAAGTGATTTCTTCATTATGTTCATAAAAAGTGTAGAAACTTCTATTTAATAAAGCTGTACAATTGTGTCATCATTGAAAATTGGGTCTTTCAAAGCATTTTCTCTGCGCATCATGAATGATATACAACAACTGCCAGTTCTGCACCTATTAATACAGTATTATGTCAGGGTTGAAAATATAATTTGTGGCAGGACATTAATTGTATAAGATCAAAATAAAAGTATATATTGTGTTGTCACCTATAGCTCATAGTTATCAAATATATAATGGGAAAGGTTTTAATCCTACGAGAACGTCTCAGAGTACGTAATATTATTAAAAAAAATTCAGCAAACCTTGTATAAAGAGACAATAAGTCAGTTTTTAGTGCATCTATTTTCCTGTCATCAGCATGTTTCACTTACCGTTATATCTAAACAAGTAACGACTTTCCCCAAGTTGTATAATTTACATACTTCTTTCAGTTAATACGTAAAAACTGACGCTTTAATCGACTATTGAATTATACATATGTCTGAATACCAGTTAGAGTTTGCTATATGACTATACGCTCAGCTGTATATGCCGTCAGCTTGTATGCTGTCAGGGCCATTACATTACAAATATTTGTTAGATATTGATAATGTACTCTTTCTACGGATGTATTACATGACTACGTTGCTAAGCATAGGAACTGAGGACGAAACGAATGAAACATAAACCAAGTAAAAACTGTGGAAATCCATAATTTATTAATTGTTTGTCGCTATTTTATTCGCTGTTTGAATCAGCATCACGTTGTACAGTTTTATATAGGACAAGTTTTGGAAATATGCTAACCTGATTGCTGGCTTGAATTTGTGCTCTAATAATGCATTTGTATGTAAATAATTTGGGCAATGTCTGGTGTAAAGCTTTGCAGCTCCTTTATCTTGATTTACTCAGAATATAAGAAAATGGCCAACAGGAAAGTCGACGTTCTGTAATTTTAATAATGCTCAACCCTTTTAAGCTATTGAGTAATAATCTGATCAAGTTGTGACGTCCTCTGTATTTGTATTTGCCAATTTCAACATGATTATATGATTCTTTTGTTAAGAGCAAATAAGCGAGGTTTACTTCACGGTTTTGAGAATTACACGGCCATACTCATTTCAGGAAGAAAGAGCGAAGAAAGAAACCGTAGGTAGCAATATGCGTAGTTTGCAGCCCATAAGTACACATTGTGTATTGATTCAAGTTATACTCTCATTTTTCAATGTCATGTGCCGCTTTGGAAGTAATTTTTGTTCAAATTTATTTCATCTAAGAGGTATTTTGCTGTTTCTATTTTGGGCGAAATGTCTGTACCATCATTTCAGGTCATATATAATTTTTTTTGTAAATAATTGTTTTTGCCCTAAAGGAGACAAATATATTAATATTTTGACCAAAGTAAAGAAATGGTATTCTGCTCGAACTTGATTCCACGGCACATATATGTTAGGACATATCTTGATGTGTTTTATGACTCGGAGCCCAACTTCAGTTCCCATCAGAACTAATGTGAATATGGATAAAGAAATACAATTAAATTCATTATTTGACTTGTATTAATTAGATACCCATTCATTCATTCATTAAAATTGAAGATTTGTCTGCATTGAAAATAAGTATTTCGATGAATTTCCTTTGCGCCTCTTACCAATGGATAGCGTCTGATTGGTGTAAATCTTATAACAAAATCTTATCGTAGGTGAACATAGTTCGGCTGGTTATCAAATGCACGAAATCTTGATGAAAGTACTTCTTTTGTTGTCAAATATAGTACATCGATTAAAGTTATCAAATATATAATTGACTAAAACTTGTTCAAACCCATACAAATGTCTCAAAATATGTAGTATTTTATTTCTGTCTTCAGCCAATAGTACACGAGTTCTCTGGCTTATACATACTGTTACGTATATTTGATATAAGTCATTTATATTTATTTTTAATGTTTGTTTGTTAGATTTAAATTTGGCATTTTAAGTTTTAAGATTCGTTCATTGAAGGGGGGGGGGGTGACCTGTACTTTACAGAGTAAACACCAGGTGTTGACCTCATTTCTGACCTGGTTTCATAGTTGTAAACAAGCTTTTAAAATGATTGGTTGGTTCCAAGGACATTATGGAGTTTTATATATAATATCTTTCTATTTTAGTTGGGTCATACGCTGTTTACGTGATTTCTTGAACGTAAATTTGTTCTGAAGGATTCTAGGAGATGGTGACCCCTTCCTTGTTTATGTAAAAACAGCTATATAAACTATGTTTTGGAGCGAGCTATTCAGTATAATTTGGGCTTTTAGAATATTAAGTTGTGTCTTTTTGAGTTATTATAAATTACCTTGTACTGGAAATTATGTTAATTCGTTTGGATCAAGAGGAATTATTTTGTTATTTATCTGGAAAAAAATTGTGCTCATAGAAATTTTATTAACAAGAACTGACTTCATCAAGTGACATCGTCCTCCATAATGGACACTTCGCTGGAATTCGAACTTAGAATTATTTGGACATTTTATTACCAGGACTTTTGCAATTTCTCTAGTGGATAATATTTTGAATTATTTTTTTATTAAATTTTGGAATTCATTCTTAAATCCGAAAGTTTATTTTTTCTTTTCTGGAAAATATTTGTGCTCAATAAATTGTTTATTAAGTTTTACAAGCTTGTTATTTTCACTCTTTCTATTTTACTGTTTATTCGAGCCTAAGCTCGTAACAATACATACATACATACATACATACATACATACATACATACATACATGCATGCATGCATGCATGCATGCATGCATGCATGCATACATACATACATACATACATACATACATACATACATACATACATACATACATACATACATACATACATACATACATCTGTGTGAATGTTTAGCAAACAATCCTTATCTTATTTGTATGAATTCCCGTAATCTACACTTTCATTTTAATCGATATGCTGTCATATGTGCTTTTTATATTGACGGTCGATCAAATGATACGTATGAATCGATATAGTTTTCGAAAGCAAATTTTGGAGACAATTACACGCAAATAGTTATACCTGATGTACGCGACACTATCACAATGGCATGATGTGGTTACAGCGACTGAACTATGATATTTGTTTCTTCACATGTTATGCAACTTATCTGACCCCCCCCCCTCCTTAAAGCCATATATAAAATAAAATAAAATTTTGGATTTAAGTCGTGTATCGGCAGCTATATCCTCGAAACAGACTGCCAGCATAGCTGTATGCACGAATTTTGTATTACTATACAATATATTTTATATTCGATTTAATATTCTTTATTATATATATATATATATATATATATATATATATATATATATATATATATATATATATATATATATATATATATATATAATATGCAACACTGAACTAATAGAAAATACAAGAAATAAATACAAATAATGTAGGATAGAATATACATAATATAACAATGTATAATGCATACATAATATTGAAACAGATACATATAATTATGGCGGTAATCAGCCTCCGTAGCTCCCAGGTGCGACAAATTTAAATATGTGAAGTTGCGTACTTGCTAAAAGCTCACTACTGCATACCTTTGCAAACATTGTACTTTCCTCAGCTTTTCTGTTTGATTTAATTACAATTTCGTTTTTCATTTAATCCTGTGTTCAATCTAAAGAGGACGAAGAAAACTCGCATTTAAAGACAGTCAAACTTTGACATACGACGGGTTA
The DNA here is from genome assembly GCA_029339505.1 of Unio delphinus. Taxonomy (NCBI): domain Eukaryota; kingdom Metazoa; phylum Mollusca; class Bivalvia; order Unionida; family Unionidae; genus Unio; species Unio delphinus. Next base: position 167,303 of record JAQISU010000288.1, on the reverse strand, counting down.
TCCTCGTCTAAAAATAGATCTGATCTTGTGTAATATGATCACGTGACAGATATAAATAGTAACTTAAGGCGTAAATCTCGTGAGAGAGTTGTTATTAGCTTTGTATATTTTATTTATAAGGATTATTTCACGGAAGGCCATAGAATGTACATAACAAAATGTAACAAAATGAAATAAAAATCAAATTAAGTAATATTTAAAATGTGTTTAAAAGACAAAGTGTAAAAAGCATGCTTGTTGACTAAAGATCAACACTCAAACTAAAACAATGAATTGTTAAAATGAAAGCCCCAAAATATGAATTAGACATGCAAATGCTAAATGAAAGAATTCCATTTAAAATTAAATGTACCAATCAGAATCCAAACAAAATAAGGTCATCAAAAATATGAGAGCAGTACTTGAAGAAAAGAAAGTAAAGTAAATGTACCAATCAGAAGTCAAAATAAATAACGTCATCTATAATATAAGAGCAGTACTTGACGAAAACAGAGTAAAATACGAAGTCAAAATAAATAACGTCATCTAAAATATAAGAGCAGTACTTGAAGAAAAGAAAGTAAAGTAAATGTACCAATCAGAAGTCAAAATAAATAACGTCATCTATAATATAAGAGCAGTACTTGACGAAAACAGAGTAAAATACGAAGTCAAAATAAATAACGTCATCTAAAATATGAGAGCAGTACTTGAAGAAAACAAAGTAAAGTAAATGTACCAATCAGAAGTCAAAATAAATAACGTCATCTATAATATAAGAGCAGTACTTGACGAAAACAGGGTAAAATAAGAAGTCAAAATAAATAACGTCATCTAAAATATAAGAGCAGTACTTGACGAAAACAGGGTAAAATAAGAAGTCAAAATAAATAACGTCATCTAAAATATAAGAGCAGTACTTGAAGAAAACAAAGTAAAGTAAATGTACTAATGAGAAGCGAAACAAAATAGTTTCATCTAAAATATAAAACCAGTACTTGAAGAAAACAATGTAAAGTACAGCAGAGTGCATGATTTTGTTTACAGATTGAAACAAACTCGATACTTACATTGAATGATCTTGTTGCAACTAAAAAACCACACCAGCTTCGATTTATATTTTACTTAATATGTCCGTACTGAATGTTTACTTTAATTTTAAACACAAATCTATCCAATGATTGTAATATATTTTATCAGATATGTGGATTGTAAGATTGTAATATATTTTATCAGATATGTGGATTGTAAGATTGTAATATATTTTATCAGATATGTGGATTGTAAGATTGTAATATATTTTATCAGATATGTGGATTGTAAGATTGTAATATATTTTATCAGATATGTGGATTGTAAGATTGTAATATATTTTATCAGATATGTGGATTGTAAGATTGTAATATATTTTATCAGATATGTGGATTGTAAGATTGTAATATATTTTATCAGATATGTGGATTGTAAGATTGTAATATATTTTATCAGATATGTGGATTGTATTTGCATTAATGCTACTTATTCTGTTATTGTACTTCTAACTACAAATGAACATGATCTTCTACTTAAGCTGCACCAATGTCAATTTATTTAAACATCGCGTTTACTTCATTCTTTACATGAAGTCTGATTAAATCGTGCCTTTATTTCGGTGGTACAATTTCAACGAATTATGAAGCTTCATTTTCGGGTTGAGTGTAATATGCTTATATATTGATTTATGATTGGCGTGTGTGTGTCGGGCGGGTGGGAGGGGGAACCCTTAAGCGCCATTCCTAGCTGTAGCAAGTGATTATGAGCATCATTAATTACGTTATTTTATTCTGAGAAACGTTTCGTTTATCTATTCAATTCCATGAACCCACCATATGTATTTTATATATTATCTAAATACATGTTCATACGACTTGTTAGTATCATATGCAAAGTTTCAGGTTGAAAGGACTGAATCAACAAAAAGACACAAACTGCACAGGAAACATACATACAGTACTAAATGGTCAACAAAATTTATACAGCGTGTCAATTTATTTTTCTTCCGGAAAAAGTAAAGACGGAAAAGTTATAATTCATAGATTTATATACGAGACATTCTATATAATATATCAGTTATTGCGACTAGTTTGGGTTACTTTATTTCATGTACATTGTGTGATTTATGCTGTATTTCAATTTGTGAATACGTGCATGCAAATCCGCTTCCTCATTTCAGTGCAAATAAGTGGAATTTGGAGCACCTAGTCTAATATCAGATTTATTACAGTTCTTTTAGGAATGAATACTATCTCAATATGATTTCAACTGTATTTTCATTTGCAAACATGTTCACGCTTTCATACTTTCACTTTGAGAGCAAATACACGGTAAATACTTCACCTTGTCTAATACTATATTTTTTTATCTTCTTTCAGGAGGAAAGAGAGAAAAAAGAAAAGGTAAGTAAATTGTAGATCTTGTCAGTAAATACATATAAATAAAACATAATAAAGGTTTTGCATGATTTATAAGACACACATATTTATGAAAACTAAGTATTTTAAAACTTTATTGCATATATGTTACCATTTAACCAGACTGCATTATTTCCTAACCTTGTCTGCTTCATATATTTTCCAATATCGTGCATTTATCGTTTTCGTCGGAAAGAAAAGCAGCATGCTTTTATGGACTTACGAATTATACGTTGGTTGCAAGATGTGCATCTTATAATATGACATTGTCCCCCAGTTAGTAATTTTAAATTTTTAACTGATCGGAGATAATATCTTAAGCATTGTATTTATGTTGATAACTGTTTAAGATTCTCTCTCATTAACCAACTTTGACTTTAGATATAGTGTGAGAAACTCTGGACGTATACGAGACGATATAAGTGATGAAAGTGTAATTATCAGATTAATGACTTATTACATTTGAATATGCTCATGTTCATTGATCAGTTTTATTTAAATTAAATAATCAAAGCTAAGTTTATTGTTTTCATATCACATTTCTATAACAAGCGTATTGATCAGTCAAAATGTATACATTCTGTACCGCATCAAGTTAGTATTTTATTCTCTATGCGCGTCCATATATTGCCAGCAATTACACTTGAAACTCACTATATATAGAACCATGATCTGTAATGTTATCGGTTTATCTATGAGGTTTTTTAAAGTATATTTAGTAAAAAGAATATATGTAACACAATTTCAGGTCGCTGTCACAGAATTAGGGGAAAACTGAATTTATTTTTTTTCTTAAATTACAAACTAATCTCACCATTTTTTTTGTTTCGTCGTACATGCATTACCTGGGGAGAATAAGTGGTTTTCTCCAAGGTAAGCGGCGTGTAACGATTTGCATATGCCTGACTTTGAATTACATGAAGTCCGGAACATTAGATTCACGTAGTGCACGGTAATCTTGCAGTGATTTCTGCTCACCTATTTGAGGGTATATAGGGCAGAATATTTCTGATAAATAGACGGGACCAAAAGTATCTTATCACAGGAAATATAACTCGTCAATCTATCTCCAGCCAAAGGGCTGATAGCATCTCTGATAGCATCTCTGATATCATCTCTGATAGCATCTCTAATAACGCATCTGATAACATCTCTGGGAACATCTTTGATAACGTCTTTGATATCGTAGCTGATTTGTTGCAGAACATCTCTGAATTATAGCTGAATGTGATTGATTGTGCCGTTTAATTGTGCAATCGAATTGAAGTATCTGACTGTCTGTCTGTCGAACTGTCTGTTCGTCTACATCTGTCGTGACGTGTAAATATCCGGAAATCTAGAAGTCCGAGTGTCGGAGCTGTCTAGAGTTGTAAACATCCGGGGTGGCATCTTAAAGTATTTGGGACCGTTGGTTCTTGTAGATGTTGTATGCTGTCTGTACGTGTAACTGTGGTGGATCCGTGAAGGGCAAACGGCCGATACAAGTATTGGTCAACCCTAGGTCTTCGGAGAAACTGGGCGGCGATTCAGCTGTTGGTGAATCGTACGGTTATACAGGGTAGAGACACATGTGGGTGTTGCAGTTGTAGTACAATTGAATACATTGTTGTATTTACATAGTTACTTCAAATCACAATAGTATTTCAAGGGATTGCATGAATCTCAATAAAAGCTAGCAACTTGATTAAATACATATATATGTTCGTGCTAGTTGTCGCAATCCATACGTGTGATAGTATAGTGTGATGTTTTGATTTGTTATCGTAATTTATACTTGCGGTAATATAACTTTTGAAAAGGTTCCTTGGATCTGTGTATAGTCCAGGAGATTCCTTTGTATGTGTGTTTTATTTTGTATTAATATTTAATTTATTCATGTATTGTGAATGGTTGTGAGTGTAATTGTGGGTCGAACGCATGATTTATTGTGTTGATACATCATTATTTTTCATTAATAATTTATTTTATAAATTTATATTTTCTTTCACATATTGTGTTTGTGTTGTTCATTTAATCCACCATCCTCTCGGTAACAATTCTGTTACAATGGTGTCAGAAGTGGGATCGCTGGATTAAGTGAACTGTCAATCATTTTTGTGAAGTATAAACATATTTAAAGCATTGGTATGGTTACCTTCATCAGGAAGATAAGGTCAGCCTGTGGTATATATATATATATATATTTATATTTATATTACAATTTGGCATGTCATCCCTTAAGGACTTGGTTGCCTTAGGCAAAGATTTTGGATATGAAGGTGAAAGTTTAAGGAAATTTATTCAGGAAGAACAAGCCCGGGAAAGGGAAGAAATGGTAAAAGCAAGAGAATTAGAAAGGAAATCCGATGAAAGGAAACGGGAATTAGAAAGGGAATCCGATGAAAGGAAATGAGCCATTGAGAAGTAAAAGATAGAATTAGAGAAGCAGGCCGAAAAGGACAGGATAGAATGGGAAAGGGAAGCGGATGAAAGGCGAATAGGGTTAGAAGAAAATGCAAAGCAACGGGATCATGAGCGTAAGGTAGAATTAGCAACAGCTGGAAGAGAACACGATTCTACCTTTAGCAAATTAAGGGGCCCCAAATTACCTCCCTTTGACGATGAAAAAGATAACATGGATAGTTATCTTCATCGGTTTGAGCGGTATGCCGAAAACCAGAAGTGGAGTCAAAATGACTGGGCATTGCATCTTAGTGCTCCATTAAAAGGGTAAAGCACTGGATGTATACTCACGACTTCCTAGAGACGATGTGTTTAAGTACGACGTCCTAAAGGAAGCACTTCTCAAAATGTACGAGCTCACTGAACATGGTTTTCGTAAAAAGTTCAGGTATAGCAAGCCCGATAAGGGAGAAACCTTTGGTCAGTTCACCGTTAGAATTGCGAACTATTTTGAGCGGTGGATTGAATGCGGCAAAGCGGTGAAAACGTTTAAAGGGTTGACTGATTTCTTGCTCAGAGATCAATTATTTAATACAGTTGGGCGAGAATTAGATCAATTTCTGAAAGAGAAAGTCTTCACAAACGTAAAGGATATGGCTAAGCAAGCCGATTTCTTTGCCGAAGCTCATGGGGGAACCCAGAATGTGGTTTCAAAAGATTTTAAGTCTGGAAACCAGTCTGCGAGACCTATGCCTAGGGAGCTTGTAAAATCAGCTGAATCAAATAGGTCAGTTAGGAATCCAGTTATTCAGCGTGTGCAATGTTACTTGTGTAATGCATGTTCAAAAAGACTGTCCTAAAAGAAAGGGACTTGTACATAAGGTAGCAGTGGCAATACAAAGTAAAGGTATATCTGATAATATCGTACAGGTAGAACTATGTATTCATTCGCTTGGCACGTGTCTATTTCCCGAAGCGCGTGTACCAACCGCGAGAGGGTTTGTCAACGGTCGAGAGGTCATAGTATAACGTGACACTGGTTGCACGGGCGTAGTGATCAAACGGAGTCTCATGCAGGATAACCAAATGCTCGGGTGTGAGTCCCCATGTATGTTACTTGATCAGACGATCCGTCGCATTCCCGTAGCAAGGATCACGGTAAAAACACCTTTCCTAATGGGAACTGTTGATGCCCTTTGTATGGAAAACTCTATTTACGATCTGACGATCGGTAATGTTGAAGGTTCCCGTCTTCCAATCATGGCCGATTTTAAAATACCTTTGGCCCAGGCAATAGAAACGCGCGCGCAAACACGGCGAGAGAAAACCGCGTTTCATAAATTAATAGTCCCTGAATCGATCTCAGGAATTTCGCGTGATGGTTTCAAACAAGAGCAAGAACGTGATGAATCCATCAAGACAATTGTTGAGAAAATCACGTCCGGCGCGATTAAACACTGCAAGGGTGGGGGTAGCTCGAGATTCGTACGCAAGAACGGATTAATTCATAGGGAGTTTAGTGCTCGGGAGGGTAAGAAGTATTGGCAATTGGTCGTACCCCAGAGATATAGATCTCAAGTACTTAGGGTGGCGCATGAGTCAAGCATTGCAGAACACCTAGGTAAGGCTAAGACCACTAGCAGGGTAGTCGCTGAATTCTACTGGCCTGGTGTTAATGGCGATGTCACACGGTTCTGTAGGTCGTGCGACGTATGTCAGAAAACCGTATGTAAGGGAAGGGTCACAAGGGTGCCCTTAGGACAGATGCCATTAATAGATACACCGTTTAAAAGAGTGGCAGTAGATATTGTAGGACCAATACACCCAGTTACCGAAAAAAAGAATCGGTATATACTTACTATGGTTGATTACGCGACCAGATATCCCGAAGCCGTAGCGTTACCAACTATTGAAACGGAAAGGGTAGCTGAAGCATTAGTTGATATCTTCAGTAGGGTAGGGGTGCCAGAAGAAATCCTCACTGATTGTGGTGCCCAATTCACCTCTGACCTCATGGGTGAAATAAGTAGGCTGTTATTCATCAAACAGCTAAACACTACGCCATACCATCCGATGTGCAATGGACTGGTAGAGAAGTTTAATGGTACCCTGCAAAGCATGCTACGAAAGATGTGCGCGGAGCGTCTGCAAGACTGGGACCGTTATTTAAACGCTGTTCTGTTCGCGTACCGTGAAGTACCGCAGGAAAGTTTAGGGTTTTCACCGTTCGAACTGTTGTACGGAAGAACAGTTCGAGGCCCGATGCGGATACTACGCGAACTATGGACTGGTGATGTCGCGAACGAGGAAATAAAAACAACTTACCAGTACGTGTTAGATCTGCGAAATAAACTTGAGAGTGCATGACAGACGGCACGTGACGAATTAATTAAATCGGGGCGCAGATATGCCAAGTATTATAACCGCAGAGCGCAAAATAGGAAATTTCTTGTAGGAGATCAGGTGCTATTGCTTCTTCCAACGAGCTCAAATAAGTTACTAGTCCAGTGGAAAGGTCCCTATGAAGTTAAAGAGGTAAAAGGTGACATGGACTATAAAATTGACATTGACGGTAATTTAAAGACCTTCCATGCTAACATGCTCAAGTGTACATCAAGAGACAGAGCGACAATGTCAATAAAGGGGAATTGAAAATATAGGCGCAGACTACTTGAGTAGGGCATGATGGGAAATTTGTATGAATTTGCCCAGTATTAAAATCCAGATTGTATTATAACCAGTGTAAATGTTGTAAGATATCATCAGTAGTTATTTTTCTTCTATTCTGTGTTAGTTTTAAAAATCTGTACATTTTTATTCTTAGGGGGGAGGTATTGTCACAGAATTAGGCGAAAATTGAATTTTTTTTTTTTCCTAAATTACAAACTAATCTCACCATTTTTTTTGTTTCGTCGTACATGCATTACCTGGGATGAATAAGTGGTTTTCTCCAAGGTAAGCGGCGTGTAACGATTTGCATATGCCTGACTTTGAATTACATGAAGTCCGGAACATTAGATTCACTTAGTGCACGGTAATCTTGCAGTGATTTCTGCTCACCTATTTGAGGGTATATAGGGCAGAATATTTCTGATAAATAGACGGGACCAAAAGTATCTTATCACAGGAAAGATAACTCGTCAATCTATCTCCAGCCAAAGGGCTGATAACATCTCTGATAACATCTGATAGCATCTCTGATAGCATCTCTGATAACGAATCTGATAACATCTCTGGGAACATCTTTGATAACGTCTTTGATATCGTAGCTAATTTGTTGCAGAACATCTCTGAATTATAGCTGAATGTGATTGATTGTGCCGTTTAATTGTCCAATCGAATTGAAGTATCTGACTGTCTGTCTGTCGAACTGTCTGTTCGTCTACATCTGTCGTGACGTGTAAATATCCGGAAATCTAGAAGTCCGAGTGTCGGAGCTGTCTAGATTTGTAAACATCCGGGGTGGCATCTTAAAGTATTTGGGACCGTTGGTTCTTGTAGATGTTGTATGCTGCCTGTACGTATAACTGTGGTGGATCCGTGAAGGGCAAACAGCCGATAAAAGTAATGGTAACTGTTGGTGAATCGTACGGTTATACAGGGTCGAGACACATGTGTGTGTTGCAATTGTAGTACAATTGAATACATTGTTGTATTTACATAGTTACTTCAAATCACAATAGTATTTCAAGGGATTGCATGAATCTCAATAAAAGCTAGCAACTTGATTAAATACATGTATATGTTCATACTAGTTGTCGCAATCCATACGTGTGATAGTATAGTGTGATGTTTTGATTTGTTATCGTAATTTATACTTGCGGTAATATAACTTTTGTAAAGGTTCCTTGGATCTGTGTATAGTCCAGGAGATTCTTTTGTATGTGTGTTTTATTTTGTATTAACATTTAATTTATTCATGTATTGTGAATAGTTGTGAGTGTAATTGTGGGTCGAACGCATGATTTATTTTGTTGATACATCATTATTTTACATTAATAATTTATTTCATAAATTTATATTTTCTTTCACATATTGTGCTTGTGTTGTTCATTTAATCCACCATCCTCTCGGTAACAATTCTGTTACAGTCGCAATAAGAAATTTGATGGTCGAAATAAGTTCTTCAGTACACATATTTTTGGATATATCTAGACGCGCTTTAAGAGTCACACCATTTTTTCATTCCCAAATTAACGGAACGTTAATACATATAAAACTAAATTGATTTCGTCATTATGTTCATCACAAGTGTACATACCTTCATTTTGATGGCGGGTCAGAATCAGGTCAAATTAGGTTATATCAATAATGATTTGTTTTAGAGCCAAATGATAATTAGCATTTAAGAGCCATTGTGAACGTATCCGTTATAAGGACTCTTTGGTAGGCTTGTTGTAGGTACCACGGCGGTATTCAGCCCTTTATGATTTGTTGCCCGCTCCGTGGTTTTCGGTCTGAGGTACAAGCGAAGTTGTATTCATGCTTTAGTGTCACATGTTGCGTTACTTCTGTCACCCGGTGAAAAGAGTTGTTGTGGAGGGCATGGTTGTGAAAAGTCGTGAGTATCCTTATTCCGTAGCCCCACTGCCCACATGATGGTAATGGTTTTTTAAGGTCGGAAATCCGATGAATTTTACTGCGTGTATAAGGTTGCCAGTCTTTTTGATGTCGCAACCCATGATGCGGCATTTTATACCACTCATATCTATTTGATCTTCCTCGGTTTCACATTCTTGTTCTTCCTCTTCCTCATTCCAAGTCTTCTTCCAAATTAACTACCATGCATGGGGATGTAGAATCCTGCTTTTATGATTGTGGTGGTGGTGATGATGATGGTGCGCTGTCTGGTGTCTTTTCTTTCTTGGTTCCCCCAGTTTAGCGAATAGTGCATGCAACCTGCTGACTTTTTCGATCATCTGGTCAGTGACAGTTGTTGTAGGTGCTTTTTAAAGTGCAGTGGCCCTGGTAAGGGCTTGAATAGCCGGCTGCCTATTTCCAGTTGGGGATGGGGTGTTTTGGTTTCAGACTCGCAGGGTCTCTCTCGTTTGCTGTATGTTTACCCTACTTCTTTTGCACATGAGAATCCCCGGATTTTGTTTAATCCTTCGTCTTTGTCCCATACAAGTCGAAAAGTTGTTTTTCTATCTGCTGCTCTAAAGTTGCAGCCTGTAGCAATGCTGAGGCCAACGCCCATTATTGCATTTAGCGCCTGAGGGGGATTATTACGCTCGCTGGCATGTATTGTTCGATGTTGTCACTTGCTCGGTTAGCCGCAGACTTTGGCACAAATCGATGATGATTAACTTTGAATTTGAGTGCTGTGCTGCTACCAGAACAATGTAGCAATGTTTAATCTTTGCATGAGCTAAGCATTTTATTAATCCTTGAGATAGGAAATGTGCCACATTCCCAAGGCATTTATTTGTTCATAGGACACTATTTAATAGAGCCGTGAGATCGGAGTTACTATTGTGCGATTATCGATCTGAATGGGGGGGGGGCGTGATGAGTGAGATTTGACTCAGCACACACTCACCCTTTGATCCTAGGCGATATCACTGCTGTTCATGGCGTGCAATGCACATGTGGATTGTGGAGGCTGAAGTTTCCGATGGTGGCGTAGGAGGAGAGGTGGCTTGTTCATTGTTGTGCTTGGTAGGTCAGCTGTGCTTTCATATTCTAAGGTATCATGTTTAAAACATTTCCCTATCAATTTGATAGACTCTGTGCTGTTAAGAATCTATAGAGTATATAGGCCCGTATGACAGCTAGAATGCAGTGTTTTGCGGTTATTGCTATGCTGGTTGTTATACTTATGTTATTGATTTTAGCAGTGTGGCCCCGTGTCTGATGGTTTTGCGTTTTGAAGACCTTATATCCATTCATGTTGGGCCCTGATTGTTCATTGTTAGTTTTGATGTGCAGACTTGTGCTGCGGGGCCTGACAGGCTTTGAGCTTGTAGACTACCTTATAAAGCTTAAGTTGGTGTCCTATTATCTAAACATTTAGCTTATTTTCAGCCTTGTGATGAGGGGTCAGATTGTCTTTGAGATTTTAGAATACCTTATATCGTTTGATTTGGGACCATATGGGTGGATTACATTTTGTGATGGTCTGGTCTCAGACCAACTCTATAAATTAAATTTTTTGAGTTCTAATTATCTAATGTGTTAATTAATGATTGTTGAAGTGCTGTCAACTAGCTTGTATGAGAGAAAAGTTAGAGAAAGTTAGGGGTGTGAGCGTTTGGTGCATATTCCTACTCTGTTGATTGTTTTGTTTTTTATGGTTTAACGCCATTTTTCAGCACAATATAGGCTATACATGGCGGCCAGTATTAATGGTGGAGGAAGAAACCGGACAAACCCCGGAAAGAACCACCGACCCAGGAGAAGCTGCTGGCAAGCTTTCTCACATAACTACATTTGCCGAATCTTAAACTCGAACACACGCAGACAGAGGTGAGATGGCAGTGGTCCGTAACGGACAGCGCTTTAGACCACTCGGCCACTCGGGGACCCTCCTACTCTGTTGATTTTAAGATGTTATACGTTTTGTTGATGTTATTTGGTTGGTTCTCTTCCTACCCTTATTTAACATTGATGTCGTTATAATCCCTTATTTCTTCAGTATATACTTATTCTGTTATTGACCTGGAGTGTTACATTATTAACTTATAATTGGTGTATTTGTGTCGGAGGGGGGGGAGGGAACCTTTAAGCACCATTCTTGGCTGTAGCAAGTGATTACGAGCATCATTAATCACGTTATTTTATTCTGAGAAACGTTTCGTTTATCTATTCAATTCCATGAGCCCACCATATTTATTTTGTATTTTATCAGTCTACATATTAATACGACTTGTTAGTGTCATATGCAAAGTTTCAGGTCAAAAGAACTGAATCAGGAAAAAGACACAAACTGCAGAGGGAACATACATAAAGTACTAAATGGCTAACATAAATTATACAGCGTGTCAATGTATTTTTCTTTCGTGAAAAGTAAAGACAGAAAAGTTCTAATTCAGAGATTTGTATGCGATACATTCCATACAATATATCAGTTCTTGCGACAAGTTTGGGTTACTTTATTTCATGTACTGACTTACTTTGGGTGATTTATACTGTATTTCGATTTGTGAATACGTGCATGCAAATCCGCTTCCTCATTTCAATGCAAATAAGTGGAATTTGTAGCACCTTGTCTAATATCCGATTTATTACAGTTCTTTTAGGAATGAATACTATCTGAATATGATTTAAACTGTATTTTTATTTGCAAACATGTTAATGCTTGCATACTATCACGTTGAGAGCAAATACACGGTAAAAATACCTCACCTTGTCTAATAATATATTTTTTTATCTTATTTCAGGAGGAAAGAGAGAAAAAAGAAAAAGTAAGTAATTTATAGATCTTGTCAGTAAATACATATAAATCAAACATAATAAAGGTTTTGCATGATTTATAAGACACACATATTGATGAAAACTAAGTATTTTAAAACTTTATTGCATATATGTTACCATCTAACCAGACTGCATTATTTCCTAACCTTGTCTGGTTCATAGATTTCCAATATCGTGCATTTATCGCTTTTGTTGGAAAGAAAAGCAGCATGCTTTTATGGACTTACGAATTATATGTTGGTTGCAAGATGTGCATCTTATAATATGGCATTGTCCCCCAGTTAGTAATTTTAAATTTTTAACTGATAGGAGATAATATCTTAAGCATTGTGTTTATGTTGATAGCTGTTAAACATTCTCTCTCATTAGCCAACTTTGACTTTAGATATAGTGTGAAAAACTCAGGACGTATACGAGACGATATAAGTGATGAAAGTGTAATTATCAGATTAATGACTTATTACATTTGAATATGCTCATGTTCATTGATCAGTTTTATTTAAATTAAATAATCAACGCTAAGTTTATTGGTTTTCATATCACATTTTTATAACAAGCATATTGATCAGTCAAAATGTATACATTCTGTACTGCATCAAGTTAGTATTTTATTCTCTATGTGCGTCCATTTATTGCCAGCAATTACACTTGAAACTCACTATATCTAGAACCATGATCTGTAATGTTATCGGTTTATCTATGATGTTTTTTAAAGTATATTTAGTAAAAAAAATATATGTAACACAATTTCAGGTCGCAATAAGAAATTTGATGGTCGAAATAAGTTCTTCAGTACACATATTTTTGGATATATCTAGACGCGCTTTAAGAGTCACACCATTTTTTCATTCCCAAATTAACGTAACGTTAATACATATAAAACTAAATTGATTTCGTCATTATGTTCATCACAAGTGTACATACCTTCATTTTGATGGCGGGTCAGAATCAGGTCAAATTAGGTTATATCAATAATGATTTGTTCTAGAGCCAAATGATAATTAGCATTTAAGAGCCATTGTGAACGTATCCGTTATAAGGACTCTTTGGTAGGCTTGTTGTAGGTACCACGGCGGTATTCAGCCTTTATGATTTGTTGCCCGCTCCGTGGTTTTCGGTCTGAGTAGTCGTGCTTTAGTGTCACGTGTTGCGTTACTTCTGTCACCCGGTGAAAAGAGTTGTTGTGCAGGGCATGGTTGTGAAAAGTCGTGAGTATCCTTATTCCGTATCCCCACTGCCCACATGATGGTAATGGTTTTTTAAGGTCGGAAATCCGATGAATTTTACTACGTGTATAAGGTTGCCAGTCTTTTTGATGTCGCAACCCATGATGCGGCATTTTATACCACTCATATCTATTTCATCTTCCTCGGTTTCACAATCTTGTTCTTCCTCTTCCTCATTCCAAGTCTTCTTTCAAATTAACTACCATGCATGGGGATGGAGAATCCTGCTTTAATGATTGTGGTGGTGGTGATGATGATGGTGCGCTGTCTGGTGTCTTTTTTTTCTTAGTTCCCCCAGTTTAGCGAATAGTGCATGGAAGCTACTGACTTTTTCGATCACATGGTCAGTGACAGTTGTTGTAGGTGCTTTTTCAAGTGCAGTGGCCCTGGTAAGGGCTTGAATAGCCGGATGCCTATTTCTAGTTGGGGATGGGGTGTTTTTGTTTCAGATTCGCAGGGTCTCTCTCGTCTGCTGTATGTTTCCCCTACTTCTTTTTGCACCTGAGATTGCCCGGTTTTGTTTAATCCTTCGTCTTTGTCCCATACAAGTCGAAAAGTTGTTTTTCTATCTGCCTCTCTAAAGTTGCAGCCTGTAGCAATGCTGAGGTCAACGTCCATTGTTGCATTTAGCGCCTGAGGGGGATTATTACGCTCGCTGACATGTATTGTTCGATGTTGTCACTTGCTCGGCTAGCCGCAGACTTTGGCACAAATCGATGATGATGAATGTAGCACTGTTTAATCTTTGCATGCGCTAAGCATTTTATTACTCATTGGGATAGGAAATGTGCCACTTTCCCAAGGCATTGATGTGTTCATAGAACACATTTAATTGAGCCGTCAGATAGGAGTTACTATTGGGCGATTATCGATCTGAATGTGGGGGGGGGGCATGATGAGTGAGATTTGACTCAGCACACACTCACCCTTTGATCCTAGGCGATATCACTGCTGTTCATGGCTTGCCATGCACGTGTGGATTGTGGAGGCTGAAGTTTCCAATGGTGGCGTAGGAGGAGAGGTGGCTCGTTCATTGTTATGTTTGGTAGGTCAGCTATGCTTTCATAATCTAAGGTATTATGTTTAAAACATTTCCCTATCGATTTGATGGACTCTGTGCTGTTAAGAATCTATAGAGTATACAGGCCCGTATGACAGCTAGAATCTAGTGTTTTGCGGTTATTCCTATTCTGGTGCTAATGGTCATCGGTGTAAGAACACATATCTCTTAATGTTTGGTTGTTATAATTATGTTATTGATTGCAGCAGTGTGCCCCCTGTCTCATGGTTTTGGGTTTTGAAGACCTTATATCCATTCATGTTGGGCCCTGATTGATAATTGTTAGTTTTGATGTGCAGCCTTGTGTTGCGGGGCCTGACAGGATTGTTAATTGTTAGTTTTGATGTGCAGCCTTGTGTTGCGGGGCCTGACAGGATTGTTAATTGTTAGTTTTGATGTGCAGCCTTGTGATGAGGGGCCTGACAGGCTTTGAGTTTGTAAACTACCTTATAAATATTAAGTTGGTGTCCTATTATCTAAACATTTAGCTTATTGTCAGCCTTGTGATGAGGGGTCAGATTGTCTTGGAGCTTTTAGACTACTTTATATCGATTGATTTGGGACCATATGGGTGGATTACATTTTGTGATGGTCTGGTCTCAGACCAACTCTACAAATTTAATTTTTTGAGTTCTAAATATCTAATGTGTTAATTAATGAGTGTTGAAGTGCTGTCAACTAGGTTGCATGAGAGAAATTTAGAGAAAGTTAGGGATGTGAGCGTTTGGTGCATATTCCTACTCTGTTGATTTTAAGATGTTATACGTTTTGTTGATGTTATTTGGTTGGTTCTCTTCCTACCCTTATTTAACATTGATGTCGTTATAATCCCTTATTTCTTCAATATATACTTATTCTGTTATTGACCTGGAGTGTTACATTATTAACTTATGATTGGTATGTTTGTGTCGGAGGGGGGGGGGGGGAGGAACCATTCAGCATCATTCTAGGCTGTATTAAGTGATTATGAGCATCATTAATCACGTTATTTTATTCTGAGAAACGTTTCGTTTGTCTATTGAATTCCATGAGCCCACCATAGGTATTTTGTATTTTATCTGTCTACATATTAATACGACTTGTTAGTATCATATGCAAAGTTTCAGGTCGAAAGGACTGAATCAAGAAAAAGACACAAACTTCAGAGGGAACATACATAAAGTACTAAATGGCTAACAAAAATTATACAGCGCGTCAATTCATTTTTCTTTCGTGAAAAGTAAAGACAGAAAAGTTATAATTCAGAGATTTATTTACGATACAATCCATACAATATATCAGCTCTTGCGACTAGTTTGGGTTACTTGAGCAAATCCGATTCCTCATTTCAATGCAAATAAGTCGAATGAATGAATACTATCTGAATATTATTTAAACTGTATTTTTATTTGCAAACACTTAAATGCTTGCATACTGTCACGTTGAGAGCAAATACACGGTAAAAATACTTCACCTTTTCGAATAATATATTTTTTATATTCTTTCAGGAGGAAAGAGAGAAAAAAGAAAAAGTAAGTAACTTATAGATCTTTTCAGTAAATACATATAAATCAAACATCATAAAGTTATTGCATGATATATAAGACGCACATATTTATGAAAACTAAGTATTTTTTTAAAAAAATTAATTGGATAGATGTTACCATTTAACCAGGTGCATTTATTTCAAAACCTTGTCTGCTTCATATATTTTCCAATATCGTGCATTTATCGCTTTTGTCGGAATGAAAAGCAGCATGCTTTTATGGACTTACGAATTATATGTTGGTTGCAAGATGTGCATCTTATAATATGGCATTGTGTCCCAATTAGTCCTTTTAAATTTTTAACTGATCGGAGATAATATCTTAAGCATCGTGTAGATGTTAATAACTGTTAAACAGTCTCTCTCATTACCCAACTTTGACTTTAGATAAAGTGTGAGCAACTCTGGGAAATAATATTTTTTGCCGCGCAAAACTTTGTGCATATTCCTCAAAGGAATTTAATACACCTGTGACTGTGACAATATTCACATATAAAAGGATTACAAATTGGATATCTAGACTATTTTGTATATGCTTCTTATTTCCTCTAAGCCTTCCGAACGTTTTACTCCTCATTTTGTTGTTGACTTTAATACAAATTTTCAAAAGTAACATGTTGCAAACTATACAAATAATTTTCCACTTTTGTCAAATGAGTTTTTTTTGTCTCAAAAACTACATACAAAGAACATACAAAAATGAAATCTCCAATAACTTATGACGGAGAAAGTCTTCTATAAAAAACACTTCCGAATAGAATCGGTAGAGATACAAGAGGGAAGACTGATAAAGGCGTATATGGATACCAGTGTCTAGGCAGTAGATCTGTCCCACATTAGAACAGGGGACAGGCCAAATAAAGCAGCAAAACTAGCAGTGCTAGCTGCAAGAGGTATAAACTCCAGTTCGGATACCCTCACACATATTAGAAAAGGGATATATTTGTTATATCCAAAAGGAAAATACTTCCTATTACCCAAGGCTAATATTACCATGGGAGATATAGTAGCAAAAGTCACACCGCCGTCTCCCATAACTCAACTGGTCCATAGACGGACAGTGGACATATATGTATCAAAGTTTCCGTTCGAGGTACGACTGAAAACCTTCCAGGAGGGTTTCGAACAGAGACTTGGTATAAAAACAATTGAAGTACGCAATGAAACTTACACACCTATACCCGGCATAAACACGGGAAAGATTATAGTAAGAATAGAAAGTAGGGATGCACCAATAGTGTCATAAGTTTGTAAAATCTTCGGCGTACTGAAACAAACTTAGTTTCCTGGCTGTACTCTATCCGTGTAGTATATGTTGTACAACGGACACGATAGATGGAAATGCACAGATAACACACACAATGCAAAGGCACTACAACCATACATTCAAACAACAACACAAACAAATCGTATGCAAAAGCCACCACCTTTTGATAAAAACCACAAAAGCAATACTACTGAAAAGGAAGGACCAAACACACAATCACATCTCCAAACCACTAAAAGAAGAACAGATACCAGCACCAAAGAAGACAAACTCAAAACCATGGTGAATCCATGAGACTGAAACTGAAACCGAAAATCCCACCCATCCCCCCAAAAAGGAAGACGAACTAAAACCCGCCCAACAAGAACAACAAACACCAAATATTGGATAAGTCCAAAAAACAGTTTTAGTGTACTTGAAGTGGAACCAGTGAAAATTGACATAGAAGCAACACAAACAGAATAACTGCTAAAAAAAGGATATAAAGAAGAAAAAGAGGAAGGAACCATCGCCCAAGGTAAATAAAGGAAAAATAAGACATACCGCACAATACCAGAAAGAACAGAGAAAAAAGACACCTTTAGAAACACCGGATACACCAAACACGGCACAGATCAAAGAAATACTTAAGGAAATGTCACCACAACCGATGCTCACCCCAATCAAACCGACCACCACTGAAGAAACCACCCAACCAGAAGAAATGCAAAATAAAACAACCTTCCTGACATCTAACCAACGAAAAGAAATCCACTGAATCAAATGATTGTGACTTCTTGACGCCACCATCCATCTCCAACCACAACAACAACAAACTACAATCGAAACAACCACAACAACATCCAATCCCAATGGGTGAAAACCAAAACCTAACAAACTAATTCAACAACAAACAAAACTCAAATAAACAAACTCAAATAAATTTTTTCAAAAACTAAATACCTCTAAGAAATGGGTGAAAAAAATACTCTAAAACTCGCATCCATAAATATTAGAGTCATTGATATAAACAAAGCTGAAGAGCTTATAAAAAAAAAATACAATCATATAATATCATAGCACTCCAAGAAATCCATAACCTAAAACAAAAAAAATACAATCATATAATATCATAGCACTCCAAGAAATCCATAACCTAAAACAAAAAATACAATCATATAATATCATAGCACTCCAAGAAATCCATAACCTAAAACAAAAAAATACAATCATATAATATCATAGCACTCCAAGAAATCCATAACCTAAAACAAAAAAATACAATCATATAATATCATAGCACTCCAAGAAATCCATAACCTAAAACAAAAAAATACAATCATATAATATCATAGCACTCCAAGAAATCCATAACCTAAAACAAAAAAATACAATCATATAATATCATAGCACTCCAAGAAATCCATAACCTAAAACAAAAAAATACAATCATATAATATCATAGCACTCCAAGAAATCCATAACCTAAAACAAAAAAATACAATCATATAATATCATAGCACTCCAAGAAATCCATAACCTAAAACAAAAAAATACAATCATATAATATCATAGCACTCCAAGAAATCCATAACCTAAAACAAAAAAATACAATCATATAATATCATAGCACTCCAAGAAATCCATAACCTAAAACAAAAAAAATACAAGCTATATAGAGGATAAACTTGATTCAATTATACAAAAAGACCTCCTACACATCAGTCTAGTAGTCGGTTTGATAATCAAAAACAAACACATACAAAACAATTGGTAAAGCTACACAACTCCTAAACATCTTTAAGGAAGAATGATACATATCCAAGCACACGATACACACACATCATAAACATATGCTCACCAGCCAGACGTATCCAAAGACTACCCTTCTTAAGCAGTCTCTCCAAGTGTGAAATTTTGATCGAAAAACTAGCTGACCACAACACCGTAACAATCGAATACACAACTCAAGCGGCAATCAAGTGGGGGAAAATTCATTGGAAGTTAAAAACTCCATATTAGACCTCCCAGAACTTTATTATGAAATAATAAATGTGATTGAGAATACTCAAAACCTGCACAAACAAAGCAACACAATAATATAAATGGAATGCACACTTGTATTAAACGACAACACTATTAACTACCCAAAAAGATGAAACAAAGGAAATACTTGAAAAACTGAAATTATATCAAATAACAGGCGAAAAAAATAAAATGAGGACTACATCAAGACATACACAACATCGGAAAATAATTTGACAAAAGACAGGAAATACGGAGAGGAAATGAAAATCACTAATTAAACTCAAAATAAACAACACAATACTAGAATCGATAAGTGACATTTTATCAAATGTAAAAGACTACTATCAACTACTATATAAATCCTAAAAAATACCGAAAGGAAACATAAATAAATACCTAGACAACATCAATCTTCCCACCATTTTAAACAGCGATACCGAAATGTGTGAAAAGCCTATATGTAAAGGCGAGATAGAAAGAGCTAAAGAAGCACTAATCGAAAACAATGCACCATGATTAGAAGGGTTAACCGCAGAATTTTTGCAAAGGTTCAAAAAACCAATTAGTCCAGTGCTTCAAGATCTTTACAATACGATTTTTGAAAACAAATAAATTACACAATCAATGAAAACTGGACTTATTACCCTGATCTATAAAAACAAAGTCAACATTTTGAGCCTAAAACACTGGCGCCCAGTCTCCCTCCTAAATATAGATTACAAGATTCTTAGCACCATATTAGCAAACAGGCTCAAAAACACTGTGTGACATAATAATGAGCAACCAGTCATGTGGCGAGGAAGGGAGGCAAATATCAAACAACACACTATCAACGAAAACAATCTTTTAATATATGAATATAAATGAAAACAAATGGCGCCTTAATTCTCTTTGATCAAGAGAAAGATAGAGATAACTGTTATACTTGCAACCCTAAAGAAAAACGGCTTTGGGACAAATTTTACAAGTTGGCCAGAACGTTTATATAACAACATACAATCCAAAATACAAATCAACGAGGCTCAAACCGAACCATATGCACCCTATGAACATTTATATATATATAAATATATATATATATATATATATATATATATATATATATATATATATATATATATATATATGTATATATATATATATATATATATATATATATATATATATATATATATATATATATATATATATATATATATATATATATATATAACTGGAATCGAAGCACTATATATAACAATTCAAATGGTAATGATATAAAAGAAATAAAAACTCCAATCTTCAGAAACCAAATAAAAATATTCGTACATGCCGATGATCTATCGAACTTTATTACAACACCTGAATCGGAACAAAACCTTATCAAATAATTCAAAATGTTTAGTCTCGAGTTCAGATATCAATCATGAAAGAAACTCAGATCCTACTTATCGGCAATTGGAACAAAATTAAATCCAACTACCGACAGAAAATCTTAAAGACCATATTAAAGTCCTAGGAATATACCAAGGCAAAACCCTGAACACAGAACAGAATATGGAATACTAAAAACTCAACTGAAATTTATGACTTAATAATAAATCCCAAATTACCACCCTACAAAATAGAAATAAATAACCCGCACTTTAACTGCACCACAATATGGATAAATTTGATGCAACTCAAATAACCCAAATATATGAGTATCTTCATGACGTCTGTTGGACTGGGGAAATGGACTTTAAAGGAAAAGTCATAAAAACCTCCCGACGTGCCCCTTATGTAAAAGATGTATTGACAATAAAAACCATTTGCTATTAGCATGCGAGGTACTAGATGACAAAAGAAAATAAATAAAAAAAATAAATAAGTAAAACAACATATATCTTTGACCACAATATGCTACTATACACAAAAAAGATAAACAATAAAAAGCTATACCAGGATATAATTAAATATATACTATTTGTGATTGGAAAAAGAAAACAATCGATATGAATACCTGAGAAATAATAGTAAACAAAATTCTAAGAAACTTATATAATCGTCTCCTCCATTTCGCCGTGTGAAATAAACACATTTAAAAAAAAAAAAACTTTACTAAATAATCAGAAACTTACAGAAAGACAATTGTGCATACACGGTCAGAACCAGATATATAACAAACAGACGTACAAAGAACATGAGTGAAACAAAACAAATTCACATTCAAGTACGCATGTAGGGTAAGATAAGGTAGAAAGAGAGACGCCAAATAAAGGTAAAAAGCCCCCCCCCCCCTTCCCCGCACAAAAAACCACTAGCAAAACACAAACAGAATTTTAAATCAACTCAGGTACTGGAGAGCTGAAAAGGAAATCATAAAAAGCACTAGTATAAATTAAAAATAAAAACAATAATAATATAATTGAGCCGAAAAGGCAACCCCCCAAAACACTAGTAAAATACAAACATAATTTTAATTAATATATGAACTGGAGAGCCGGCTAGCCTAAAAGGCACCAGTTTCAATAGAAAAATAAAAACAAATATTTAAAAAAATTTAAAAAATAATAAAATATTTAAAAAATAATGAAATATACAAAAATGCCAACAAAGGCCAACTAGAAAGCCAAACCGGCTAGCTCATGTAGCACCAGTCTGAAACAGAAAATAATAAAGTGCTACAATTTATTTGTCGTGAAAAGTTCCAAACCCTCCAACAAACAATTTTAGCAAAATGCCACTTTTCACATGAACTGGTAATAACAACAGCAACAGCAATATATAAGTAATAACTAAACAAAATATAAAACCTCAAAAATGTAGTCGATAAACGCACATTGGAGACCCAAATTGGCTATCTTAAAAAGCACCAGGAACAACAGAAAGTTACAAACAAACGGCTGGCTTATATAACGTCAGCCAGAAAACATACAATACTACATTGTTGACGACAATTGAATCCCTTTACCTTGAATGAAACCAAGTGACACAGCCGGAATGTTAAATACCATACCATACTCATCCAAATAACGGCAGCCCAAACAATGGAAAAGGCTCTAAAGAAATAAACTAAGGAGAGGACCAACTGACGCAAGCATACGACAATTTCCCACGACTAGAAAATCAATAATAACATACCACATTTATAAATAGAATGTACAGAGCCATCATAACTCTAATTATAGGACAAAAGTGGAAAATATTTAAAACTCCTTTGATAAAACAATGTTACAACTCCTTTTCTGAGAAATATTTGAATGTGCAGGTTTTTCGAACGAAGCCCTCTACATATTAAATTTTAAAGACAGCCTATATTTTACAAAATTAATTCAAAGGCAACCTAAACCTACTATATTTTCTGCTATCTTAGCAAAGAGCTATCCGATCCAGGGCGCTAAGGAGCAAACAACAAGAAAAGCCTAAGGTCCTTACAAACACAAAACTTAATGCCCGAACTTCACCACTAACCCACAATACCCCCACAACCCCTTCACTCCCCCACCCGCTACGCAACCACTACATCACAATCATGCATAACAAAAACTCATCAAGTTAAAAAAAAGTCTATATCTTTTGGACTTTTTTTTTTTAAAAAACATACACTAGGAAAATAAGGAAACAACTATTACAAATATGATTTCATGCTGTCCAATACAATAACACAAAACAGCACACAATATAGCATATAGAAAAATGACAAATCTGACTCTGGCAAAATCACATCGCGAAACTTCAGAAGGTAACAAAGGAAATGAAATCAGCTCAGGAATTTAAATAATTCTCTGGGAGGGGTGTACAATACTTAATAAAAGATTAACTGAAAGGGAAACCATAACACACCGAAACACCAAGGTGTGGGAAATATCCAAAACCGGCACTGGTAGAGGTTAGGGAGTACCATTCGGAAAATCTTTCTGGGTAATAAAACTAAGAATAATGAGCAATAAAAACAAAGAACCCTGAACAAATAAACTATTTCCTAATTATACATGAGAAAAACAATATACAAAAGCATAACATACATGGGTGGACAGGGAAACACTACACCAAAAGAAACATTTTCGGAAAACAAGGGTGTTACTCAGAACTCAAAGCAGCGAACCTGATGGATAGCAGCATGCTGGGTAGAGTTGAATGGTATTAACAAAAATAAATACAGTTTAAGACATACGGCAACACTGCCGTATATCATATTCATCAAGACAAAGCGGTGAGTAACTCCAGTATTGCATAGTCCCGTCGTTGTGTAACGGAAACATGGTTAGGTGCAAGGGAGGTAATCTAATAAACTCAAACGTGTTTCCCAGATGGGTACTCGCCCAATGGTACGGTATTTAGTATTCACACGTTGGTCGATACATGTTTGGGCAGACCTGATATCAATATAGATTGGCTTCAACTGACTTTTCCCAGCCAAATGGATAGATCAATCATAGTGTCATGACTGCGTAGGTAATTAGGGTAAGATGAACAAGCTTGACGTTGTAAATAGTCACTATGTAATAATAATCTTTGTGTACGTGTCAACGTTGATCGGCATGATACACAATTCCTCATGTTAATATATGGAAAAATAGATTGCATACCATGACCTCTGATTTTGAACCCATTATTGAATATTTTGATTAACACACACACACACACACACACACACACACACACACACACGCATATAGAACACTCAATGTATCATGTTAATTTAGGAAACAAAGATTGCATACTATGTCCTATGATTTTGAATCCATTAATCAATATATTGATTAAACACACACACACACACACACACACACACACAATGTATCATGTTAATTTAGGAAAAAACCGATTGCAGTCTAGGACCTCTGCTTTTAAATATATTGATTATTGACAACTTGATTTATTGAATGATGGTGATGTTGTGAAATGGCCCGATACTAAATTCTTTCTAGGAATTCAAGTTGTGGTAAAACAGCGTTCTAGATGAATATTGACTAAATTTAAAGTACTCTGTGTAATAACGGTTATTCTGAGAACTACGGAGAATAAGCGTCTCCATTTTAAGCCACATAACAAAATATATGTGGGTCAATATAATAAGACCATATTGAAAATGTCTAGACCATTGTTTGTAACAGTTCTTCCAAAAGACAATTCATTATCTTCGCTTTTTCAATTTTTTGTGGTGCATATGGTTGATATCCTGCTTACATTAAAGACCTTATACACATGTTTTCAATTTTAGTAGAAATTCAGCGTTCAAGATTAATACTGACTAAATTTCAAGTAATCTGTGTAACAACAAATGTATTCTAAAAACCATGGAGCAGAAGCGTCTCCAATTTAAACCACATAAAACAATATTTGTGGGTAAGTATCATAAAAACATATTGAAAATGTATATACCATTGTGTAACAGTTATTTGAAGTGACAATTCAATATCTTACCTTTTACATTTTCTTGAGGTAGATATTTCTTGTAGTCCTGGACCACTGTCCCCATAATATTCAATAAATAATACTTGCCGATTTCACTTAAACTTTGTCCATTTCGCGCAGCCAAATTATAATAACTGTTTTGTTTTTATTATTTAAAAAATATTAACCTCTGCGAAACAGGAAGTCGCGTGTTAGAGACTAGCAACATCCCATTTATTAACATTTCATTTTTTGTATTGACACTTTTTTCCAACACGCACATTCAAACTCTAAATTTTTTAAATTTTTTTTTTACAGTTTTGTGTGAAAATGTCATTTTACTACTCCCGCCAGCCAGCACAAGTTAAAATGATTCTAACTCTTGTCATCGCATTATTTATTATTTCTTTATTTTTATGTTTTATTTTTTTTTCTCAACTGGCCCATCACATTTTCTTATTTGTTTACTTTTACAGTTTTATGTTTGTGTTGACACGTTCTTGTGTGACTTTATTATTTATAAACAAATTCGTTTGAGTTCGAACTCATCAAATCAAAATATTCTTTAAATGTTTACTTTTATATTGAAACTTTCATTTTTACTCGTGTATCCCATCTTTGCTAGATTTTATATTTTGTTGAGACTTTCTTTGAATCAATAAGTGTCTTGTTTTTTTTTGAAAATCTCGCTGGATCTCATTCTTTTAAACACATACTTTTAGTTTCATGCTAAAACGTTGCTTTAATCTCACTTCTTTGAATATATGTATTTTAATATATTTACCTTGATACGTTTTTCATGACTCCGGAATAATATTTCATCGGCAAAGTATACGGGTTGTACCTCTCTGTCCAAAATGTAATTTTAATTGCTCGTATTTACCGATCACTTCCATCTCTCCTCTGTCACCGTGGCTTCGGATCTCGGACTCAATCTTTGTGGGCATGTGAGAAAGCGTGTTCGTAGTTTCCCGTGGGTCGGTTGTTCTTACCAGACTATTTTCCCGGCTTTCTTCCTCCGATAGTTATAATGTATGCGGAATGGCCTTAAAACAAAGCAACAACAACACCTTCGTATATATGCTTGGTCCTTCATGAGATGTTATGTAACTGGTTATTTGTATGATTGAAATGTGTAAATAGTTCCTGTCTCTTCAGTTTTTTCGTGATATTTTTAATAATTTGTTATCTTAGAAGTGACGTACAAGAATTTAGCTTTTAGGAACAACATATGTCGATGTTTCATTCATTAGGGCAACGTTTATATATATATTCTTAACCAGCGACATAGAAAGGTTACTAGTGGTTTTTGTTTGTTCGTTAAATATTAAAAATGTGTGTGTTTGGTTATAGGTGAAAGTTTGCTTTTGAAAATTTTCAACATTGTTCTTTAATATTTTTTTTTTCTTTTAAAAAATCAGGAATGATGATTCTTTCTTATCGCTTTTTTCAAAACAATCAATGTTTGATTTGCTATTTTATCCAATACCACTCTCTAGTTTTGTCTCGAGAGACATTTATAAATTTAGCAGATATTCGGATTGTGTTTGCATGATTTCTTTTTATTCTGCTGTTGTGATTTACCTACAACATAACCTGATGTTCTACTTAAAGTCCATTATATGGATGCATATAATCCGTCTTTAAATGAAGTCTAATTAACTGATATAAAAGATCTTGAATTTACTGCTTATTAAAAAAAAATATTTTATGTTTAGGTATTGTTTTGGTGGGACGATAACAACGCATTCTGAACATTGATTTGTGTGTTTAGTGTTATACACCAATAACGTTACGCTAATCACGTTCGATCCATTGTCAATTAGATATATGAGCCACTTATACATACTCATTTCAAAACAGGAACTGTACTGTTCCAACAAGAACTCTGACGTCGTCAAGAGTCCATATTTATTTTTTTTAAACTTATAACAATTCTAGAATAAATATTTTTATCCAAAATAATGTGCACTTGATATAACCACTAAAAAGTGCCAATATTTGTCCTTTTGGACGAATATCTAAATACAGCATAATACAATGTCTGCAGACTTACATCAGAAACACAATAAGTTTTAATGATGACAATGGTCGGAATGAAGCTGAAAGCTTCCTTTTTCCTTATATACACCTAATGTAATTCGCAGTAGGGCCCTTGTGAAAGCATACACTATTGAGTTTGCTGAATAATGCAAATTGACCTGACCTTGGGAAAACAATGGAAAACCAGATAATTATTCTCGAAGCTTATATATACCATCTGCCACCTAGAAACGTCGCCATTTGCGCCATGGTAAGTCTTATTATTATGATCATTGTTAAAATCTATCAACAAATACGTACATTTATTGATGTATCTGACGCAATTTGCATTTTTAACATAACCAGGTCAAGTATAGTTTCTAACAAAATATATTATATACAGTTTACAACCATGAATACAAATTACAAACGTTAACAAAATCAGAAAATATCGACTCACATAACATTTTATAAATGTTTTCAAACAATTATGCTCTTTCACAAACCGTTTCACATGCATGTTGAGTATTTATTTTCTTAGAACTATACTGATAGCATATCAACATGTTAAAATGTCATACTGAATCCATGGAAGTAGCATGCCGAATGAAATAGCTTATCGTAATCGGCAATGATCTTCCCATCTTTCATAATCTCATACGCAATATTCTAATATTAACAGTGTAATACTTGGACTTGACATAGCTAATTTAGCGGATAGCAAATGTTGAAGGCTCTTATGTATACCGCTTTAGTCTTTTCTGATAATTTTAAATTCTCATTCTCAGGCATCTTCTATTGTAATACAAAGTACCACATGTTATACTTATCCACATCGATGAGTATCTCATGTAAGGTTATGTCCTACAAAAATGAAAATGACACATACAGCCGTCCTATAACTTATCCATATTTCTTTCTTCCTTTTTGTAAATGACATATACAGACGTCTTATAACTCATCATATTTTGTCCTTCCTTTTTGTAAGTGACATATACAGACGTCTTATAACTCAAAATATTTTGTCCTTCCTTTTTGAACATGACACATATAGCTGTCCTATAACTCATCATATTTTGTCCTTCTTTTTTGTAAATGACACATACAGCCGTCCTATAATTCAGCCATATTTGTTCAGACCTTTTATATATAACACATACAGCCGTCCTATAACTCATCCATACATTTTCATTTCTTTCCGTAAATGACACATGCAGCCATAACTCATCCATATTATTTGTTCCTTTTCGTTAATGGCATCCATACGTATTTATCTACTTTTTAAAGTGGCATCAACGTAACGGAAATAGATGAGCATCTTTGGAAACCTAATTTTGTTCTGACAAAATCTATATTCGTGTTATATGCCCATTGTCCTGAGCCATCCTTACCGCATCCGCGGGAGGTGTCTCTTTTCTCGGTTTTTCACATTACAATCATATAATATCATAGCACTCCAAGAAATCCATAACCTAAAACAAAAAAATACAATCATATAATATCATAGCACTCCAAGAAATCCATAACCTAAAACAAAAAAATACAATCATATAATATCATAGCACTCCAAGAAATCCATAACCTAAAACAAAAAAATACAATCATATAATATCATAGCACTCCAAGAAATCCATAACCTAAAACAAAAAAATACAATCATATAATATCATAGCACTCCAAGAAATCCATAACCTAAAACAAAAAAATACAAGCTATATAGAGGATAAACTTGATTCAATTATACAAAAAGACCTCCTACACATCAGTCTAGTAGTCGGTTTGATAATCAAAAACAAACACATACAAAACAATTGGTAAAGCTACACAACTCCTAAACATCTTTAAGGAAGAATAATACACATACAAGCACATGATACACACATCATAAACAAATGCTCACCAGCCAGACGTATCCAAAGACTACCCTTCTTAAGCAGTCTCTCCAAGTGTGAAATTTTGATCGAAAAACTAGACGACACCAAAACCGTAACAATCAAATACACAACTCAAACGGCAATCAAGTGGGGGAAAATTCATTGGAAGTTAAAAACTCCATATTAGACCTCCCAGAACTTTATTATGAAATAATAAATGTGATCGAGAATACTCAAAATCTAACAATAGATCACTTCTGGGACCAAGTAAAAGAACAAATAAAAAATATATGCAAAAAATACTGTAACCTGCACAAACAAAGCAACACAATAATATAAATGGAATGCACACTTGTATTAAACGACAACACTATTAACTACCCAAAAAGATGAAACAAATGAAATACTTGAAAAACTGAAATTTTATCAAATAACAGGCGAAAAAAACAAAAATCAGGACTACATCAAGACATACACAACCTCGGAAAATAATTTTACAAAATACAGGAAATACGGAGATGAAATGAAAATCACTAATTAAACTCAAAATAAACAACACAATAATAGAATCGATAAGTGACATTTTATCAAATGTAAATGACTACTATCAACTACTATATAAATCCAAAAATATACCGAAAGGAAACATAAATAAATACCTAGACAACATCAATCTTCCCACCATTTCAAACAGCGATAACGAAATGTGTGAACAGCCTATATGTAAAGGCGAGATAGAAAGAGCTATAGAAGCACTAATCGAAAACAATGCACCATGATTAGAAGGGTTAACCGCAGAATTTTTCCAAAGATTTAAAAAGCGATTAGTCCAGTGCTTCAAGATCTTTACAATACGATTTTTGAAAACAAATAAATTACACAATCAATGAAAACTGGACTTATTACCCTGATCTATAAAAAAACATGGTCAATATATTGAGCTTAATCAAAATCCAATCTCCCAATCGCCCAGTCTCCCTCCTAAATATAGATTACAATATTCCTAGCACCATATTAGCAAACAGGATCAAAAACACTCTGTGTGACATAATAATGAGCAATCAGTCATGTGGCGAGGAAGGGAGGCAAATATCAAACAACACACTATCAACGAAAACAATCTTTGAATATATGAATGCAAATGAAAACAAATGGTGCCTTAATTCTCTTTGATCAAGAGAAAGATAGAGATAACTGTTATACTTGCAACCCTAAAGAAAAACGGCTTTGGGACAAATTTTACAAGTTGGCCAGAAAGTTTATATAACAACATACAATCAAAAGTACAAATTAACGAGGCTCAAACCGAACCATATGCACCCTATCAACATATATATATATATATATATATATATATATATATATATATATATATATATATATATATATATATATAACTGGAATCGAAGCACTATATATAACAATTCAAATGATAATGATATAAAAGAAATAAAGACTCCAATCTTCAGAAACCAAATAAAAATATTCGTACATGCCGATGATCTATCGAACTTTATTACAACACCTGAATCGGAACAAAACCTTATCAAATAATTCAAAATGTTTAGCCTCGAGTTCAGATATCAATCATGAAAAAAACAGAGATCCTACTTATCGGCAATTGGAACAAAAATAAAACCCAACTACCGACAGAAAATCTTAAAGACCATATTAAAGTCCTAGGAATATACAAAGCCAAAAACAATAAAATGTTAAATATGAATCAAATAATAAATAAAATAAACAAACATAAAACTGTCTGGAATGTCAGAAGCCTCACCCTCCTACAAAGAATACAAATAGCCAAAACATACCTTTTTAACTCAATATGGCACGAATTTAACATAATCGACTTTGAACTTTATTACATAAAAAAGATAGAATCTGCAATCTATACCTTCATATGGAACAAGATATGCAAAATCTCTCGCTTCACATTACAAAAAGAAAATGACAGAGGAGGAATGTACATCCCAATTCTAAAACTGAAACAAACAGCTAACTACCTTGACAAAATAAATAAATTTCAAAATGCGCCAAAACACCCATGGCAAAGTATATACACCTATTGATTCGGATTTTTAATGCCGCATAAAAAAGAATTATACAATAATAATAACATCGCAAAACTAATAGTACCACCCATAATTGTCAGCAGACAAACCCAAGTCTTAAAAAAACACTGAACACAGAACAGAATATGGAATACTAAAAACTCAACTGAAATTTATGACTTAATAATAAATCCCAAATTACCACCCTACAAAACAGATAAATAACCCGCACTTTAACTGGACCACAATATGGATAAATTTGATGCAACTCAAATAACCCAAATATATGAGTATCTTCATGACGTCTGTTGGACTGGGGAAATGGACTTTAAAGGAAAAGTCATAAGAAACCTCCCGACGTGCCCCTTATGTAAAAGATTTATTGACAATAAAAACCATTTACTATTAGCATGCGAGGTACTAGATGACAAAAGAAAATAAATAAAAAAAATAAATAAGGAAAACAACATATATCTTTGACCACAATATGCTACTATACACAAAAAAGATAAACAATCAAAAGCTATACCAGGATATAATTAAATATATACTATTTGTGATTGGAAAAAGAAAACAATCGATATGGATACCTGAGAAATAATAGTAAACAAAATTCTAAGAAACTTATATAATCGTCTCCTCCATTTCGCCGTGTGAAATAAACACATTTAAAAAAAAAACTTTACTAAATAACCAGAAACTTACAGAAAGACAATTGTGCACACACGGTCAGAACCAGATATATAACAAACAGACGTACAAAGAACCTGACTGAAACAAAACAAATTCACATTCAAGTACGCATGTAGGGTAAGATAAGGTAGAAAGAGAGACGCCAAATAAAGGTAAAAAGCACCCCCCCTTCCACCCCCCCCCCCAAAAAAAAAAACCACTAGCAAAACACAAACAGAATTTTAAATCAACTCAGGTACGGGAGAGCCGAAAGGGAAATCATAAAAAGCACCAGTATAAATTAAAAATAAAAACAATAATAATATAATTGAGCCGAAAAGGCAACCCCCCAAAACACTAGTAAAATACAAACATAATTTTAATTAATATAAGAACTGGAGAGCCGAAAAGGCAAACCCTCAAAACAATAGTAAAATACAAACATAATTTTAATTAATATAAGAACTGGAGAGCCGAAAAGGCAAACCCTCAAAACAATAGTAAAATACAAACATAATTTTAATTAATATAAGAACTGGAGAGCCGAAAAGGCAAACCCTCAAAACACTAGTAAAATACAAACATAATTTTAATTAATATAAGAACTGGAGAGCCGAAAAGGCAAACCCTCAAAACACTAGTAAAATACAAACATAATTTTAATTAATATAAGAACTGGAGAGCCGAAAAGGCAAACCCCCAAAACACTAGTAAAATAGAAACATAATTTTAATTAATATAAGAACTGGAGAGCCGAAAAGGCAAACCCCCAAAACACTAGTAAAATACAAACATAATTTTAATTAATATAAGAACTGGAGAAATGGCTAGCCTAAAAGGCACCAGTTTCAATAGAAAAAAAAATTATACAAAAATACCAACAATTACCAACTCGAAAAAACAAACCGGCTAGCTCATGTAGATACTACAATTTACTTTGTCGTGAAAACCCCCAAACCAGCCAACAAACAATTTTAACAAAATTCCAATTTTCACATGAACTGGTAATAAAAACAACAACAACAACAACAACAACAACAAAGTATAACTAAAAAAATAAAAACCTCAAAAATATAGCAAAAAAAACGCACGCTGGAGCGCCGAAATGGTTAGCTTAAAAAGCGCCAGTAACAACAGAAAGTAACAAACAGAAAAATCCCCAAAATATAGTTTAAAAACACACACAGGCTAGGTCATATAACGCGAACCAGAAAACATACAATATTACATTTTATTCGACACTTGAATTCCTTTACCTTGAAAGAAACCATGTGACACATCCGGTATGTTGACAGACACGCGACACACTTCTCGACGCAAGCAAATACCATACCATACTCACTCATACAACGGCAGCCCAAACAAAGAAAAAGGCTCTATAAAATAAAATAACATAGGGGACCAACTAACGTAAGTATACGACAGTTTCCCACGACTAGAAAATCAATAATAGCAAACCACATTTATAAATAGAATGTTCAGTCACCGTAACTCTCTAATTGTAGGACAAAAGTGGAAAATATTTAAAACTCCTTTGATAAAAGAAATAAAATTACAACTCCTTATCTGCGAAATAATTGAATGTACAAAGTTTTTAAATGAAGCCCTCTACATATTAAATTTTAAAAACAGCCTATCTTTTACAAAATTAATTCAAAGGCAATGTACACATATTATATTTTCTTCTATCTTAGCAAAAGGCTCTCCGATCCAGTGCGCTAAGGAGCAAAGAAAAGGATCGGTAACAAGAAAAGGCTAAGGTCTTTACAATACAAAACTTAATACCCCAACTACACGTCTAACCCACAATATCCCCACCCCCAAAAAACCCCACGCAACCACACCATCAGAATCATGCATACCAACAACTCCTCTAGTTAAAACAAAGACAGATTATATATTTTGGACATTTTTTAAATACAAAACTACACTTGGAAAATAAGGAAACAACTATTACAAATATGATTTCATGCTGTCCAGTACAATAACACAACATAAAACACAATATATCATATACAAAATGGACATAACTCAGAGATGAGTGTACAATCCTTATTAAAAGATAAACTGAAAGGGAAGCCATAACACACCGAAGTACCAAGGCGTGGGAAATACTAAAAAAAGGCACTGGTAGACAATCTTTTGGGGTAATAAAACTTAGAATAGTGAGCAATAAAAGCAAAGAATAATCCTGAAAAAAAAATTGTTTCCTAATCGCACATGGGACACAAAATATACAAACACATAACATACATGGGTGGACAGGTAAACACTACATCAAAACAAACAATTTCGGAAAACAAGGGTGTTACTCAAAACTCAAACCAGCGAACATGCTGGGGAGAGTTGGAGTGTATCAACAACAGGTATCTTTTATTTTTCAAAATATTTAAGGTCACTAACATTATCATAAATAAAGTTTTAGAAATAGGGCAACACTGCCGTATTATATTTATCAAAATATAGGGATGAGTAACTCCAGTATTGCATTGTCCCGTCCTTGTTACAGTGTTGATGCCTCAATAAGGAAAGGTTTACGTTTGTGCCTTTCGTTGTTGTCCGGGCTATAATTAATTTTAATCACCAAAATCATTAAAATGAATAACATTTAAAAAGTGTAGTTCACATGTAAACATTGTATTGTCATCCTGGCGAAAATATGTTTAAAAAACAGTAGTCAAAAGACAAATTGGTGACCATAATTACACTATAAATGTTAACTTTCTAACATATATTTTTATACATAGATATTAAATGATTTAAGTGATCCACAGAACGTCATTGAATACACCATTTCACTATAATTCTCGCAACAATAACTCGCAAACCCGCTTATAAAGCGGTGTCATGGTTGAACCTCAGTTTTTAAACACCAGAAAATGCTTAAAATAAATTAGCCCATGCGGATGAATCTGAAGAAAAATCGGGACTAGAATTGAAATATGAAATATTGACGTATCACTCGCTTAATTGTCGAAAACGGTAGATATAATCTGGGAATTGTAACCAATACATGATATTGTCAACTCCTAATATGATTTATGTATTGTTACATGTTCTTTCCAAGTGATCTTCTTTGTACATAGTAAATAATGATCATCAACGAAATTGTGATCAATTTAAATCTTATATACACCTGCTGGAGGCATTGCTTTAATGAATAAAAGTGTAACGAAAACATGGTCAAGTGCAAGGGAGATAATCTATAAAGCTCAAACATGTTTTCGAGAAGGGAACTCACCCATATGTAGTCCTCACACGTTGCTCTACAAATATTGAAGCAGACCTGATATCAGTCTAGTCTGGCTTCAACTGACGTTTCCCAGCCCATTGATTAGAAAGATCACTCACAGTGTCATGATTACTTAGGGAATCGACGAACAAGCTTTAAATTATAAATAGTCAACATGTAATAACATTCTTTGTGTACGTGTCAACGTTGATTGGCATGATAAACAATTTATCATGTTAATATAGGGAAAAAATATTGCAACATATGACCTCTGATTTTGAATCCATTAATCAATATATGGATACACACACACACACACACACACACACACACACACACACACGCACACACACACACACACACACAAACATATATATATATATATATATATATATATATATATATATATATATATATATATATATATATATATATATATATATATATATATATATATATAAATGCAAAAAACTGACAAACAACAGTGCAGAACTAGTGTCACTCTAGCCTGAGCGCTTTCGACTCTTAATGAGTCTTTATCAAAGGCAAATACAGAACATAGACAAGACAGACAAGTAAAATACAAAAATCGTGTTTCTAGTTTCTTCAACTTGTTGCGGATGCTGTAAAATGTCAAAATCGATGACCCAAAGCGACACATATGTTATTGTATGTAAATTTATGTACGCGTAAATTATATCCCGGATATTTTACATCAGTAGTAAGAGGCTATTAAGCAAATTTAGAGAATTATTTAATAGAAAATATGTCAGCTGGAAAAGATAATTACATTTGTGCACGGCTGTCTTTTTCTAGTCTTCTTGGTTTAAACCACTTGGTTTCAACGTTCGAAGGCGTCGTATCCAGTAAGATTCCTTTTCTTTCCTGGTTTCAAAGCTCCAGTTGTGGTTGTGAGCAATTGCAATAAGTGTTACATCACTGAAGGTGTGGCTAGGGGAGGAGAAGTGTTCTGCGACCGGACTTCTGTATAGCTTCTTTGTTATCCAATCAGATCTATGAAGGTTGATCCTTTTGTGTAGCCTCTCAGTTTCTCCGACATACTGCAGGCTACAGATTTTACATGTGATGAGATAAATTACATTCTCTGTTTTGCACGTTTTGTTTGGACCATGTATGTTTAGTTTTTCTCTCGTCACTGTGCTAGAAAATGTCCTGGTTTCTATCATGTGTTGACAGGTTTTGCACCTTTTATCGCGACAGGGACCAGATTGACTCGGGTGGTCTTGATTAGTGATTGGCGCTTGCTTCGCCCTGACTAGGATGTCCTTGAGATTTTTTGGTCTCCGGTAGGCAACTACAGGTTTGTTAGGGAAGATTAACTTTAGTGCATCCGATGATTCTTCGATGGGCCAGTGTTTCCCGATGATTTTACCTATTTTGGGGTTGTCTGGATGGTAGGTCAGGATAAATGGTATCCTATCGGCGTTTTCCTTTTTTCTATATTTTAGTAGGTCATCGCGGTTTGTTTGTTTCGTTTCTCCATTTTTATTTTTACGTTTCAATGTTATTTCTTAATTATAAAATATTAACGTATGCCAAACAGGAACTCGCGTGTTTGAGACTAGCAACATCCCAGTTTTTAACAATTCATGGTTTGAATTGGCACTTTGTTTCCCCAACACGCATATCCTAACTCTTAATTTTATTTCTTTAATGTTTTAAAGTTTAGTGTGGAAATTTTATTTTACCTCTCCCGCCAAACAACAAAAATTGAAGTGGTTCTAACTCCCGTCATCGCATTATTTATTATTTCTTTATTATTATTACGTTTTTTTCTTCTCAACTGGCCCATCACATTTTGTTATTTCTTTACTTTTACAGTTTTGTGTTGTGTTGACTCGATTTTCTATGACTTTATTATTTATAAACAAATTGATTCGAGCTCGAACTGGTCACATGAAAATATTCTTTAACTGTATACTTTTATGTTGAAACTTTCGTTTTTTACTCGTGCATCCCATCTTTGCTAGATTTTTTTTGTTGAAACTTTCTTTCATGAATCTCGTTTGCCAATCAATAGGTGTCTTGATTTTGAAAAAAACTCGCTGGATCTCATTCTTTTAAAAATATACTTTTAGTTTCATGCTAAAACTTTGCTTTAATCTAGCGTATTCCACTTTTAATAGTTTTGCCTTTCATATTTTTATGTCACTGATTAGACCAAACAGTTAAAAGGAAATCGCACACAATATGTACAGTTTCGAAGAAAATTGATTTCCGAACTTTCACCAGTTGACTGTTTAGCGAATATTTCAAGCGTCAGGTGTGGTTCTACGTTTGATGTTCACAAAGAAAATTTTCGGATTGCGATGCAGAATTAGATATTCAGCAGATATATCGATCACCATATTATCCATTGAAGATCAAATATAGATCTGATAAAGAAGAATATCAGTGAAAACGTCGACGTTATGAGATATGTTCTTAAACAAACAAAAAAAAAGAGTCTGGTTGAACCTACTTTATAATCGACCCATAATTATTCACCAAAACAGATACTAGAGGAATAATGTATCAATGTAACTGCATTTTAGAAAATCAACATTATATGTATAATTAAATTTCTGGAAATGTTTGCCCTGTTGTAAATGTCGGAATTCATTGGTGTGGATGGATTTGCTGCTCATATTTTTAAAGTGTTGGGCTAATATGTCAGCCTTTCTTTGTTAGAATTTGTTTTTGAAAGCAAGTTTGTCTCCACCCGATTCCTCAATATTACAGTGAATGACATTACTTACTTTAAGGGTTTTGCTAGTATGTTTGCCCCTAATTCCTCTAATTTTTTCCCACACCTGTTTTAAGTTGTTTTAAATATGTATACTGGTGCAGTACTTTTGCCAAGTTTTTCTTTGGACTGCTTGATCAAGTTTTTTTTTTAGTTGTTTGTCTTTGTTCTTATATTCTAAGAGGACTACTGAATTACCTGATCTTTTGAATTTAGTAAGGACTCGTTGCGTTTCTTTCCGAGTTTGTTTGATTCGACTGGTTCTCCATGGTACTGCTAGTTTATTTGATATACCATTTGTTTTGGGCATGCTGGTGGTGACCGTTTGTGTATTGATCTGAATTATGTCTTCATAATATATATCAATATCTTCCAGGTTCAATTGTCTTTGGTTTGATATTTCTTAACTGAGTTTTAAGTTTTGTCCAATCTGCCTTTTTATAATTCCACCTTGGGTTTTTGGTATCAGAGGCGAACTGCACGTCCGTTTGCAGTGTGGTAATTATTTGAAAGTGATCACTCCCCATGGGGTCTGTTGGATCCACTATCCATTCTGCCACCGGTGCCAATTTAGGCGTGCATATGGTAAGATCGATGGCGGTTATGGTGCCATCTACCGGATTGAGTCGGGATTTGGCACCATCATTAAGTATGTTTAGGTTGGATTATTTGGTCCTACTGTCCGTCACCTCCCACCCACCCCTGAACGTTATGAACATTGAAATGATCGTGTGTTCAACTCTTTTATATTTAATTATTTCCCTAAATGCTGTGATGTTGTTGTTTTAGTATATCAACCTGGTTAGTAGATATTAAATATTTGCAAAATCACGTTTCCCTGTGTTTATTAATAGAGACTGAATTTACATTGTTGAATTGCTATTTGCTATTGGTTATTATGGGGTTTATTATTGCATTTGGAATGGTGTTATTTACATATTTGGCTAATCCACACCCACCCCTCCCCCAGGCCTTCTCTTCTATGTTGGAAATAGTCTGGGGAGTTGTGGCAATGATTTTGGCATTATAGAAAGTTTAGTTTCTTGAATGCAGATGATGTCAGGTTTGTGCTGAGTATTCATTATTTTGAGCTTTAATTCATTGATGTTTCCAGACAATCCTCTTGCATTCCATTGCCATATTGTAACGTTCCCATTTGGTGTATTAGCCATTGCTATTTTGTTCGTTTACTGTATTAATCCTATACAACTGGGTTAGGATTTGTTGGATATTTAGTTTAATGTTTGATGAATTCGGTTGCAACATCCTAATAAGTGTGCTTAGTGAAGTAATGACTTCCTCCAGTTTTTTACGATTCCAGTTTGTATTCCACTGTGTTTGTAGTCGAGATTGATTGTTTGTGTTTCTGTAGTTGCTGTATGTTTGTTTTGATGAGGTTTTTGGTTTAATATGTGTTTTGGAAGTTTGTTGTTGGTGTGATTATTTGAGGTTTATTATCGTTATTGAATTCTAGAGTTTTGACGGGTGGGTTCCCTTGAGTTTGAATTACATCTTTTTCGGCCTGTTTTTAGATTAAGTATTTGGTAATCATTAGCTTGATTATTTTGTTTTCCCAAATTGTGGCCTGACAGTTTGGTGATTGTGGTAGGTGGGATCCCATGGAGTTGATGCATTTAAGGTTGCACTTCCCCGTGTGTTCCCCTCTGCATTGTTGACAATTAGTCTTATATGTACACTTTGAAGTAAAGTGTCCCCACATGTTGACATTTGTACGCAGCCTCGGTTTGTTTATATATATATATATATATATATATATATATATATATATACATATATATATATATATATATATATATATATATATGGGTCTAATCTATATCGGGTTCCTGTGGTTCCTATATTAATGAGTGTAAGTTGCCGTTTCCAATATTGTGCTATTCGTTTCCTTTTTCTGGTAGTTCTTTAGTTTCTAGACTTTATCAATAGGGAAGCCTTCCTCTTTAGTGTTTTGGTTAGGGAATTCATGTCCAGTTAATTCAGTTTCCGTGTTAGTTTAAGTACGGCTTTGACTTTGATGTATTGTGGTGTTAGGGTGGTGGTGGCGATTTTGGTTGGCATGGGTTTAGTTCCCTGCTTCTCTGGTGTAGTGTTGTTCTATGTTTGAGGTTGTTTTGAGTTTGTGTCTTTCGACTTTTACTGGTATATGTCCTATTTGGGTTATTTCTAGGAATTTAGCAACATGACTGCTGGTACTGCAGTGTATTATATGTAATTCCGGTTCGTCCTGATTACCCTAAAAGGACCAGAATGTACACTCATGACGGCCCCAGTAAAGCTGGTTGTGGACATGTTATTGAATTAACTGAGTTGATTTGCTTTTAACATAATGTGAGTTCTAGTCTACATTACAGGTTGGGTGATTTGTTTGTTTAATTTGGTTGATCTTTGGAGGGGTTGGTTGTATTTAGTTTTTTGTTGTTGTGGTGGTGGTGGTGGTACTGTCTTAGTTTGTTTAACCTGGTTTTACTGAGTCTTGTTTATTGTGGCAGGTTCTGTATCTTTTGATGATTTCGTTAAACTTCTTGTTGGACGGCCTGGTTCTAAAGTTAAATCTAATTTTTCATTTACTAGAGGGCTGTAAAATAAATTTAATTCTACAGGCGAGAACTGATTACGTTTTTCCGTTGCCTTTGTAATTGTTTCGAATTCAAGTGTTGAGTGAATTCTTAGCCTGGATTTAGTCACATCCGTGTGGTGAGGGCTTGGGTTTGTATTATATACGGCCTAAAAATTAGGGTTTTTGTGGGGTTATGATTTGATTTAAATTCACTTGATCCATTTGAAGGTTTAATTTGCGTAATTTTAGTTTATTCCTTGCCTGCCTGGCATTCTTCATCTATTTGATGGAATTTGTTTGACTCATTTTTGGTTTGTGTTTTAATGAATTTAATGATACTTAGCACTATGAAATTATTTACTGGTTTTTATGGAAAGAAATAATTGCCGTTGTTATTTCACCTGATTGCAAATCGAACTGAGGGTGTTTGAAACAAAGTGTGTACGGATGTAATCCAGTAATAATCTAGTGTGTGACCTAGATCCTGTTTAGTAAAATATCATGGTCTGAATTCGGGCTCCAGAAGATATAGGAACGCAACCCT
Source organism: Unio delphinus (assembly GCA_029339505.1). Classification (NCBI taxonomy): domain Eukaryota; kingdom Metazoa; phylum Mollusca; class Bivalvia; order Unionida; family Unionidae; genus Unio; species Unio delphinus. Next base: position 126,914 of record JAQISU010000288.1, on the reverse strand, counting down.
GGATGGTTGCCATCTTGTAGTATTTTACCGTGGCTTTGAGTTTCTGCTGTACTTTGTTAATCAAGTATGCGGTGTCAGTTTCTATCAGGAGGCCATTTATATGGATTTCCAACATCTTTGGGCCCACTTCTCTTTCGAAAAGTGGCGTCTTTGTAACTGTTGATGTTATTCCCTTCACTTCAATTGTGGACACATCTAAATATGGTATATTCCGCTTCTTTGAGTATAGCATGTATCTATTTAGATCATCGTTTGGTAGAGTATCTATTTGCCCTCTGTCTAAGTGCATGTTGTGCAGGGTCGCCAGCATTTCTGCCTGTTGTGTTACTCTTCCATATATCCCCAAATCTAGTAATTGTCATCCATCAGGGTGGTGTGCCAATATGATACTGTCATGTAGTGTAGTTCTTTAATATGCGTTTAGCTTCGATCTATAGCTTTGGGTGTCATATTTCCGTGTCCTGCGTTGAAATAACCATTCATGTCCAGAATATGTTATATAGTCAGTTTGTCCGTAATTTCTATTTCTACGGGTGTCACACTACTATTAACATTTCATAGCAACACGTTTTCCATTTCTTTAAAGAAAAAATGCCGGTAATGGTGTGATTTTGAGAATTTTTTGAATTATATTTAAATTTAATTGTGAATTATACAACATGGATTTATGCCTACATTTGCTTCTAGTGATTAAATTCAGAGAATTAAGTGAAATAGCTTTAGTGCTGGAAACCAGCCGGTTTCTTCAATCTGCACGATCTAAAGAAGCAATGAATGCAAGCTGGAAAATATTTTTTTGTGACTAATGCTCTATTTCATTTGCGTGCAACAATTCCTTCGGTGCTTGCGGTTGCGATTATAAACACTTACTTTGCTTCTCAACAACAAGTATTAGTTTATTTCCTGCCATCCTGGCGTTCATCGCTTGTTTGATGGAATTTGTTTGACTCATTTTCGGTTTGTGTTTTAATGAATTCAATGATACTTAACCCTATGAAATTATTTACTTGTTTTTATGAAAGGAAATATCTGCATATGATTTTTCGCCTGATTGCAAATCAAACAGAGGGTGTTTGGAAAACAGTGTGTACTTATACAATCCAGGAATAATCTAATGTGTGACCTAGATCTTGTTTAGTATAATAAGTGGCAGATTTTTTATGGTAAAAATAAAAGTCAGAACATATTAATTTCAGAAAATATAGGAAGTACAGCACAGAGTTATTAAATACCCGTAAATGCTTTTGGTTGATGGGTTCTGCTCGGAGGGCTGGAAATCGAAGCTGTTGGGCTGTAATTGAAATGTCTGCTTAAGTGCCGCATGTTCAAAGGCGGTATACTACGTGGTTGTAGGTCTTTTTGTCTGGAGTGGTCCTGTACGTCTTATCTTCTTGATAATTGGAACTTGGAATGTGATGGCACGAATCAGACAGACAGGCAAGTTGAATGATAATGCTTTCAGTCCACTAGGGACATGTATCACTGTATAAGTTTCCCGCACGTCTGGATATTTAATTTCTCCAGGTGGACGGAATGAGTGCCACATCCCTCAGGTATTTATGCACTCACCGACTGCTATTTAATGTAGTCGTTAGGTCGTGGTTGCTATTAAGCAACTATCGAGCTGAATGTAAGACTATGGGTGAGTGGGAGTAGACCCAACACACACTCAACCCTATCAACCAATCAGGTGAGTTAGTTGTGTGCAATAACACAAAATAATGGCGGGTGAAAATGGTTTCACATTCCGCCATGTTGAGCGATTCGAGTGGTGGCAAAGAGGGAAAAGTACTCAGCAAGCCCGCCCATGTATGTTTAACCTTGACACGCCGGAAACTTACTCATTTCTAATCTAGTGAAGTTTTACTAATGGGCGGATAAAGTACCAATAATGTGTAAGCCTCCTGTGCAATTCAATCAAATCGACAAAGTCGCAGACTTTTTCATCTTTCCTAACATTACCAATGTTTCTAGAACAAAGTGTGCATATTGTAAATCCCTAACAGCTTAAATGCTAATATGTCTGTGCGACATAAAGAAAGTGTAGTCACTCTCAGGTTAAAAAAGCTTGGTAATTTTGAGCGGTGTTTAGTCAGGTTTCGTAAAACTAGCTTCTTCGAAAAGTGTTCTCGTACCAAATGCGAACCCTACATTCAGGTAATGAAAGCAAATGAAAGTCATTTTCTGTATTGCTTCCCTTCAGGCTGATATTTCCGCGGGCTGCAACGTACAGCAATTCTTCCAGAGATATTCATGCTAACGCTTCTTCGTGCTGTTGTATTTGTTTCCATGTGGCTGGTAACTCATTATCCCCGTATTCTGGTTAAGACACGTCCGACATTGTATGTAGCTCGTGTCAGCCGCCTTTTTCCTATCTACAGAGTCCATGAAATAATTATCCTTTGTAGGTCTCCAGTCGCAGTCCAGCAGTTATATCCCGTTGAACATCATACAGGTATCCTATTTGTACTCTATGGCTGCAGTATATTGTTTGTTCTGCAGTCCTTAATGGCACGTTATTTGGTGTCGTCCACGCGCCTACTGTGCCCTTAACGACGACCGGTCCTGCCTTCTCCGTATTCACCGCCTGAATCATGAATGAGGATGGCACAAATCTTGCGAACAAATGTTTGGATTTTCAGCGATGTGTGGCTACTAGCGCCATGAAACAATGTTTATTCGTACCATACGCCAATTATTTAATTACTCATTGGGATAGGAAATGTTCTACTTTACAAAGGCATGTATGTGTTCATAGAACACTATTTAATTGGGCCGTCAGAATCGTTATTGAGCAACTATCGAAGTGAATGGAGGGCCATGGTGAGTGGGAATTGACCCAGCACGAACTCATCCTTTGATCCTAGGTGATACTACTGCTGTCAATGGCGTGCATAGAACGCGTGGAGTGTGGAGGCTGAGATGTCGGATGTCGGAAAAGGAGGAGATGTGGCTCGTAAAGAGCTGCGCCTAGGTCCATACTCCATGGTATTGGGTCTAAAACGTTTTCCTATCAATTTGATAAGAGTCTGTGTTGCTAAGAATCTATAGAGAATACAGCACCGTGTGACACCTGGGATATAGTATTATGCTGTTTTTGACCAGCTGCCTTGATGATTGTAAACCACCTTATATTTCTTACATTTTACTAGTTTCTAATGATGTTGTTGGTTGCAGCATTATCCCGCTCTGTATGATGGTCTTGGGTTTTTGACCACCTTATATTCATTACTTTTTGGCCCTAATTCATAATCATTACTTTTAATTTGCAGCCTTGTGCTGCTGCGTCTGATAGTATCGGGTGTTTTGACTACCTTATAGTTCTTAACTTGGTGACTTATTTATCTAAGGTTGTATCGTATTTGCAGCCTTGTGCTGCATGACCTGATAGTCTTTGGACTTTAGGCTACCTTATATTGTCTAATTGGGGACCATATAGGTGGAATAAAATTTTGCAATGGTCTGTTCTCAGACCATCTCATGTTACTTTTTTTTGGAGTCCTAGCATTCGAATTTGCTAATTGGTGATTTTTAAGCGCTGTCAACGAGGCTGCATTAGAGACAAGTTAGAAAAAATTAGAAGTGCGAACATTTGGTTCATATACCTGTAAAGGGGGGGGGGTCGGTATCAAGCGTTATTGGTACAATATTGCACAAGTCCCTGGTCAGAGGTATTGCGCAACTTGGAAGAACAACACTCGAAACCACCTCCCACTAATAATCGTTATCTAGAGGGTGATCTCTACGGTGTGATATGCCCGGTTATAAAATTGGATATAGCAATCTAAGACGATATCTTGAACAAAGACAAGACACGAGTCCCAGTAAAGATAAATAAAGAATTTAATCAAAATTAAATCAAGAGAATTAAATCTCAGTAAATTACAATTTCTTTCCTTCTGAATACTCTTAGTAAAGAAGCACTCTATAACCGAAGTTTTAAAACAATTAATACATTAATTAAAGTTCAAATACTAATAAAATTGACAAATTTAGCCGTTAATAGCTGATAGCAAATTTCATCACGAAATCGAGTGTTCATTAACATTGGACCACTTGGTACATTCACAATGACCTGTTCGTCGATTGGCTTTTCCTTATGCTTGCGTCGACTTTAATTTTTCTGGGTGAACGTGGGATTCCACACTCTGACTTGTAACTTCTTTTTCCTTCCTTTTCTTGAATTCCAATTTTCTCGCTATTCCTTGAACTCCAATTTTCTCGCTATTCCTTCAATTCCAATTTTCTCGCTATTCCTTCAAACTATTTTCCCTTGAAAAGAAAAGGGTAAAACGCCTTAAGTATCTCGTTAGGTTTAAAGAGTTGAGATTGTCCGTCTGTCATTCTGGTTCGAACAATCAGATCTTACTATCAGTGTTAACCTTTATACGGCTAGCAAATACTACACAAGTCTTCAGATCAATACAGCTATACCACTAATTATCGATATCAGAATTTAGGGAAGTCACATATATTCCCATAAATCATTACGTAAAGTGAGGCAATATATCATACCCCACAATAAATATTCACTCATATGATAAATTCAAATTAATGTAACACTTTCCAATCATAAACGTATACAGCGGGTTTTCTACACCACCCATTAACCTACCTAAGTATATAAGGTAAAAATGCTAATTCAGAATTCAAAAGTACATTACTAAATCACTGTAAAACCGAACTATCCATACAAAAATCAACAGATCATGCATCTGTAACGAAGAAAACATCATATAAATTACATCATGATAAATGTGAATTTGAGTTAAATACCTCTTGTTTTTGGCGTCTTTCAATCGTTCCAAATTCAATTTCCTGGAACCCAATTTTACGAACGTATCTTTTCCTACAGACCGCTCGGAGCCTTCTCCTGTTTCGAAACTAATAATACCGTCTCTTACAGAGGTACTTCCTAGACTAATTAAATTCATTTGATTCGTAGTATATATTCCCTTCAAAATTCAGGGATCGACCCACCCCTGATTCCACATTTGGCCAATCAGAATAAAAGCCATTCTTCAAGACATTTGAAAATGTGCCTATCAATGTGCCGAAAATGTCACCTGGGGTTGAAATAACATCCTATCATTTGTCTCAATCACTTTTTCAGGTCTACGTGCGAAATTAGCGCTTTTTAGCTGCCATACTCCCATTTCGTTTGACTAAAAACAGTCTAATAATGGTGACCCAGTTAGAACAACATTCCTACGTACAAAATCTGCCATAAGTTATCAGTTAACTGCTGGCTAGAACTAAGAATTAATTAATGGATTTCACTGACGAAAAATTTGGTACTTCACAATACCTATTCTATGGATTTTATGTTGTTACATTTTGCTGATGTTATTCTGTTTGTTATCTTCCTACCCTTATTCGACTTGACGTTATTAATCCCTTGTTTCTTCAATACCTACTTCTTACCTTATTGGATGTTTGTATTTTGTTTATAAACCCCTTTTTTTCCATCATGTAGTTTGTTGGTTTGATTATTCCTGGAGAGCTTTGATTACTAAAATATTTTCTGAGTAATCATTGTGAGCCTCCTAGTTTGTTCCTAGGGTTACTTGCATCGTTAACTTTAGATTTGTTTGCTCTGTGTACAAGTCTAGGTAATGGACATACCAATCGTGGTGTATGTGGGTTCCTGTTTAGGCTGCGATTCCTGCTCATTCCTGGCCATGCTTCCATACCTTAAAAAGGCTTTAATTTTGGATGATTACTCCATGTTTCTGCTAGTTATTTTAATGTTTTCTTACTAGATGATTCATTAGCTTAGGTTTAAATTTTTCACTTTATGTTTTAATCGTTTGTTTCTTCCGTTTCTACTTTATACCCTTATTTGTTGTTGGTGTTTCTTGATATAGGCCTTATTTTCTTCAATAGCTAATTTCTTGGTTCGGTTATTTTTGGGATGTTTCGATAACTTAAAATTTTGAGTAATCATTCTGGTCCATCTAGTTCGATTCTAGGGTTACTTGCAAATTTAATTTAGGTTTGGTTGCTTAGTGTACAAATCTAGGTAATCTACATACCCACCGTAGTGCATGCTTATGTTAAGCACAGTCGTAAAGGAAAACATCCCTTACATTCACTTCATATATTAAATACTGTACACACAGAAAGGAAGGAAAAAACAAACCACAAAATATACCATCAAAAACCCTAATATTTACTATCTACACAGAAGGAAAGGAAAACAAGTCATACAATATACTATCAAACTTCACAAAATCTAAGATGTACACAGAAGGAAAGAAAACAAAAACACAATATGCTATCAACACGGATAGGTAGTGAAAAAAACCACATGTCTGCTGTTCACACAGAAGGGAGGAAGAAAAGAAAACAAAATATATCCTATAAAAATCACAAAATCGACTATCCCCCCGGAAGGTGGGGAAAACAAACCACGAAATATACTATGAAACACCATAAATGTACATTCCACAAAGAAGAGCAGAAAAACAAAACAGAAATATAATATTACACAGAAGGGAAGGAAATCAAACCACGAAGCTACTATCCACACAGAAGTAAAGGAAAACGAACCACAACATATACTATAAAATCACTTGATCCAATATCTACACAGAAGGGAAGGAAATCAAAACACATATCTACTATCCACACAGGGAAGGAGAGAAAACCAACAAATGTGCTATCTACACACGGAAAGGAGAAAAAAAATATCAACTATCCACACACAGAAATGAGAGAAAAAAAAAACACGCTAATATACTATCTACACAGAAGGGAAGGAACACAAACCACACAATATAGTATCAAAACAGAGGATAGAGGGAAGCAAATGTACTATCTACACTGAGGAAAGTGGAATAAACAAACCCATATATACTATCCGCACAGAGGGAAGAAGCAATACATAACCCAATATACACTATCCAAACAGAGAAAAGAAAAGAGAAACATTATATACTATCCACACAGAGTGAAATAAAATAACCCATTATATACTATCAACACATACAATGAAGGAAATAATCCATTATATTATATCAATACAGAGATTTTTGAAAGTACCTAAGCTCGTACCTCCTATGATCAACTCTACCAAACACCCACACACTCTAAAACCTTTTTAACCCATTATTATATGGCGTGGGAGTGTGATTGTAGAAAACATCAATGCACAAAATGATGGATGAACCAACTGACTATTTGTTACCCACTTTCATGCCTAATGTGTGTACGTGAACGGAACTACACCCGTTCCATTTCAATTCCAACAACACAATAACCCAGAGGATTATAGAGGTGAAATATTCAAGCAGTGTCAGAAAAAAAAATATTTAAAGGGCAAGACCAAAAGACATGCTTTTTTCTGATCTATACTCTTTTATAAGTTATTAGGAATAGTTCACATCAGACCCAATCCCTCGGGTAAAACTGTATATTTTGTCATTTCCATCTCTTCATTGGCACATGTTCTTCCTCGTCATTAATTCAGTCTTCTTCTTAATCTCTCTAGTTTCTGTTTCTTCTTTATTTGTCTTAGGGCAATCGGAAGCCCAGTATCCTTTCTCTTGAAATTGATAACAGGTATCTTGACTTTTGTCTCTCTTTCTTAGACGAAGCAGGTATTCTGGAGATAAATACCCATATACCGTGCAGATAGAGCAAACTTCATCAGCACTTTCGTGCAATCAATGACCCGAATGGAAAGTTTAGTTGCCACTTTTGGCTGTGAAGTATGCTTTCGTGTGACTTTTAGCGAGTCTTTGACCAGAAGGTCGATCTGTGCTGACTGTTCTTGATCGTTTGACAGTTGAATGAATACGCTTAATATATTCTCCCGATACGCATGACCTGCTGCCTGTAAAACCTGGGTCAAATACAGTTGTGCAATAAAATAAACGATTTAATTGAGAAAGCGATAGGCAACGACCTGCTATATCGTCTCACAAAAGCTGAAGTGTTATCTCAAATCCGTGCCAGCGATTTCGAAGACGACTTAAGTGTGCTTAAATCAATGTTCTCCACTTAAACCAAAAAACCAAGAACCTTGATTCACGCAAACAAAAAGAAACATTCGTTCGATCCAGGAGAAATATAAGTATTTTCACATCTAAGAAACTCAAAAACAAACTTCCAGACAATTGAGAACGGCGGCTTACAAAGTGTTATAATGAAGACAAAACAATCTATTTTCCAAGAAGAAAGCAGACAGAAAGCGACAATTGCAATCCATGACACATCACTTTCAAAATGTGTTGGTAGATGTTTGTTCTAGCTATCTACATGGATAAATTAAATGGCTTAAGTCAATGGTTGCTATTTCTTTGTAATACAATTTTTGCACAAACGATACAAGTGCAAGTGAAAGGGTAGACACGCAGGCACATGCACAAACGTGTTTCTGGATGACAGTAGAACGGACAGTACTCTAGCTTGGAATGTTTTGTGAGATTGACTAACATATTTAACATTACATTAGAGAGAGGAAGAAACAATGGCAAAGAAAACAACATACACAGGGCACCATTTTCGGTCCTGATATTTTTGCGGTATTACAGGACAACTATAATTAAGAAAACCATACATTATATGTGAAATATTTTCATTGTTTTCATTCATTCATCAATTTCATAAGCAGATGGTGTGATATTTATTGTCGTCTGATGCTTGACATATCACAAATCTAAGGGTTGTGTGGGGGTGGGTGAGCGGGGGCCCAAATAGCGCCAAAACGTGCCTTGTTCTACTGACAGCCTAAGGAAAAAGAAAAGAAATCAGTTACATTTAACCGAACTGGTGTTTTGGTTTTAAAAATCAAAGTTAACCATAAACAGGGTTATACAGTGCAAGGTCAATCGCGTCAATCTTGAACATTGTTATATTTCTTCAGAACGTGTGTTTTGGTTTTGCAATTCAAAGTTATGCATAGGCAGAGTTATACAGTGCAATGTCACTCGCGTCAATCTTGAACATTGTTACATTTCATTACGAACGTGTGTTGGTTTTAGAACTCGATGATGACTATAGGCAGGGTCATTAAGTGCAATGCGACTCGAAACCAATTCTTCAAATGGTCTTGTATTTGTTTCCTTCTGAAAAACGGTAGATCTCGTGTTAAAACAAATATCCGTGACACATTGCAGTGCCAAATAAAGGAGAAAGCTCAGTTACCTGAACTACACTTCAGGGACCGAATAAAAAATTCAAAGAAGAAATATATGCAAAAAATACTCTAAGCTGCAAAAACAAAGCAACACAATAATATAAATGGAATGCACTCATATATTGAACGACAACACTACCAGCGATAACCAAAAATCTGAACCAAAGAAATTGCTTGAAAAACTGAAATTATATCAAATAACAGGCCAAACAATAAAGTCAGGACTTCATGAAGACATGTACAACATTGGAGAAAAAAAAATTACAAAAGAGAGGAAATACGAAAAGGAAAGGAAAAATCACTAATTAAACTCAAAATAAAACAACAATAATAGAAACGAAAAGTGACATTTTATCAAATGTAAAAGACTACTATCAACTACTATATAAATCCAAACATATACCGAACGAAAACATAAATAACTACCCCGACAACATCAATCTTCCCACCACCCCAAACAGCGATAAAGAAATGTGTGAACAGCCTATGTCAAAAGACGAGATAGAAAGAGTTATATAAACACTAACCAGGAACCAAGTAACATAACTAGACGGGTTAACCGCAGAATTTTACTAAATGTTTAAAAGCGGCGATTAGTCCAGTGCTTCCTGATCTTTGCAATCCGATTTTTGGAAAGAAAGAAATGACACAATCAATGAAAACGGGACTTACATTCCTGATCTATAAAAATAGAGACGAAATTTTGAGCCTATAAACTGGCGCCCAATCTCCCTCCTAAATATAGATTACAAGATTCATAGCACCATATTAGCAAACAGGATCAAGAACATTCTGAGTGACATAATAATGAGCAACCAGTCATGTGGTGAGGTAGGGAGGCAAATATCAAACAACATACTATCAATAAAAACAATCTTCGAATATATCAATACAAATGGAAAAAAATGCCAACTTAATTCTCCTTGATCATGAGAAACGGTTCGATAAGATAGAGATAAATTTTATACTTGCAACCCTAAAGAAAAACGGCTTTGGGACAAAGTATGCAAGTTGGATACAAACTTTATATAACAACATACAATCAAAAATACAAATTAATGGGGCTCAAACCGAACCATTCGACATTACCATATCAGCAAGACAAGGATGCCTCCTATCAATATTGTTATATATATAGCTTTAATCACTAAACTGAACAATTTAAATTGATAATGAAATAAAAGGAATAAACATTCCGAACTAAAGAAACCAAATAAAAAGATTCCTACACGCTGATGATCTATCGAACTTTATAACAGTACATGAATCGTATAACAACCTTATCAAACAATTCAACACATGAATCGTATAACAACCTTATCAAACAATTCAACACATGAATCGTTTAACAACCTTATCAAACAATTCAACACATGAATCGTATAAACAACCTTATCAAACAATTCAACACATGAATCGTATAACAACCTTATCAAACAATTCAACACACGAATCGTATAACAACCTTATCAAACAATTCAACACATGAATCGTATAACAACCTTATCAAACAATTCAACACATGAATCGTATAACAACCTTATCAAACAATTCAACACATGACTCGTATAACAACCTTATCAAACAATTCAACACATGAATCGTATAACAACCTTATCAAACAATTCAACACATGAATCGTATAACAACCTTATCAAACAATTCAACACATGAATCGTATAAAAACCTTATCAAACAATTCAACACATGAATCGAATAACAACCTTATCAAACAATTCAACACATGAATCGTATAACAACCTTATCAAACAATTCAACACATGAATCGTATAAAAACCTTATCAAACAATTCAACGCATGAATCGTATAACAACCTTATCAAACAATTCAACACATGAATCGTATAAAAACCTTATCAAACAATTCAACACATGAATCGTATAAAAACCTTATCAAACAATTCAACACATGAATCGTATAAAAACCTTATCAAACAATTCAACACATGAATCGAATAACAACCTTATCAAACAATTCAACACATGAATCGTATAACAACCTTATCAAACAATTCAACACATGAATCGTATAACAACCTTATCAAACAATTCAATACATGAATCGTATAACAACCTTATCAAACAATTCAACACATGAATCGTATAAACAACCTTATCAAACAATTCAACACATGAATCGTATAACAACCTTATCAAACAATTCAACACATGAATCGTATAACAACCTTATCAAACAATTCAACACATGAATCGTATAGCAACCTTATCAAACAATTCAACACAGTAATCGTATTAAAACCTTATCAAACAATTCAACACAGGAATGGTATAAAAACCTTATCAAACAATTCAACACACGAATCGTATAACAACCTTATCAAACAATTCAACACATGAATCGTATAACAACCTTATCAAACAATTCAACACATGAATCGTATAACAACCTTATCAAACAATTCAACTCATGAATCGTATAACAACCTTATCAAACAATTCAACACATGAATCGAATAACAACCTTATCAAACAATTCAACACATGAATCGTATAACAACCTTATCAAACAATTCAACACATGAATCGTATAAAAACCTTATCAAACAATTCAACACATGAATCGTATAACAACCTTATCAAACAATTCAACACATGAATCGTATAAAAACCTTATCAAACAATTCAACACATGAATCGTATAAAAACCTTATCAAACAATTCAACACATGAATCGTATAAAAACCTTATCAAACAATTCAACACATGAATCGTATAACAACCTTATCAAACAATTCAATACATGAATCGTATAACAACCTTATCAAACAATTCAACACATGAATCGTATAAACAACCTTATCAAACAATTCAATACATGAATCGTATAACAACCTTATCAAACAATTCAACACATGAATCGTATAACAACCTTATCAAACAATTCAACACATGAATCGTATAGCAACCTTATCAAACAATTCAACACAGGAATCGTATAAAAACCTTATCAAACAATTCAACACAGGAATGGTATAAAAACCTTATCAAACAATTCAACACATGAATCGTATAAAAACCTTATCAAACAATTCAACACATGAATCGTATAACAACCTTATCAAACAATTCAACACATGAATCGTATAAAAACCTTATCAAACAATTCAACACATGAATCGTATTAAAACCTTATCAAACAATTCAACACATGAATCGTATAACAACCTTATCAAACAATTCAACACATGAATCGTATAAAAACCTTATCAAACAATTCAATACATGAATCGTATAAAAACCTTATCAAACAATTCAACACATGAATCGTATAAAAACCTTATCAAACAATTCAACACATGAATCGTATAAAAACCTTATCAAACAATTCAACACATGAATCGTATAAAAACCTTATCAAACAATTCAACACATGAATCGTATAAAAACCTTATCAAACAATTCAACACATGAATCGTATAAAAACCTTATCAAACAATTCAACACATGAATCGTATAACAACCTCACATGAATCGTATAAAAACCTTATCAAACAATTCAACACATGAATCGTATGAAAACCTTATCAAACAATTCAACACATGAATCGTATAACAACCTTATCAAACAATTCAATACATGAATCGTATAACAACCTTATCAAACAATTCAACACATGAATCGTATAAACAACCTTATCAAACAATTCAACACATGAATCGTATAACAACCTTATCAAACAATTCAACACATGAATCGTATAACAACCTTATCAAACAATTCAACACATGAATCGTATAGCAACCTTATCAAACAATTCAACACAGGAATCGTATAAAAACCTTATCAAACAATTCAACACAGGAATGGTATAAAAACCTTATCAAACAATTTAACACACGAATCGTATAACAACCTTATCAAACAATTCAACACATGAATCGTATAACAACCTTATCAAACAATTCAACACATGAATCGTATAACAACCTTATCAAACAATTCAACACATGAATCGTATAACAACCTTATCAAACAATTCAACACATGAATCGTATAACAACCTTATCAAACAATTCAACACATGAATCGTATAACAACCTTATCAAACAATTCAACACATGAATCGTATAAAAACCTTATCAAACAATTCAACACATGAATCGAATAACAACCTTATCAAAACAATTCAACACATGAATCGTATAACAACCTTATCAAACAATTCAACACATGAATCGTATGAAAACCTTATCAAACAATTCAACACATGAATCGTATAACAACCTTATCAAACAATTCAACACATGAATCGTATAAAAACCTTAACAAACAATTCAACACATGAATCGTATAAAAACCTTATCAAACAATTCAACACATGAATCGTATAAAAACCTTATCAAACAATTCAACACATGAATCGTATAACAACCTTATCAAACAATTCAATACATGAATCGTATAACAACCTTATCAAACAATTCAACACATGAATCGTATAAACAACCTTATCAAACAATTCAACACATGAATCGTATAACAACCTTATCAAACAATTCAACACATGAATCGTATAGCAACCTTATCAAACAATTCAACACAGGAATCGTATAAAAACCTTATCAAACAATTCAACACACGAATGGTATAAAAACCTTATCAAACAATTCAACACACGAATCGTATAACAACCTTATCAAACAATTCAACACATGAATCGTATAACAACCTTATCAAACAATTCAACACATGAATCGTATAAAAACCTTATCAAACAATTCAACACATGAATCGTATAACAACCTTATCAAACAATTCAACACATGAATCGTATAACAACCTTATCAAACAATTCAACACATGAATCGTATAACAACCTTATCAAACAATTCAACACATGAATCGTATAAAAACCTTATCAAACAATTCAACACATGAATCGAATAACAACCTTATCAAACAATTCAACACATGAATCGTATAACAACCTTATCAAACAATTCAACACATGAATCGTATAAAAACCTTATCAAACAATTCAACACATGAATCGTATAACAACCTTATCAAACAATTCAACACATGAATTGTATAAAAACCTTATCAAACAATTCAACACATGAATCGTATAAAAACCTTATCAAACAATTCAACACATGAATCGTATAAAAACCTTATCAAACAATTCAACACATGAATCGTATAACAACCTTATCAAACAATTCAATACATGAATCGTGTAACAACCTTATCAAACAATTCAACACATGAATCGTATAAACAACCTTATCAAACAATTCAACACATGAATCGTATAACAACCTTATCAAACAATTCAACACATGAATCGTATAACAACCTTATCAAACAATTCAACACATGAATCGTATAGCAACCTTATCAAACAATTCAACACAGGAATCGTATAAAAACCTTATCAAACAATTCAACACAGGAATGGTATAAAAACCTTATCAAACAATTCAACACATGAATGGTATAAAAACCGTATCAAACAATTCAACACATGAATCGTATAACAACCTTATCAAACAATTCAACACATGAATCGTATAAAAACCTTATCAAACAATTCAACACATGAATCGTATAAAAACCTTATCAAACAATTCAACACATGAATCGTATAACAACCTTATCAAACAATTCAACACATGAATCGTATAAAAACCTTATCAAACAATTCAACACATGAATCGTATAAAAACCTTATCAAACAATTCAACACATGAATCGTATAAAAACCTTATCAAACAATTCAACACATGAATCGTATAAAAACCTTATCAAACAATTCAACACATGAATCGTATAAAAACCTTATCAAACAATTCAACACATGAATCGTATAAAAACCTTATCAAACAATTCAACACATGAATCGTATAAAAACCTTATCAAACAATTCAACACATGAATCGTATAACAACCTTATCAAACAATTCAACACATGAATCGTATAAAAACCTTATCAAACAATTCAACACATGAATCGTATAAAAACCTTATCAAACAATTCAAAATCTTTAGTAAAGCCTCGAGTTCAGACATCAATCATGAAAAATCAAAAATCCTACTAATTGGCAATTGGAACAGAAACCCAACTACCCACAGAACAAATTAAAGATCATATTAAAGTCCAAGGAATATACCTAGGCAAATACAATACAAAGTTAAATATGAATAAAACAAATAAAAAAAAATAAACAAACTTAAAACAATCTGGAATGTCAGAAACCTCACCCTCCTTGAAAGAATACAAATAGCCAAAACATACCTATTTAACTCAATATGGCACGAATTTAACATAATCGACTTTGAACTCTATTATATGAAAAAGATAAAATCTGCAATCTATACTTTCATATGGAACAGGATATGCAAAATCTCTCTTACACAACAAAAAAGATAGAGGAGGGATGTACATTGCAAATCTTAAACTCAAGCACACAGCTAACTACCTTGACAAATTAAATAAATTCAATATTCGCCAAAACACCCATGGCAAGGTATACACACCTATTGGTTCGAATTTTTAATGCTGCATAAACAAGAATTATACAATGAAATTACAAAACTAATAGTAACACCCATAATTGCCTGCACACAAACCCAAGTCTTAAAAGAACACAGAACAGAATATGGAATACTAAAAACTCAACTGAAATGTATGACTTAATAATACATCCCAAATTACCACCCAACAAAATTGTGATAAATAAACCCTCACTTTAACTGGACCACAATATGGAAAAATGGAATAAAACTCAAAAACCCAAAAGAAATCGCCCAAATTTATGAGTATCTTCATGACGCCTGGTAAACTGGCGAAATGGACTTGAAAAGAAAAGTCATAAAAAACCTCCCCACGTGCCCCTTATGTAAAAAAAAAAAAAATATTGACAATAAAAACCATTTGATATTAACATGCGAGGTACTACACGATAAAAGAAAAGAAATTTTTAAAAATAAATAAGGAAACAATCTGATATATTTGACCACAATATGCTACTATACACAGAAAGGATAAACAATACAAAACTATACCAGGAAATAATTAAATATATACTATTTGTGATTGGAAAAAGAAAACAATCGATATGGATACCTGAGAAATAATAATAAACAAAATTCTAAGAAACCTATATAATCGTGTCCTCCTTTTTTTGTCGTGTCAAATAAACAGACTTAAAAACACTTTACTAAATAATCAGAAACTTATAGAAAGACAATTGTCCACACATGTTCAGAACCAGATATACAACAATCAGAGATACCAAACAAAGAACCGGACTGAAACAAAACAGACTCACATTCAGGTACCCATGTAGGGTAAGATACCGTAGAAAGAGAGACACTTACGCCCGACGCCAAAGAAAGTAAAAAAGACACCCACCCCCCAAAAAACCACCAGCAAAACACAAACAGAACTTTAAGTCAACACAGGAACTGGAGAGCCGAAAGGCTATTTTAAAATGCAGCAGTATAAACTAAAAATAAAAAGTATACAAAAGAATTGAGCCGAAAACCAAAAAAAGAACCCCAAAACGCTAGTAAAATACAAACATAATTTTAATTAATATATAAACTGAAGAGCCGAAATGGCAAGAATAAAAGGCACCAGTATCAATAGAAATAATAATGATAATAAAATATACAATGTAATACAAAAATATAGTTTAAAAACACACAGGCTGGCTCATATAACGCGAGCCAGAAAACATACAACACTACATTTTATTATACACATGAATTACTTTACCTTGAAAGAAACCACGCGACACAGCTGGAATGTTGACCGACACGCGACCCACTTCTCGACGCGAGCAAAATACCTTACCATACACACCCATACAACGGCAGCCCAAAAAAAGGAAGAGCTCTACAAAATAAACTAAAACAGGGCACCAACAGTCGGAAGCATACGACAATTTCCCACGACTAGAAAATCAATAATACCATTACCACATTTATAAATAGAATGTACAGTCACCATAACTCTCTAATTATAGGACAAAAGTGGAAAATATTTAAAACTTCTTTGATAAACGAAACAAAATTACAACTCCTTTCCAGAGAAATAATTGAAGGTACAGGGTTTTCAATCATGTAGGGTTTTTCTCTGTATTTTATCTAATTTATTTGATGGCTGTGCGCCAGTACCTTTCTAATCTTCTCCAGGTGAAGTTTCTATTTTTGTTTTTAATGGCTGATCCCATTTATGTTGTGTTATGTCCATTTTTAGATGTGATCTTTTGGGACCAAGGTTTTCGAAAAAAAATCCTTAAATTTTACATCAGCTTTTCCCCTATGTTTTTGGAATTCATTGGTGTGTTTGGATTTGCTGTTCATATTTTTAAAGTGTTCGGCTAATATGACATCGTTTCCTTTGTTATTATTATAATTACTTATTTTAGTGGTTTTGTTTGAATGTTTGCCCCAATTGTTTTAATTTAACCCCACACCTCTTTTGAGGTTTTTTTTTGTTGTATATTTAAACTGGTACATTACATTTGCCAAGTTTTTCTTTGGACTGCTTGCTCAGATTGTTTATATGTTTGTCTTTCTTCTTATATTCTAAGAGGACTACTGAATTATCTGATCGTTTGAATTTATTAAAGACTCTTTCTTTGTCTTTCCGAGTTTGTTTGATTTGACTGACACACCACTCAGGAGCTCGTTACAAAGCAAATTAGGAGTATCCATCCATGAATCAGGGTCTAACCTGTAGTGTTGTATTGTCACAGGTTGGACCATTATTCATGGACGGATACTGCTAACTTGCTTTGTGACGAGCCCCTGTGGCCACCATGGCACTGCTAGTTTATCTGGTATTCCATTTTGTTTGGGTATACTAGTGGTAGCTGCCGGTGTAATGATCTTAATTAGGTTTCAGTTATGTTTGGATTGATATTTATTAACAGAGTTTTAAGATTTGACCAATCGGCTTTATTATAATTCCACCTGGTGTTTTTGGTGTTAGAGTCAAGCTGCATGTCCATTTGTAGGGTGGTAATTATTGGAAAGTGTCATTCACCATGGGGTCTGTTTGATCCGCACTCCATCCCTCCACCTGTACCAAGTTAGGCATACATATGGTAGGTCGATCCACCTGCCCCTACTGTCCGTCACCTCCAACACACACACACACACACACACACACACACACACACACACACACTATCAGCATTTAAATCTCTGCAAATGATCGCTTGTTCAACTCTTTTAAGTTTATTTATTTCCCTAAATGCCGTGATGTTGTTAGTGTTAGTATCTCCCCCTGGGTAGTCGATTATTAATATTTGCAATTCACTTTTATCTGTGTTTATTAATAGAGATTAAATTTATATTGTTGAATTGCTATTTGCTATTGGTGATCATTAGGATTATTATTGCATTTGGAATAATGTTATTTGCATATATATCTAATCCACCTCCATCTCCCCTGACCTTCTCTTCTATGTTGGAAATAGTCTGAAGAGTAGCATAGTATTTGTGGCAATGATTTGTAGTTTATATAAACTTTAGTTTCTTGAATGCAGATAATGTCAGGTTTTGAGCTTTAATTAATCGATCTTTCTTGACAATCATGGGGCATTACATTGCCATATTGTAACGTACCCATTTGGTGTATTATCCATTGTTATTGGGTTCGTTTACTGTATTAATGCTATTCAACTGGGTTAAGATTTTTTAATATTTAGTTTAATGTTTGATGAATATTGGTTCCAACATCCTAATACGTGTGGTTAGTGAAGTAATGACTTCCTCCAGTTATTTTACCCTTCCAGTTTGTATTCCACTGTGTTTGTAGTCGAGATTGATTGTTTGTGTTTCTGTAGTTGCTGTATCTTTGTTTCTAGGTTTTGGGTTTAATATTTGTTTTTTTTGTGTGTTGTTACGTTTGATTATTTCAGGTTTATATTGTTATTTGATTCTATAGTTTTGATGGGTGCGTTCCCTTGAGTTTTAATTACTTCCTGTTTGGCCTGTGTATAGGTTAAGTATTTGGTATTCATTAGTTTGATGATTTTGTTTTCCCTAATTCTGGCCGTACCGTCTGGTGATTGTGTTAGGTGGGGTTTCCTGCAGTTGGTGCATTTATGTGTTTGTCTGTGGTACTTCAACTTGTGTTCCCTTCGGCATTGTTGACATTTAGTATTATTGGTACACTTTGAAGTAAAGTGTCCCCAGTGTTGACTTGTTGTACAGAACCTTAGTTTGTTTGTATACGGCTTTAATCTAAATCGGGTTCCTGTGGTTCCTAGTTTGATGAGTGTAGGTTTGTTTGCTTTTGTTTGTTTGTTATGGTTTAACGCCATTTTTCAGCACAATATAGGCTATACATGTCGGCCAGTATTATGGGTGGAGGAAGAACCGGACAAACCCCGGAAAGAAACACCGACCCACGAGAAGCTACTGGCAAGCTTTCTCACATAACTACATTTGCCGAATCTTAGACTCGAACACACGGACAAACCCCGAAACTGAATGTAGAACCGGACAAACCCAGGAAAGAAACACCGACCCACGAGAAGCTACTGGCAAGCTTTCTCACATAACTACATTTGCCGAATCTTAGACTCGAACACACGCAGACAGAGGTGAGACGGCAGTGGTCCGTAACGGACAGCGCTTTAGACCACTCGGCCACTCGAGGCCCCGTTGATGAGTGTAGGTAAGGGAGTTGCTGTTTCCAATAGTGTGATAGTAGTTTCCTTTTCTGGTAGTTCTTTAGGTTATATATTTTATCAAAAGGGGAGCCTCCCTCTTTAAGTCTCTTTGGTTTGGGAATTCATGTCTAATTTGTTCCATATCCCTATTAGTTTAAGTACGGCTTTGAATTTGATGGGTTGGGGCGTTAGGGTGGTGGTGTCGGTTTTGTTAGGCATTGGTTTAGTTCCCGGGTGTTCTGGTCTATTGTTGTTCTTTGTTTCAGGTTGTTTTTGAGTTTGTGTCTTTTGACTTTTACTGGTATATGTCCTATATATTCCCACTTGGGCCGGATTACCCTAAAAGGAACTGAATGTAGAATCATTAGGTCCCCAGTTAAGATGGTTGTGGACAAGTTAATGAACTGAGTCGATTTGCTTTTAATCTATAATGTGAGTTCTAGTATATGGTACTGGTTAGGTGTTTTGTTTGTTTTATTTGGTTGATATTTTGAGGGGTCGGTTGTATTCACAGTTTTTTGTTGTTGTGGTGGTGGTGGGGGTACTGTTTTAGTTTGTTTAATCTGGTTTCCCCGAGTCTTGTTTATTGTGGCAGGTTCTGCATCTTTTGATGATTTCGTTAAACTTCTTGTTGGATGGCCTGGTTCTACAGTTAAATCTAATTCTCCATTTATCAGAGGGCTGTAAAATACATTTAATTCTACAGACGAGAACTGATCACGTTTTCCCGTTACCTTTGTAATTGTTTCTAATTCTGGTGTTGAGTGACATCTTATCCTGGATTTATTCACTTCACTGTGTTGAGGGCGTTTGGTTGTTTCTATATAGCCTCCAAATTTGGGTGGTTGTGGGGTTCTAGATTGATTTCAATTCACTTGATCCATATTAAGGTTTAATTTGCATAAGTTTAGTTTATTCCTTGTCTGCCTGACATTCATGACTTGTTTGATGGAAATTGTTTGACTCATTTTTGGTTTGTGTTTTAATGAATTTAATGATACTTAACACTATAAATGTATTTAATGTTTTTTTTTATGAAAGGAAATAATTGCCATTGTTATTTCACCTGATTGCAAATCGAACAGAGGGTGTTTGAAACACAGTGTGTACGGATGTAATTTAGAAACAATCTAGTGTGGGACCTATATCCTGTTTAGTAAAATATCATGGTCAGCATTCGGGCTCCAGAAGATATCGGAACGCAACCCTTGATGGTTTCCATCTTGTAGTAATTTTACTGTGGCTTTGAGTTTCTGGTGTACTTTATTAATGAATTATGCGGTGTCAGTTTCTAGCGCGAGTCCATTTATATGGACTTCCAACATCTTGGGCCCACTTCTCTTTCGAAAAGTTGCGCCTTTGTCACTGTTACTGTTATTCATTTCACTTCTATCGTGGCACATCTAGATATGGTATATTCTGTTCCTTTTGAGTATAGCATGTATCTATTTAGACCAGCTTTTTTGTAGAGCCTCTATTTTCCCTATGTCTAAGTGGATGGCTTGCAAGGTCGCCAAACACTTCTACCTGTCGTGGTGCTTTTCCACATATCCCCAAATCTAGTAATTGGCATCCATCAGGGTGGTGTGTCAATATAATATTGACATGTAGTGTCGTTCTGAAATATGCGTTTAGCTTCGATCTAATAGCTTTGGGTGGCATATTTCCGTGTCCTGCGTTGAAATCATCATTCATGTCCAGAAAATGTTAATTAGTCAGTTTGTCCGTAATGTCTGTTTCTACGGATGTCACACTACTATTAACATTTCCTAACCAATTCGTTTTCCATTTTTTTAAAGAAAAATGCCGGTAATGGTGTGATTCTGAGAATTTTTTTAAATTAATTTTAAATTTAGTTATGAATTCTACAACAAGGATTTATGCATATAGATGCTTCCTGTGATTAAATTATGAGAATTAGGTGAAATAGCTTTAGTGTAGGAAACCAGCCGGTTTCTTCGATCTGCACGATCTAACAAAACCAATGGATGCAAGCTTTAAAATACTTTTTGTGTGAGTAATACTTACTTCAGTTGCTTGAAACAAATCCTTCGGTACTTTCGGTTGCTCGTCTAAACACTTACTGTGCTTCTCAACAAAAATTATTATTTTATTCCTTGCCTGCCTGACGTTCATCACTTGTTTGATGGGATTTCTTTGACTCATTTTCGGTTTTGTGTTTTAATGAATTTAATGATACTTAACATATGAAATTAGTTACTGGTTTTATGAAATTAAATATCTGCCTGTTTTTTTTCTCCTGATTGCAAATCAAACAGAGGGTGTTTGAAAAACAGCGTGTACAGATACAATCCAGGAATAATCTAGTGTGTGACCTAGATCCTGTTTAGTAAAATAAGCTGTAATTTGTTTATGGTAATTTTATAAGTCAGTATAGATTAATTTCAGAACGTATAGGAAGTACAGCACAGAGTTATTAAATACGCGTAAATGCTTTTGGTTGATGGGTTCTGCTAGGAAGGCTGGTAATCGGAGCTGCCGGGCTGTAGTTGAAAATGGCTTCTTACGTGCTGCAGGTGCAAAGGCAGTATCCCACGTGGTTGTAGCTATTTCGGTCCGGAGTGGTCCTGTACGTTGTATGCTCGTAATAGATGGAACTGGGAATGTGATGGCACGAATCAGACAGACAGAAAAGTTCAATTATATTGCTGTCCGACCACTAGGGACATGTATCACTGTATAAGTTTCCCGTACGGCGGGATAATTAATTACCGCTGGGGGAAGAAATGAATGCCATTTCCCTCATGTATTTACGCACTCACCGAGCGTTATTTAATGTTGACGTCAGGTCAGGGTTGCTGTTACAAAACCATCGACCTGAACGTAAGACAATGGGTGAGTGGGAATAGATGGGTGGATGAACAAACTGACTATTTGTTATCCACTTTTATGCCTAATGTGCGTACGTGAACGAAACTACACCCGTTCTATTTCAATTCTAACAATTGGAATCTAGTCTCTTTGATCTATTTTTCCAAATAACATCAACGCCAATACAAATTTTTTCATTATATAAACTAATCCAGTACTGAATACACATCTCTGATTTATAAAACAAGATTACGACTAATGTCTTTGAAGAAATAATCCGATGAGCATCTTTGGAAACTTATTTATATTTTGAGAAGAAAACAATATTCGTGTTTCTTTGGCTAATTTCCTGCACCAACCAACGGTAGGTGTCTTTTTTATCGGTCTACATATCCATTGAGAGATGGGTTACTCGATAATTATATGCACAGTTTGAAGGCGAATGAATTGTAAAAATAACAAAACAATGTGCAGAAAGGCAGTTTAGATTTGATGATGGGCTTTAAGCCGTTTAATTTGTTTTTTTAATCAGTAGCGCACTGTATATTTTGTCAAAGAAGTAAGCGGTATTAGCTGGCTGAAAAGTGTACAGCGTCTTAATTTATATGTCTTCAGGATAAAGTAAGTGCAGAAGATATGAAATTCAGCGATTTATTCTGATATGCAATTAGTAGAATTTATATTTACTTGTCTAATATAATACGTATTGTTATTTCAGGAAGAAAGAGAGAAAAAAGAAAGAGTAAGTAAAATAATAACCACCTTTAATAAATAGGTAAAATTCATGCCTTTCTTAAAGTTATTATATGACTTCTCTAAGAAGGTTATTTGTAAGAAGAGAAAAAATTCGCTAAATTTTACATTTTCTTTTACAACTTACAACGGAACGATTGCGTTTATACCCTTCTCAAGTTCATATTTTTTGTTATATCGCAAAGTCGTTATTGCTTTGGTATGAAAAGGAAGTAACATCTTTTAATCAGTAAATATATACGAAAGAACACTTGCTTGGATTAATGAATTCTGTTTGTTTCAAGATGTGATTAAGATAAATAATTCAGCGATTTATTTGAGATAAAAGAAGTGAAATTTGTATATACTTATTTAATATCATATGTATTGTTATTTCAGGAAGAATGAGTGAAAAAAGAGAAGAAACAAATATTAAGTAACATTAGATCTCCTTTTAGTAAATAAGTGAAAATTTATACATTTCATCATGTTATTATATGGCTTATAAGACGCATATATTTATGAAAAAAAATTATTCGCCAAAACTTACATTATCTTTTATAATCTACAACGGAAGGATTGTTTTCAAACCCTTGTCAAGTTTATATTTTGTTTACATCCCTTATTTATTGCTATCGTAAGAAAAAAATGCTGCATATTTCATTCAGTGAATACATACGAACGGACACGTGTGCGGAATAATGAATTATACGGTTTTTTTTTTCAAGATGTGATTAAGGTAATATATAATTGCCATTCAGCTCTACGCACCTTGAAATGTCTGACTGATATTCCCCTAACATTATAAGCATCGGAAAACAATGCAGTTAGTTTTGTTTCGTCCCAAAATATATGTTAGCTAACGTTGTGTGCTACATCTTATAGTTTAGAACAAAAACGATTTATTAAAAAAATCAAGGTTTAGCACATGTATCAACAGCTTCGAACAAGTTTAAAAATACAGCATGGATAAATTAAATTTGTGACCATACTTTCTCTATTATTGTCAAATTGTATATATTAAGTTGCATAGGTGATAACCATTATATTTAACAGTCCAAAGGAACAATATAGTTAAATATACATTCTACCCAACACCCAATTCCACAAAAACACATCATAATATCTAAAAGTTTGCTTAATGTACCCCTGATTATATCTTGGAGGTAGTCAGAATGTTTCCGTCCGTAGAAATAGTTCGTTGTCACTACTCCGTCCATGCTACTTTGAAGGCTAAATTACAACTCACGTTGAGGGGATTCTGTATTGTTGTGAATGTTTTGACCATGACCCATGTCCCCGGGGTTTTCTTGCCTATGAAACCGGCACTGCTTCGATCGTTGCTGTTTTTATTTCCGCGGTTTAAGTCAATATCGATACACATACCGAGCAGATACAACTAGCAATGTTTTGAAATTCATTGTGGTTAGAAAAAATCATAATGCAACAATGAATGTCACTGACTCCCCGAGTTTACTATTAGGTTAGTATCGATGAGGAATTTGAATGGGATGAGCTAACATATATAGTGTTATGAGTTTAGGTTCTAAAAAAGTGAAAACAATAAACTTTGTAAAATTTAACTAATAATTTATTTCCCTGCATAACAATGTACAAATAAAACAAATAACTTACGGTTTTAAAAATTAAATCTTAAAATAGTCTAAGAAGAATCGACAAATTAAATTATTAAAGTCCTAGTAATGAAATGCTTTAATAAATTGAAGTTTGAGTCTCAATGAAAGGTGGTCACGTATGCTGTATCCTGTACTATGATGTTTCTACCCTGCAGTAAATATGCGTTAGTGTCTAATAATTGTACCGAACTCGGCGAAGAATCTGTCCAGCAACAGTCTTAAATAGTTGAAGTGTGACGACGTCATCAACCGTTATTTCTACTATCAGAATTTTGACAAGGTATTTCAGTTCTGGAAATTTAAATAAAATTTTTAAATCATACAATCTGAAATAAAAAGCAAGATAAACATTTTATCTTGTGAAATTACTTTCATCATGTTAATCAGCATATTTACTGCTGGGTAGAAACTGGTAGAATGAGATACTTCCGTCAGATCGATTTTGCTAGAAAGGGATTGTGACCGTAATGGTGAAAATAAAGGTTATATCGCCGATTGGTATCAAAACATGGTCATTTAAGAGTTATGCGTTGGTACATCCCTTTCTTTGGAATGTATATGTGTACGTTTTCAGTCTTCTTGCGGTTCTAAAGCGGTAAAAGACTCGTGAGAAAAAGTCGAATCGGGCGAAGGGTTGTGGTTACGCTTGCATTCCTTGTGTTTATTTATGTTACTGATAAGGCTAATTCGTGTTGTCAGAGATTTCGCCGTACTTTATTGATAAAACGTCAGACTCCTGCGATATCTGCATACGTTTTGATTGTAATTTGCGCGTTTGTTTGTTTTCCCTGTTTGAGACCCTGATAAGTGACACTTGAGTCCCCGTTTTTAATATCACGTTTGTTATATTTTTTCAGGAAGAAAAGCAGATACAAGCATTTGTAAGTATTAATATATAGTCTCTCATTCATTAAAGTTGAAGGTATTCATTTCGTATGGTTCTTATTTGATTATTAAAATAAAAGTATATATTCATTAAAATATGGATTCAACGAATTTTAGCCATTGTATTATATTGAATATAAAGTTACAGTTTAAATATCATGACCGTTTTTCTAATTGAAGATGAAATATGTATAACATTTTTAAGATCACATTCTGTTATCAAAATGCTTTTGATTCGCTTATAATGCAAGTGTATTATGTTTGATTCAAACTATACATTTCTAAGCTCACAATACAGCTGTATTGTTTATATATTGATAGAAAGACGTAAATCTTTTAATGCAGATATGAAACAAACCAAACAAGATAATTCTCTGAATTATTTTATATAACTTTCTCTCTATTCTTGAAGAAACGATTGGCGTGTTGCCATGACTGTCAGGTCATTGAGACCTATACCTTGCACATTTAGATGCTGCCTATCCTACACATGTAAATCTCAAAAGCTGCCAATTAGATTTGACTTTGTTTTCAGCTTCCTCGTAGTTGTACAGTTTGTTAACCAATGGTTACCTTATTGCATTATGTTGACGCTATGTTGGTATAAATACACCTGACCATATATATTGTCAGAGTGAGTAAAGTTAATTTTGTAAGACTCTTGTACGGATAATATACATTAACCGCCCTTTCTTACGCCGGAAGACAATATTGGTTATTTGTCCGTCCATCTCCCAGTTGACTATTTTATACTAGTAAACTATGAGAGCTATTTTTGAAAATCACGATATGCTATTCCTTCTCAGTAGAAGGATTTATCACCATGGAGTATTTAATATATCGAATAAGGCCATATTAAATCAAAAATGTATCGCTACTCCTCCTGCACGCAATATATGGTTATTCGCCCATAATTATGCACGACAACTTAAAAAGAGAGGTACGTGTCAACTCAAAAATAAATGTACATTCATTGTCCCGTACCATGTGCATGAATCCTATAACAAAGTTTATATGGCGTGTGCAAAATTGCTTTTTAAATAGTTACAATTAAATCAATACATCATTATCAGTTACCTGTTAACTACGGACCATTTGAAGATGCTAATATAAACACCATAACAATTATAGTGTAATGTAGTTAAACGACACTAGTCACAGAAAACAAATTAAAGTCTATAACAGTGCAGCACAAGTTTTAGCTACTCGGACTATTTTACAGCAGATAGATATAAGTCTATAACAGTGTAGAACAAGTTTCAGCTATTCGGAATATTTTACATCAGATAGATAATATTCTATAACAGTGTAGAACAAGTTTCAGCTACTCGGACTATTTCTCATTTCAGAGACATTGTAACGAAAATGCGGGAAATTGATTGATCGTTTCGAATAGAAACTTTTGTTTTTTTTCTATTTTTACGGGGAAGAACGGACATCATTCTCAAGAAAACTAGATCTGGAAAATGCATGAACTTTTACAAAATCAATATTGAGTTTTAATTGGATATGTATATGATCTCTAAGCACCTACATGTATTCCAAAAAAAAATATCGAAACCACCTAAGAAAGGTATATTTCACTGTTTATATTATCATACTCATTATGTTCTTTCAGCGCCAGTGGGATCCTAAAGTAAGTACTTATTTGAACACGTTATGCATGATAAAAATATAGCACTCCAAGTTAACTGTTATTGTTGCGCTTATTGCAAAGTATTAAATTTCTTTAGTATTAAGTTCATTTAGTATTAAATTCATTTAGCATTCAATTTATTTAGTATTACATTCATTTAGTATTCAATTCATTTAGTATTCAACAAATTTAGTATTCAATTCATTTAGTATTCAATTCATTTAGCATTCAATTAATTTAGTATTTGATTCATTTTGATTTTGACAATAAGACATTAGTGACAATATTTCAGAACACATTAGGATATCTATCTTCTTGCTTTTCTCTTATACAGTAACTGATGAATTTTATAATCACTAGAGTACCGATCAGGCTGTTCTCGCAATTGCCATGACATTCATGACCTACAAATGTAATTGACATTTATGTAATCTCAGACATGTAACATGTTCACGGTTCTCACTATTGCAGACACGTTTGTTTTATTCTTTTTTCAATTGTCGTTTTCGAATTTAGAGAAAAAGATTATATTTTGAATTTTACAAAACGTGTTCTTTGTTTTTATTTAGTTTTTGACCAAACGGTCGTATTACTTAAAAACGTATAACATACTATTGGTTTCTGGTCTTTCAATGTTCGGATTAAGTTTGTCCTAAGCTAATAGTCATTAAATACTGGCACAAAACAAAATCTAACAACGAACACGTGCGAATTATGAAAATGTCTGCATTAAGGTTCATTTTAACCTTTAGGTATGGATTTAGTTTAGACTTTACGTGAAGATAAGCAACTCAAAAATTAACAACAGACACACACACAACACAACTACACACACACACACACGTTTATATATATATATATATATATATATATATATATATATATATATATATATATATATATATATATATATATATATATATATATATATATATATATATATATATATATATATATATATTGTTACGTGCTTAGGCTCGAATAAACAGTAACATAGAAAGAGTAAAAATAACAAGCTTGTAAAAACTTAATAAACAATTTATTGAGCACAAGTATTTTCCAGAAAAGAAAAAATAAACTTACGGTTTTAAGAATCAATTCCAAAATTAATCCAAAAATAATTCAAAATATAATCCACTGGTGAAATTGCAAAAGTCCTGGCTATAAAATATCCAAATAATTAACAATTCGAATCTTAGTGAAGCATCCAAGATGGAAGACGATGTCACGTGATGAAGTCAGTTCTGGTGTAATGAAATTCAGTGAGCACAATTATTTTCCACATAAATAAAAAAATAAATCCTCTTGATCCAAACGAATTGAAATAATTTCCAGTACAAGGTAATTTAAAATAACTCAATACAATACAACTTAATATTCTAACAGCACAACTTCTACTAAATATTTCGCTCCAAAACATAATTTATATACTTTTTTTACGTAAACAAGGGGTCACATGATCTTCTAGAATCTTTAGAAAATGTTTACATTCAAGCTATCTCGTGCACACCGTATGACCCAACAAAAATAGAAAGATGTTTACGACAAAGCTCCATAATGTCCTTGGAATCAACCAATCATTTTAAAAGCATGTTTACAACTCTGAGGCTAGGTCAGAAATGAGGTCAACATCTGGAGTTTATTTGTAAAGTACAGATCATCTCCCAAGGAATGAATCCTAAACTTAAAATGTAAAATTTGAATCTGACAAACAAACAATTAAAATAAAAATAAATGACTTAAATCAAATATATGTAACAATATATATATATATATATATATATATATATATATATATATATATATATATATATATATATATATATATATATATATATATATATATGTATGTATGTATGTAAAAGCACCAGATTAGAAGATTCATATGTGGACATACACCACATATGTTAAAATATTACTAACATGGCATATTAATCTATCTTGTAAGCACGGAACCTATTTGCATGTAATATTTTCCATAAAAATGTATATCCACTGCATATGGATTGACATGATTCACAATAGCAGACAGACTGAGTTAGCTTAATTTATGTATGTATGTATGTATGTAAAAGCACCAGATTAGAAGATTCATATGTGGACATACACCACATATGTTAAAATATTACTAACATGGCATATTAATCTATCTTGTAAGCACGGAACCTATTTGCATGTAATATTTTCCATAAAAATGTATATCCACTGCATATGGATTGACATGATTCACAATAGCAGACAGACTGAGTTAGCTTAATTTAACGCACTATATTCCAAATCATCCATGTATAGTTAGGTTTGAATTTGCTAACAAACATGATTCTCCAGAGAGTGATACAAATGTTTTCTTACACTTCTTACATTGTTTCCTGACAGAATGAGATTATGCCCTGTTGCTTGATATGACCTGACTAAGGAGTAAAGTGGTTGACACATGTTATTCGTTTGGCGGAAAGGCAGTTTTTCTAGCCTGGTAAACCGCATTAATAATGTATTAAGTTAACATGTACACTAACAGTCAGGCACACAGAGATATATAGTTTATAATGGAACATGTTCCATTTAATCTGGGCCATGACAGGGTTACAACATGGCGATTATGGTAAAGTGAAACCCTTAAGTGTTAACTGTTTCTGTTGCAGAGTGTGATAGTTAATACTGAAAAGGATAACGTGTAATAATTTATTTTCTCTATCAACTATATTAATCACAGTTATATTCATTCGAAAATGTACATTTTCCAATACATGTTAATTGACAATATTGTTAATACATCCCTTTTTCATATTAAAATATGATACAATGAATATAATATAAGGATGAGTTGCAAGCCAGATTTGTAAGAACGTATAAAACAATGCATAGGACGGCTGGCTTTTGCTTATTAGCTGCTTTAAAAGCCAATACGTATAACATTACTTGAACTAAGAAACTTGTGCGCTTCACAACGCTAAACCAACAGAACACCAGTTTCATAGTTGCAGTATAATATTGTCCTTTAAGTCAATACTACACTGAGTTTTAACGGCATTTCTCAGCGTAAGATAGGCTATATATGTCGGCCAGTATATGTAATGGAAAAATAAATTCCAGTAAAAACCTGAGACAGTCAGGAAGCCACTGGCAACGTTCGGACATACAACTACACTTGCCTAGGCCGAGTTTCGAAATACGCGTAAATAAACACTTCGTCAGCGAACATAAAGGAGACCGCTTAAGACAACTCGTTTAACTGGTTCGATAACTGAATAATTTTACTTGACGAATTAAATTTTTCTGATTATTTCAAATATATGTAAACAACTTAAAACTTCAGTCATTGATTACTTTGGTTCTTTCTTTTCTATTTCCCTTTATAAGTCACACTTTAGCTATTAGCTTCGTCCGTTGTATCCCATTTTGATGTCCCTCATACAAAGTCCTGTCAAATCTGTGCGCTTCATCAGTCGCTGCGCTTTTCTTAAAAAGCTATGACTTGACTAAGGAGTAAAGTGGTTGACATATGTTATTCATTTCCGGTAAAGGCAATTTTTCTAGCTTCTTCGGAATGAATTCGAATTAAGCACAAACGTTAACCCTTCTACAATGAGGCTACGAAACATATTCGCAATAAAATTAAGTAAAGCATATATTCCTAACAGTTTGTCAGTGTGAGCTGAACATTACCGAGCCTCAATATCACTTACGTGTGACAACACGTATAATGTCGTGGTGCAAAATAGAGCAACGTTCCTAATCAGTACCTATGTAGCACCATAAGTCAATGTTATACTAGAGATTATATCGCTGTCTAATTAAGTTATTTATAAAACGATGTTTAGTTAGAGATAGCTGTGGCACATCTGTCCTGACTTGATATTAATCCGAATAGATAGGTTTTACTGACGGTGGCGTGATAGTATGTATTATATTCTCTGAAAATGATTCTCATTTGTGATCCAAATGCATTATTATATACCATTAAACATTGAGGAGAGTAATGTGATCATTGTTCATAATTACTTAGATACATATAATTTATCATAGTAACGACTAATAAATCACAAACGAAAGCACCATGAAAGCCATCATGGTGGATGGACCTTTGTAGACACAAAGTTTTTATTTGTCTAGTAGTATGCAGTGCTGTCCAATGAAAGTAAGGTCATCAGGTATAATTTTGATATTGATGTGGAAAGAGATTCATGTTTGATTACAGCATAACAAATGTGTTTTAATTATAGTTTGGATGAATGAATCAATTCTAATTTATGATTTATTTCCTTTCATGGTTTGGTATGTGTCAACATTCGTGATAACATACTTCGTCACGTAACGTAGGTAAATGTACCGATACAATTAGGGAATTCTTCTTACATTGAAACAAACATGAAGATTGTGTTGAGTAGTATGAGAAGATTTGCCGAGACACGTTTTGTCGCTTTAATCGCACAGAGTGAATTATATATGCTCATTTCAGTATAGTAGTATCATTTGCTCTTGACCTAAGCATGTGACCTGTATTCATCATTTCATGCACCACTGTGTGACAATCCTTTTCTCATCCAACTTGAAATGAGTGAATTCACAAATGAAAGTCCTCACACATACAACACCGTAGAGTGCATAATTACGTTATCAACATCATTTACTGTATATGATTGGTAAAAAAGACTTGTATTGTCTCAGATTGTAACTGTAGCAACAAACACGATTTTAGTTAATATTCTTATCATTAGAAATGGGAGGGGGCCCCGAGTGGCCGAGTGGTCTAAAGCGCTTTCCATTACGGATCACTGCCGTCTCACCTCTGTCTGCGTGGGTTCGAGTCGAAGATTTGGCTAATGTAGTTATGTGAGAAAGCTTGCCAGTAGCTTCTCGTGGGTCGGTGGTTATTTCCTGAGGTTTTCCTGGGGTTCTTCCTCCACCAATAATACTGGCCGCCATGTATAGTATATCGTGTGCTGAAAAATGGCGTTAAACCCTAAAAAAAGAAACGAGAGAGAGAGAGAGAGAGAGAGAGAGAGAGAGAGAGAGAGAGAGAGAGAGAGATATTAAAACAACGATACATGCTGTACAGGGTGAAGATGCTATTGCAGAAAAGTTGAGACATGCAGAACTAAGGAATTACAAACATATGTTTTGACTTAAACAATGTACTTACTTCAAATACATTTCTTCTTGCTGGTAATATATAGTATAACCCAAAATAATTGAATTCTGGTAAACCGCATAAATAATGTATTAACTTAACATATACACTAACAGTCAGGCACACTTAGATATATAGTTTATAATGGAACATGTTCCATTTACTCTGGGCCATGACAGGGTTACAACATGGCGATTATGGTATAATCACACGTTAGCTCATAGCTTCGTCCGTTTAGTCCCATTTTGATGTCCCTCATATAAAGGCCTGTCCAATCTGTGCGCTACATCAGTCGCTGCCGTTTTCTTAAAAGAAGAATGATAATTAGATAAACAATATTACTTACTTACAATTTGGAAAAGGTTAGATGTAGTGATTTATATATCATGGTAAGGTTAGCAAAGGTAATTCCATCTTCCATCTTGTTTTAAATAGTTTCCCTTATAATTGTCTCCTCTTTGCCGAATGTTTTAGTACACTCATATAGATCATTACTAAACAATCGTTTGTAAATTATATGTATATTGCGCAAGGTTTCAGGCTTTGTTTTGTCTTTTATGCTTTGTTTTTAGTGGCATTATTCCATGTCTGATATGAATGAATTCGATTTAGAACCAATACTGTCTTGAGTATCCAAATAGCCGGTTACTCTAATGTTGTTTAGATTTATGAATGTCATAGTGTATTAAGTCACTGAAACAATCGCGGCTATTGTTGTCCTATATTTATTATTAACGACAAGTATTTTACACGGAGGTTTAATATCTAGGCTGAACGAATTCACAATTTCAGGTCATACATTAACATTGCTTGAAAAGTTTCAACATAACAGCAAAAGATGTTTTTGTTTCGTAATATGTAATGATGGTAAATTATTGAAAACTATGATCTACATCAAGGATCATTACTTGCCGCTGGCATGAGATCATCAATCCATCTCTTTTGCATCTTTTCTTTCGTGACATATAATAATGATTAAATAATGACACAACTATTTAAACAGCCAAAGCAATGTGGCCGAAGTTATAATCATACCCTTGTCTAGATAAATGAAATTATCAAAAAATTAAAGGACTCTTTTTTTTATACCACAAAAATGTTAGGTATGTCCAAACTTACCTTTAAAAGTAATAACCGTTATTAGTTGATGCGTATCCTCGCCTTGGAGTATTAGGTTCTTGGCCTTTATTGAATATCAAGTCTGTGAATTTTGAATAACATATAAATAGGCAAATGTCGAAACAGTATACCTATTCATTGTTAGGTATACTTTTCAATAATAGTAAATAAGAATGCAGTTTTAGGTACAACACATAATTTCATGCAATTTATCATGATATTCCTAGTGATTATATCATTTGTTTACAAAAGCATATGTTTCACGCTTTAACTGCCCATATGGCCGAATGAGAGCATTTTGAATGGCCCAAAGGCCGCACTACCTCTGTTATCTCTCACCTTCTGACATCAAACAGTTTGTTGGCCACATAATACGGCTTGGCGGGCCGCATATTGGTCACGGTCAGTGTGTTTGAGATATCTGCATTATAGCATGTAAATGCATTAAGATAGCCTAGCATAATTCCATTCCCTTTCATTTTATAATCTTAATACGTTTTGATACTTTCGTCCAGATTGCAAACTTTGAAAGCGAGTTTCAAAACAAAATTATTGCATAATTGTACAATTTAAAAGTAACATATATACAGAAAAACGTCGATTTTCAATGTGGATATTAAATGGAATCGTTATATTGATCATGGTAAATACTTGAAAAATCCCATTCTGCTTTGTCAATAACTAAGCTACTCTATTATATTTATGTTATATAATCTTCATCCTTATTATTGTTGACATGGCGTACAGAATCAACTCAAATTTGTGTACCATATTGAATGTTTTAATAAGAACACATTAAAGCAATATCATGTGCGAGTTGTAAATATTTCACTATGCAAAATGTCCAATGAACAAGAATCCTACCATGTTTGATTTTAAGTCATAAACATAATAGGTGAGACGCGTTAAAGTACATGTTTTATTCGTCATGAGTAAAATATTGCGTTGTTAATTTGTGACTATACATCATAATTAGAGAGCCCAAAGAATGGATAGCCAAATAAAGACTCATTGCAATTCTGAGAGAGTCGTGTCTGCCGAGAACTCAAATATATAAATTAACACTAATTAACATGCATGCTTTTGGGGGAAAAAGCAAACAAATTGTTTTGGGGTAACGCAAGAGAAAAGCATATTATTTGTCTATAATTAAGATACTAAAATACAAGGTTGAATTCTAGTGTTATCAATTTAAGTGGTAGCATCTAACCGCTCATATTTTCATTAAAACTAGCATATGCACCTATGGTCACTTTGGGCGGAACTTTACATCCAAATCTGACAGTTTGATAAAGTTTCGAATATACAGCTTTGTTCAGTCATATGTACACTCCATCAACTCTTCTAGAGCTTATTTGTAATGCAGTTCCACCCTAATCCATTTAAATGGCTGCTCATTTAGCGAGGAACAACAAAACCAGTGAACAATAAAACTTTCAAGAAAGTAGAACATTATTTGAAATACATCTCATTGGCAGACACCAAATTGATACAAAGTCTTTTAAACACTTTGTAACCTTTTTAAGAGCGTTATTCCAACCACCTTATCTTATTCCTACCCGTGACGCGGCACACACACACACACACACACACACACACACACATATATATATATATATATATATATATATATATATATATATATATATATATATATATATATATATATATCTGAAGAGAAATTAAAAATACGTGTCTCCCTTACAAGGCTTTTGTTAATATCATACTCTAGATCACTACGTTCAGTTAAATTGGGTTTTGGATAATATTCAGAGTATTATCTGTCATTGCTAATATCAGGTCCGTACATATACGTGATAATCCTAAAATTTACCTTATTGGGTGCAGACATTCAACGGTCCCCTTTGTACTTTACGCGATAGTATATGGTGGTCCAAATTCTGTGATGTGGTTGAATAATGGCCCCTACTTACTTTTCCACGCGGATTTACTTCCGTATGAGAGGATAACGTTTATAACGATATAAATTAGATCCGACATAATAATAAGTTTATTAAAGTAGCAATATTTGTCAATATACACTAGTCTGCTGTGTGTATGCCTGCAAGTTCCCTCATAAAACTTTGAGCAAATACTGTTCTTATTAAAACAATTAGAGATTTCTCAAGACTTTTCTCTAATACGAAACTAAAGTTGTTCATTTGTGACCAAATCAATCATATTTTGTTTTGGAACTGTTTTAACAATAATGGCTGAGGAATGGTAAATATTTATAATTGAAAAATACAATTGTAAATTATCGATTGTTTAACGTAGTACACACGGTTTCGCCTAATTCGTCCTAATGTTTGATGTTGAAGGTAACAATACAGAAATTTTCCTTGGTTATCTTAGAAGTGATCTCAAATAGGTGTGCACATTTTGGAGAGTGTTCTGGAGACATAACTGAGCGGATTCTATACTGTAACATACATGCGAAAAATTAAATTATATCTACACTGGTTTGTATTGTGGCAGCGGGGGTGAAATATCCCTCATATACATTTTGAGCTGATGCATTTCTTAAAAGAAACACTGTTCTTTCAGGGAAACTGTTTAATGATATAATAAATTGGATATTTAGTGCAGATATACATTAGTTATTGTTGAATTGCTTTTATAAATTTCTTGTTTATTTTTTTTACCGTTGTGGGGTGAAAGGCAATACATGATTCAATGTGCTTTATCCTTCGTCCTTCAAATTACGGTCCGTTTTATCTTTGACTTGTGTGTTGATGATTTATGGTAAGATAAGCTATTGTCATTTTGACATTCTAATGGGCTCTCGCTTGTAATTGTTAAATGGCTCAGGCTGATTTGTCATCGGTCTACTTCATAGTGCAAAATGTTTTATGTATGCTCGTGAAGTATGTCGGAACCGCTAGATATGATTTAACTGTTTGCTAATATGCATGTTTTGTCGGATAATGACCTGTTGATCATGATGCAAGCGTGGCGTGACCATGAACCTCTGCCTCATGTCTGGAAGAAAGCACCTTACAGTCATAAATTCATATGCTTCAACCATGATAAATCCAGGTAAAGTTTTATTAGGATCTTCACGCCTTGATTGCAGAAGTTACCTAGGCAGATAAGCATTCTTGGCAATTTCAATGCAAACGCATGTTGTGATCACGTTGCTTAGGATGCACTGCTTGAAAAGCACGGAATGCAACACTTTAAAGGCGACTGTCTCAGTTTGTTCCAGACGTGTGAAGAGCATGCATTGCTGATCACCAATACAGTCGTTCACCTACCTATCCGTAACCGGACGTCATGGATGCAAGCAGGCTCAAAGACGTGGCAAAGAAATGTCATTGTCAGAAAGGGGGACAAGCAGGATGTGCGTGTGACCAAGTACATGTGTGGCGCTGATTATTGGATAGACCCGCATCTCACCATCACCAAGCTCCATAAGCGCATTTATCCCAAAAGACTTCCCAGCGAAACAAGCCTCCTATTCAACAGAACACCACCAAGTTGAACTGCTCCAGTACCAAGCTGTCTCTAATGCATGGTCTGGAATAACGTCTGAAGTCAGCCTCACTCGAAAATCAGAATTTGGAGACCGAGTGGGCGGTATTCAGTGAGCTGGTCTACAGCAGAGTTTCATAAATCCTAGGATGAAGAACCATAAAGCATCAAGACTGGCTTGATGCGAACTGTGACAAGATCAAGCAGTTGTTTCATCAGAAGATCACCCTCGTTCAAACCAACATCAATAACCCAAAGTTAACTTCTGGTAACAATATAATCAACGACAAACGCAGAACTGTACATCAGAGGCTTCGTCAGATGCAGGACACATTCGCGGTGAAAGCTGATGCAGATACCGAGTCAAAGCTTATGGTTAGCGATAACATATTGTTCACCAGTGTGAATTCAAAATTTATTTCGCTCTTTAACGTTCCGATACGCCGTATGAGTTTTACCTACTATGATTGTACTGCTTTATACTATAGTTAAGCTTTAGCAAAAATATTAATTATCTTTTGAGTGGGGGAATTTAGCGATAAGCTTAAAAATATATGGCCTCTTGTCCCAACAAAATCTAGAGGATATGTTTTCCTCTATAAGGTTTGCCAACTAAATGATTTTAGAACTGAGAACGTTAGCAGCCGCCGTATATACTCGCGTATAAACGGGGTGGTCGGCTTATATACAGGCTAGTTTCTAAGTTTGACATTTTAAAGTCGATCGCCGATGATGAGATCTCATACCTAATGATGCTACATGGCTCATATGATAAGTGATACATTGAAGTGAAGCAAACATTGTTTCTAACTTGACTGGTCTGATAATGAATGAAAAATATGTATTACCGTTCTTGATTTATATTTGGCAGATTTCAATCCACTAGTAAATGCAACCATGCCTATTAGTTAGGCCACTGCTTGTGCATATATTTTGCAAACGAACCTCCATTTTAGTAATCTCAGTTAAGTATTTAACCTTCAGCTAATCACTAATCATTAAACTCTACCGTGCCATACACATAAGTGCACGCTAGCTAAGTGTAAATATGAAAATAATCTACATTATAAAAATATAATTACGGTAATGAATGTAATTACGACACAAATATTTTGGTATGTTGAGTAGAAATACATGTATGATATTCTCTATAGAATAAGAGGCTCCGTAGGGATTTGTTGCGCGTACGCTTAGGAGGAGTAAATAACAGGCAGGTAGCAGTATACGAGTCAGCGTGAATAATTGTAAATACTTTAATTTGTGGGATTTCTTTGACATGTGATTTATAAGTAAATGGCAGTCACAATGATACTTCACTTGTTTACTTGTTTGTAAAGCAACGCATTGTGTTAGATTCGGTGAGTCCGACGTACTGACGTACTATTTTCATCAATAGAATCAACACACGGTGTTTCTTTAATATCAGTGATAAATTCAATAACATCTTTGTCGGATATTGAGTTTGCTCTCTAGTTCAAATCCTTTAACACATCGTAACATCGCTGATCATCTACAGATGGTGCTACCAATACAGTTTGTTTCATTTTAACCCAATTCATTTTTAGATTAAGTAGCAACTGCGTCTTGCCACTTGCAGATGGTCCAATTATAATCATGCGAATATAATTTGGTAGCGCTCCATGATACTTAACGGGTTCTTGTGTTTTTGTCGTAGAAACATAATTACATTCATGTTATTATAAATAATTATGGATCTATATTGTGTGAAATGCATGACGCGTACTAGCACAAACGAGTTGACAACAATTACAAAAAGCAATAATAGATCAGCACTTGCTGGTAAGTGTATACAATGTGGTACAAAAAAAATAGATTTGTTTCCATGAAATCGGTTAATGATTTAGAAACAAAAAACAAACAAGGAGGTGATATTACAGAAACATAAATTGACACAACTAATAAGAACTCCATGGGCAAAATATTCAGGTGAAAAACACCTTCCAGGATATAGTTACTGTGGTCCGGGAACTCGATAAGATATCCGACTCGATGATAAAGATTAACCACGACCCGGCGAATATCCAATAAACGCTATTGATAAGGCGCGTCATGCTCATGATGTTGCTTATAAAAGTACCAATCTGCTACAAAGACGTATCGCAGATGTGAAATTGATTCATGCGTTAAATTATATCACTGATAAATCCTTCAAAGACAAATTAGTATTCTGGTTCATAAAATCAGTGATGAAATTACATTAATGCTGGGTGCTGGTAATTAATAACAATATGGAATCTATGTATTATTCCAAAAGAGGATACTGGCGAGGTAAATCAGCAATCGATAAACTCGATAACGCCGCAAAAGTAAAAAATACCACCACGGCGGATTGGTTATGCATACAGACGATATTGCAGATTTATCTATCACCGCCTAAACAAATTAACTTCGCACATTTTGATGTCAGCGTCCCAAAAAAAGTTCATCAGTCTGATATATTATTTCTGCCGCATGATACTGTTAATAAGCACACATACAAACACGCGATAACCGTAGTTGTTGTTAGGTGTAGATAGAAAGAAGCTGAGCCATTGTTGACCACGTCATAAACCGAAGTAGCTTCTGCATTTGAAATACTATATCGACGAGGACCTTTGCAGTGGCCAAATCTATTACAAGTTGATCCTGGCAGGGAATTTCAGGGTGCTGTATTATCACTGATAAAGCATCATAATACCACGTTACGACAAGGACATACTGCAATACACCGCGATCAGGCAATTGATCAGCGATTTAATCAAACACTTGCTGAGGTTATTAGGATCTCAACACGCGAAGGAATTTATCCAGGATAAATGATCTCGTGAATGGGACAGAAGATTACCAGATGTGACATCTGCGCTAAATAATTAAATTACTCGAACAATCAATATGAAATCGCGATCAAAAGAACGTATATAACCGAACAAACGCGAATATATTTTTTCATAATAACGAATACTCGGCAATGTCACTGTGAGATATTTGTACGAGCCGGGTGAACTTGAAGGTGGTAAACTAGAGCTACTGATCATATTTGGAGTGTTACAACACACAAAATATCTAATATAGTAAGATCCACGGGTAGACCTGAAATATATAGATTAGATTCAACTGATCCTCAGCTTGGATTTACACGCGAACAATTACAGGTGATAACCCAGGATACTCAATTACCTCCCCGTTGTCTTAACTAGCACATCTGGATCTGTTACATTCAAGACAGGTCAACATCACATTATCTCTGGTATTACCAAAACTGCTATTTTTTGTGTCTGCTGTATGTTCTTGAGGATCTTTATCCGATTACTGAAACGCAATATAAAAGTACATCTCGCGCAGTAATTACTCAGTTGTTGTTTCAGTATAATTACAAATTGAACATCAATATCAAATTCTGTTTTTTTTTCTTATCTTGGTGTTTATAACCAGCGAGATGTTTTCTGATTATATCATCTCTGACAATATCACTGATTGTGGTGTCATTATCATCTGGACACTGCGAGATAAACTAAATTCGACCACTCTTTCCGATCATCTACGATCCAAACAATCGTATCGGATAAATCGTAAGAAGTAATAAGACAGAGTTTGTTTAGCACCATATAATTAATTGTGTATTGTAAAATGTTTGTTTGTTTTTCTGATTATTGTTTCATATAATATCAATATTTATGCGCATGCTTTTGACATAGAGTGTTTGAATTTCAGCAGGTTACAGTGAATATGCTTTTGACAATGAATTAGTACATATAAAACCAAATTTAATATTATATATGTTACGACGCTTTTCACACTTATCAATATTCGATAGAATTTAAAATTTCAGAATATTATAGTATAATATTAAGGAGCTCTTACGTTACTCAACGAAGATTACTGTCTTTTGCGTAAAACAAAGTTTCAGTTGCCATGTAAAATAATTTTTTATGAGCGCAGATCAAAACTATTATTTAAAATCCAGTCTAATGGAAAATTTGTGCTATCTTGTGTTATGTGTCTTCCTACACGTTTTACTTACTGCAGAATGATTTCATTTTAAACTGGGTCTGATGTGACTGAATAATTCTTACCCATGTATATTTCAAGCAGAGTTACCTCTCTTAAATGCAATATAGTACCTGGTTTTGACCTAATCCAATCTTGCTCTATGTGACTGTGTGTGACATGTATGCTGAAGTTGGAAAGAAAGTATATTTATTTCACAAAACTTTAGGTGTATGTAAAAAACAATTGGCTACTGTGATACATGAAATCCAGTTATATATTCCACTTTCGACAAAAATAGACTGACGAATGCAGTTGATAATCTCCTTCTCAACCATGGTGTTTTACAGCAACACAATCCCTATAAGTCCTGACAACTCGAAATAATGAATGGGATCGAAGTTGTACACGCGCATGGCAGTATAATAGCACTACCAGGAAACGTCGATGGATTTTTCTCATGTTGAACGTATCTTGATGAAAATATAATCTGTGCTAGTCAAACATTTTATGTCGTCCGAAACGTAGATCAAACCACATGAGCTAACGTTTCGGTGTAGATCCTTTCCCGTGTCATTAACAAAAAAAGGCATCAATTGGTGGCACTTTTGAGTCACTAAACCTTTTTTAAAATAAATTACTAATATATTTGTAGGAATATATTATGCAAGCTGAAATGTTTAGATGCAGGTCCTTGGTATTAATGAGATATTGTAAAACCAATGACTCCATAGGAAACTACGATAGACGCAAATTTTCGAATTAGTCTGACGAGATTGTCCAATTGTTATCTTACATGTTTGGAATTGCAATTATTCGTTCGTTTGATGACGTTCCAACCATTCATGATCAGAAGACCATCGATCACTCACACCATCGGATCACAACCGGAATTCTTCACTCTAGTAAATTCGCATGTACATAGTGTATACAAATTGTACTGGGCTCTTCTATATCTGGCAGCCATATAGCATTGATAGCAAACTTGCGATATTTAATGTAAGGATAATATGCCAGCTACCTTCGGTTTCAAGGCGATCATAACATATCCAATAATAAGTGACTGCGCGCAAGACAAGAACTTATTGAATGTATCTATCACGGTAACCTCGAACGATGTAAGCAGCATGGCACCATAGTCTTACTGCAATACAATATTGGCGAATTTCTCGATCCGTCTTGCAATGGTGATGGAAACCACCGTATTCCAGAAACTTTGTTATATGAAAAGTATTGAAAGGGAACTGACGTGAACTTTAAGCTCTTCATATCAGCGCAAATACGTTTATGACTCGAGATCTTATATTATGTAACAGAACATAAGTAAAAAGCAGCAAGTTTAGTAAATTGAACAACCTATTTACGTACCTAAAATACAAGGTGCAAATTCAATATTATATAATTACAATATTGTGAATTAAAATGCAATTTTCCCAAATGTCATATCACAAGTTGAACATATCACGTTTTAAACGTACTGCTATCATCACGAATGTCTCTATATAAATACGATGATAAATGTCAAGTATGGCATTGCATGTGTTCACAAAATAAAATGTTTTGTCCTGACCTCAGAAGAATGTTTAGTAATTTTAATTAATATTATAAATAAATAAATTATCTCGAATTATATCTAATGACAACAACACATCCGCAAACTCTGGTAATGGATTTAATTCATTTATGTAAGCGGAATGTATTAGATGTTTATTAAACACCTATTTATACAGATATTTACCCGACCAAGGATCGACCAGTTCAAATGGCGACTTGGCGTCTAATCGAAGTATAAACTGATTCTGGAATACTCTGATCGCAAGTGCTGTAAACATTATATTTACAACTTAAAGTAATGTGCAAAGACGATATATGTACAGATTTATATTTAAAATGTCTCAAGTACAATATGCAAAAGTGGTAACAATGTAAACAACAATTATATATGGAATCCAAAACCAATGCGGGACAGCGATCTTCAGTTGCACCGACGTAACTTTCAAAATCTTCTTGTCAGGTTCTGACATTAATGTACGCAGTTTGTTTTCTTTTTGATCCCCAAACACACACCAAAAGTCCTAACCATGAAACATCTGTTGCGTGATAAAATTAGTGAGACTCATTTTGAAATGGATATCATTTCATCATCTGCTTCTTGTACGGAAAAATAAGACAGAAAAGAGTTAAATCCTTGCGCAATGGTACTGAGTGTCTTGTCTATCAATGTAGCTCAGCACTAACATGCAAACGTAAGTCCGCCGAAATGAATGTTTGCTCTGTTCACGCTAAGATAGCTACACACTTATATATAAAATATACTAAATACAAGAGTAAATGGTAGTATAAACTAATGTCACTATTTACTGCGATTCAAGTTCGATATATTATTGATATGCAAGTATTCACCATATCAACTGCTTTCTTACAAACACCCTTGTCAATTCGTTTCTGGTAACTATTGTCACAGGATCAATATTTTATAATGTGAAACTCGTTCCTTTTCTCGTATCACCTGTTGATTGATCTATAATGCAAATCGCATTGCCGTACACGAAAACCTCGTTCTGTTATATGTTGTTTGTCTATATTATGTTAATTTGTCTCTGGCTAAATGTTAGCATTATTTCCTTCAATGTTTGGAGTGGATAATTTGTTCAATGTAAATAATTGTTTATCGCCATTTAGAAGAGTAAATTAATCACCTTTTCTTTCACATCAGCTACATGGATTAGCCTCATGCCCAAGCTCAAAGGGTCGCAGGTTCGATACATTCTCAAGGCCTCCCAATATCGCTTCATTACTTTTTTTTCTTAATTACAATTAGCTCTCATTTGCCACGGCTTGATATTACGTATAACATGTGGATATAGGAAACCCGTGCCATTGTAAAATAAGGCTTAATTGAGACTATTGTGTGTTGCATTATCCAATAATATGAACCAGGTGTCTACATGGCATTTTGCAAATTTTTTGTATATAAAAGTATCTACACGAAGGATTGATTTATTTCGTAAGAC
The DNA here is from genome assembly GCA_029339505.1 of Unio delphinus. Taxonomy (NCBI): domain Eukaryota; kingdom Metazoa; phylum Mollusca; class Bivalvia; order Unionida; family Unionidae; genus Unio; species Unio delphinus. Next base: position 82,649 of record JAQISU010000288.1, on the reverse strand, counting down.
ACTGAATCGTGTTATATCTGTATCAAACGCTTTCTGAAAGGCAAACACGACAACGTCGACACAACGAGGACCAAATTTAGTAGAACACTTTTTTCTGAGAAAACTATTGCGATTAAATTTTAAGTTAATTATATAGAATCCATAACATGAAATTGAATTGCAAAATATACATTCGTATTAGTTTTCAACAAATGCGCACCTGCCGGTGTAAAAGACAACAATTGATAAGAACCGTTAATAAAACTAAGCAGGGACGGTGTTTCTGCAGTTCTAAGTAAATCTTAATGTATCCTGATATAAAACACGTGACTGACCTTCAAAATAAAACAATGTCGAGGAGAACCATTAGCTCGAAAGGAACCGTAAAACTCGCAAAATATAAGCGCATGAGTAACTTAGTGGATGTTACTTGTGTACTTGCTACAGCGACCACCTTTAATTATAACGACATTAACTGTTGTAGTCATGATAACCGCAATTGCTTTTCGGGATATGTAAATATTAATTCGTTATTCTGTCGGCTCTGGTAAAATAGTTAAGTATATGCTACATGGGCGAACACTGTATATATTTTGAGACTAATGTTGTTTTAATGATCTTACGAGTATCGTACAGCATTGTTTATTCAATATCGTAAAATCATACAACTATGTTATGATTCATCTGTCTTCAATTTGTGAACTGTTGTGAAATGACATATAAGGGTTCAGTTTAACTGATTGTTGTAGCAATTAATTTGATTTTCACAATGTTCTGTGCAGTTCGCCAGTGATTATAAGAGCGTGATTTACATTTTAGCGTGACTTAGTGGTCTTTTTTTACTGGGGTTGAGCACGTTCACCTTTATTTGTATTGACTAATAAACCGTTGCAGAATAGTACCTCAAGGATATATTGAACATGTTTGGAAATAATTTACCAACATAAAGATTATATACATTCAATATATCGCTTTCATATTAAATTCCCTAGCTAACAGTATCAGGATCTTGAAATAAGAATTTTTGTTTATAGTGTTCCATTTCCTGACTAGGAAGAAATATTTGTTTCAGTTTTGAGTTAGAAAGATGAAAGATGTAAACGCTTACACATTTTCATATCTTAAATATAAAATCGAAAGCTTTATACTATCGAATTTGAATGTTCAGCCATTTCCAATTAACATTTTATTGATAGGTATATTGCATACAAACTACCACAGTGCCAATGCAATATATGTACCATGATCCTTACAACTCGGCACCTGAATATGTCATGGACAAAATATGTTTACTAAATGTATTTTGACAAATAAATATGTCTGAACATGTATAGAGATGCAAATGAGTACCTCAATAACAGACGTTACAATTAAACAAAATAATATTTCTCTTATACTGATATAATGTCAGAAATATTCCTTTTTGCAGTGAAAGAAGTATCAACACTATTCTTAAATTCTAGCTATAGTTAAACCTGGCCGACTTGACGTAACCGTGTTTAAGATTATTTAATGTATGTAATTTTAATTTGGAAAATCTATTTCACTCTTATCATCACACTGTTAACCATCCCATTTCCAGATTTCACATATACTTTGTGACAACTGAGATTAATGAAAAACCTTGTATTAAGGCCTATTTTGTGTTTAATATTGATTAATCTATCATGAAAATATTGTCTCAATGTATGCTAGTAATTTTCATATTAGTTTGTGATGTACCTTTATCTAGAATAGCTTGTAGTTACTCTTGAAGGCACATTGGTAGTTCAAGGAGTCTGTATGGAAATAAATGCATACCTGACATGTAGATTAATCACATCATTATGGATAAAAACCAGTCTGTTTCAACAGGTCTCTCCGCTCTTAAGGTCTGCAACTAGCTGTATTTGGTTGTCAGGGGCTCGATCAGATATAAGCCACTGAGCGTTTGCAAGGGACGTGGTATCTTCCACATGCAGCGCGGCGATGACAACACTTAGATGCTTTGTTAAATGTACTGAAGGAGACATATGCGCGTTTCTCGCATCTCAAACCAGACCTTCCGGGCAGATGAGACATGCTAACCTGAAATGGTTGCCCATACAGGAGAAGGTAACTCTCACTTCAAACCTTTGCCGCCTTTCGATTATACTCTCTCATGGAAAAGGATAAGGGAGTAAACCCTAGCAGAAGATCCGGAGACGGACTCTCTAAGGTTACGTGGCATTGTTTTCAATGTCATATCGTCAACTACTACGACGCCGCTGTCGCCTTGATGTAGAGAGGAGGAATCAGCGGCATGGGCAACAAAGGATTATCCATATCACCCTGCCTAGGTTGTTGCCCTGGAGAGGACACACAGCTTCAATACAACTCCGTAAGGAGCATTTTACCGGTGTTAGGTCATCGCTCGATTGGCATTGAGTCAAACGCCAGAGGCTGCTTTCGACTGTGTGAGACATCAACATGTCTCACTGGACAGCTACGGATTGGTATACCCCAGGCAGTAAGGTCCCGTCCCACCACAGTTCGTCTGCCTTACTGGGCGCTAAGGGCTTAAGGTACGCGAGTAACTGACAAAGCTGACTGAAATTACTGCACCGAAACATAGCAAACGAACCCATCTTGTAAGCCTCCAATCATCAAGCCAGGTACCTGCAATATGCGTATTATGCTTATTGGAGTATCAGATGATCGCCACGTAAGGGAATCGAACTAGATTGTACTTGGGGTCATCATCTCTCTTGATCTTTCTGTTTCGGCTAGTTTGGCATATGAAAGATGAATGTGAACAGGCAGCAACTCCTAGAGATGAACTCGTAACACAACCTGAGCATCACCAATTCATTCTTTTAGACAAATCCAGAGCAAAGAGTGTCTTGGAAGCGTCCCCGGTCCAAACACTTGCACAAACTGGACTTCAACGTTACGAGAGGGTGAGACAAAAATGGTGTACTTAATACCCGTACCTTCCACATCGCTGTCTGCGACACTGACCACTCATTTGTTTGTTGTAAAATTAATCTTCAAAGTAGATACACAATTCTAGGCAAGAAGTTAACCGTGTCTTAACGTGACAATTCGTCATATCCAGACAAGGCTGAGGAATTCACTTCGGATCCCACCAACCCGTTTTATTGAGAACCGCCCAACGACAGTGCCATAAAGAGATGGGTTCACTTCAAAGAGAAAAGCATAGCCACACGGAGCTTTGGTGCCAATCAGTCAAAGATCAACGACTGGTTTGAGGCTAACTCCACCGGTCTAACAAGTCATAAAAGAGCGACAAAGAGGTCACCTGGAAAAGCAACAAACAATCCCCTTGCTAGAAGACTCTACTGGTAGACATGTATGCCAGAAGCAAAGTGCAGTGGTTAGCACGCCAGCGGATATATTGATAGTCATCGGAACTATTTGCAACGAGTGAGGTACATGTTATTCATATTAACAGCATTTTTTCATGACGAGTACCTACTACTAATATCTTATGTATTTAGTACATTACAAATGCATTCACATATATATCTTACTTTATATAAGGTGTGTATATATATATATATATATATATATATATATATATATATATATATATATATATATATATATATACTGTTAGTATCGACTGAGCATCATATACAGAAACATACAAAGCGAAATAACATTTGTCTGTGGCAGGTGCAAGGAATGTAAATATGCAATTTTATTTACATTTCTAATACAGGTTTCTATTTTAATTCATTTTATTCTTTTTGCGCTTCTTTATGTTTATAGAATCATTACATCCCTCATTATGGGGAATATGCTTATTGTCGATATAAGCTACGATATCACGATTCAGTTTAATATTTGGATTTGACGAAACATGATTTACTTTAAATATTATGTCTTAGACGAGCATTATTAGGTCCTCAAACGTCCTGGATAATGTTTGATTCGTATCGTGACAGTGCTTAACAGAGGCAATTACACTTGCTTCATAGGTGGAGATTTAGTGTCTTATCATGTTCATAAATGCGTAGAGATTAGGGACAAACAATGCATACAAAGAGAACATGATACTTGATAATAATCTATTTCTTTGTTTTCTGTGAGAATTGCCGGCTGTTACACAAAACCATCCAAAAAACTCTTCTAATTATAAAGCAATTGTCTATGTTACACTTTATTACATTCATTTTACGCGAAGTTTATCGGCCCATAATAACCTAGTTTTTGGAGAATTGTATCACTGTCGATATCAGTTACAGAATCAGAAAAATCGGTAATATATACTGAAAAATATCAAATTAATGTCCATTAAAAGTATCATTATTTTAAGACTAATTGCATAGCGTTGTAATTTAGGAAGATTACAGTACGGATGCTTTTGACAAGGAGTTAATGCACAGAATATCAAAATTTAATATTATCAGTTACGACGTTTATGACACTGAACAATATTAGGTATAATATACAATTTGAGAAAGAACATTACAGAAAACATTAAGGAGCTATTACGTGACTCACCGAAGATTATTTTCTTATGCGGAAAGTACAGTTTCAATTGCCATGTAAAAAATATGTATAGTCGCAGATCAATACATTCAACTGTTATTGTTTAAATTCCAGACGAATAAATAGTTTGTGCTTTTTATGTTATGTTAATTCCGAAACGTTTTATATACTGTAGAATGATCGCATTTTAAAGCTCAAACGTTTTAGCATGGAATAAAGTTCACTCATCACATTATGTGAGATATGCGCAATAAAGACAATGATGAAAAACACGCAGATACATGCTGGATCGGGGTGGGGTGGGGGAATCTGGTAACAACAACTGTATTATGTGTTAGAAGAATGGAAGAGGAAAAACAAATACGCAATACATTAACGACGACGCAGGATACATAAACAGTTTGTTTAAAATAATTGAATATATGAGGTTTTATTACAAACATAGCGTGTACATAATGTATCAACGGTTACAGAACGAACATATGCTTAAGGAACACAATGCTTTTTTTAAGATTAATTTTCCTTTTATATTTAAAATATCAAAACAAAAGATGTTTGCACTCTAGAAGAAACACGTACTACTTGCTATAATTTAATTATGAAGGTTAAATATTGTAATAAAGATTAAAGGATGGTATGGGTAAATGTTTACCTCGTGGAATTTACGAGGTTTTCAAAACGTCTTTGTTGCAATCAAAAACTGCCCATGATGAAAAACCCAGAAACCTCAAAACTGTCATTGTCTGATTGTCCGAAATATTGTTACTAGAAACTGTGTAATATCACCATTATACAACAAACTATTATCCATTGCTTTTTTGCTATGGCAGAAATAACTTTTATATGGTCGACTAAATCAAGATTTTAAAGATATGCCTGTCAAAATAATGATCATCATATTCATGCTGTTCACAAGCACTGATTTTGATAGACATGGTTCTACGTCCATCGCGAATGTTTTATACCAAAATCTCTGATTTTAAATTGTATCAGTAGTCGTACTCCAATATATAGCATTGGTGATTAAACCTTTCAAACCGCCACATCAAAAAGAAAATGTTTTACTCTATGTTGCTTGTATAAACTCCAATTCCTTGCGATGTTATTTCTGCAATGATATAAAACAGGTGCTTACATTTGTAACTTCGTAGTCTCACTAAACACATGCCATACTCATGAACCATGGTTTCCAAAATGTTGCTGGTATACAAGAGGAAAACTAGGTTTGAAAAATTACCTGTGATAGAAAAAATGTCTTCAAGGATGTTGCTAAACTTGTAATAGGTTCTAAGAGCATAAATATCATTCGGATAGCATATATATATATATATATATATATATATATATATATATATATATATATATATATATATATATATATATATATATATATATAATCAGCAGGAGGGGGGAAATTCGACAACTTGTTATAAACGTCAATTTGGTAAACTAAGGTTTCCTCTAATATGCATTATAGAAGCGTCCATTTGGCAAAACAGAATAAACAAAAAGACGCCAAGGTCGTTGTCGCACCCCCTCTGCTGCTATTTATGATTCCAATATTTCATCTGATTGAGGGACTGAACAGACCTCCGTTCGGTTCCTAAAAGGCCCTCCAACGGCATCCATTATTTATCAATAGCAATCAACGATATGATATAATCAACTAGTTTCATTATATAAAATGGCCAATTGCCTATAACAACGCAAGGCATATTCCGATATGGTTCATAATAATTATCATGCACGCCATTTATCTATTTGTCCGCTTACTATTGCATGGTTCGATTCCCCATAAACGGGCTTTGATCAATATTGACGTAAAAACCCCGAGTATGTGTTTTGTTTATTGAGAAATAATATCCATTTCGTACGGAGATTTGTTCAATAAATGCATTTGAGATTTAATTAAAAGAAGATGTAGTACAGTTTGAAAGAGTGATCAAAGAGAAGTATATAATCAGATAATTTACTTGGGTCAGTTGTAGCATGTAAGCAAAATTCTATAGACCAGAATCCAAGCTACTAAGCAGCAGTAGTATATGCAATGTCTAAATTGAAAAGTCAACTAGATATCAAGAACAACAAGAGATATAAGACTTTGAACAATGTTTTACCTGGAATTAGTGTAATTTGTTTTTACGCCTTAGACCTGATTTTGTAAACCGACATTCAGGGAGTCTACATACATGGTGAAAAGATATATGAAAGATCAGCATAATAGCCATGCAAATATGAACTCAAATTTAAAATAAGATTTAAGTTCTTTGTGAGCGTATGTGTGAGCGAGATATTAAAATAAAAAAGCAAACATAAAAAGTTATAAATAATCGGATCAACATAACGGGTGTGTCAGAAAATAATTGGATAATGTCCACCGTTCTGTTGCACATGTATTGTATCATACCATTACGATTATCCGCATTTAGGTAACACATTTCGCATCAAACGAACGTAACTGGGTGACGAAAAACAAAAGAAACATATGAATTGGAGATATCACCGATTTCCATGACATTCAACAATTATTGATCCATCCAAAGTGCATTATCTACTTTACAATCGTGTGTGTGTGTGTGTTGTGTGTGTTTGTGAGTTTGTGTGTGTCTGTGAGAGACAGTGAAAGAGGTGAGAAAAAGACAGTCATACAGACATAGAGACAGAGAGACAGAGTGATAGAGATAAAAGATAATCAATTTAATTTTCAGTCTTCAAAAGCTCTCTTCTGGGGGCAATATGCGCCTGGATAATCATTTATATAACGAACATACGCTCACTACAAGAAGCTACTGCATGATGTCAGCCCATTTTCCACATATCATTATATTTATTTTTGCGATAAGGTGACTGCTAATGTTGTTTTGTTTTCCATAGATAGATACATGATCATTCATTCACTGAAATTGTTGAAGGCTTTATATATCAGAAGTTCCAATTATCCAGTGTATGTGATAACTGAGAGTAAGAGAAACAACGGTGGGCAAACGAGAGAGAGAGAGAGAGAGAGAGAGAGAGAGAGAGATAGAGACAGAGACAGAGACAGAGAGAGAGAGAGAGAGAGAACAAACGAGGACAACATATAATGGCATTTTCTCGTAGAATCTTGCTCGGCTTGACCAATATCAATATGGTTATCCTAAATTGTATTCAGATATAATAAAAACTCACAAACGAAACAAATTGCAATTCCGAATAAGTAGAGATATGTGGAGCGCTAATCCAAATATGTTAAGTTTATTTCATCATACAGTTCGTAAGTCCTGATATGCTGTATATTTATATCGATATATCGGAATATCGTGTTTACAAAATGGCAGCTGCTATTGTATAGAAGACATATTAGTCAACTATAATGTATGTACCAACTACAGCTAACCACGCAACCAGAGCATTAATCGAATAACACACACATTATAGTTCTTATTTATTTAAAAATATAAGGTATTGAACAAAATAATACTTAGAAGAGAAAATTGGTATTAGATGGTGAAAAATATCAAATTAATGTCCATTAAAAGTATCTTAAACAAGTATCATTAACAAAATTATACTTAGAAGCGAAAATTGGTATTAGATGGTGAAAAATATCAAATTAATGTCAAATTAATGTCCATTAAAAGTATCATTATTTTAACACTGATTGCATAGCGTTGTAATGTAGGAAGATTACAGTACATATGCTTTTGACAAGGAGTTAATGCACAGAATATCAAAATTTAATATTATCAGTTACGACGTTTATGACACTGAATAATATTAGATATAATATATAATTTGAGAAAGAATATTACAGAAAACATTAAGGAGCTATTACGTGACTCACCGAAGATTATTTTCTTATGCGGAAAGTACAGTTTCAATTGCAATGTAAAAAAAAATGTATAATCGCAGATCAATACATTGAACTCTTATTATTTAAAATCCTGTCGAATGGATAGTTTGTGCTTTCTTATGTTATGTCTGTTCCTAAACGTTTTATATACTAAATGATCGCATTTTAAAACTCAAACTCTTTAGCATGGAATAAAGTTCACTCATCATATTATGTGAAATATCCGCAATAAAGACAATGAGGAAAAACATGCAGATACATGCTGGACGGGGGGGGGGGGGGGCATTACGTACCAATAACTGTATTAAGTATTAGAAGAATGGAAGAGGAAAAACAAAATGCGCAATAAGTTAACGACGACGCAGGATATATTAACAGTTTGTTTAAAATAATTGTACATAATGTATCACCGGTGATAGAACGAACACATGCTTAAGGAACACAATACTTTTTTGAGACTACTTTTCCTTTTATATTTAAAATATCAAAACAACAAACTTTTGTACTCTAGAAGGAACACATACTACTTGCTATAATTTAATTATCAAGGTTAAATATTGTAATAAAGTTTAAAAGATGATATGGATAAATGTTTACCTTGTGCAATTTACGAGGTTTTCAAAACGTCTTTGTTGCAATCAAAAACTGCCCATGACGAGAACCAGAAACCTCAAAACTGTCATTGTCTGATTGTCCGAAATATTGTTACTTGTGTAATATCACCATTATACAACAAACCATTATACATCACTTTTTTACTATGGCAGAAATAACTTTTATATGGTCGAATCAAGATTTTAAAGATATGCCTGTCAAAAATAATGATGATCATGTTCATGCTGTACACATGCAATGATTTTGATAGACATGGTTTTACGTCCATCGCGAATGTTTTATACCAAAATCCCTCATTTTAAATTGTATCAGTAGTCGTACTCTAATATATAGCATTGGTGATTAAACATGTCAAACCGCCACATCAAAAAGAAACTGTTTTATTCTATGTAGCTTGTATAAACTCCAATTTCTTGCGATGTTATTCCTGCAATGATATAAAACAGGTGTATATATGTATTGATACGTGTATTTAATTTGGGTCATTTATTTTTTATTTTAATTGTTTGTTTGTCAGATTCATATTTGACATTTTAAGTTTAAGATTTATTCATTGGGAGATATTTTTTAGAAAGTGGTATGACATGTACTCTTAAAAATGGACACAGGGTATTGACCTCATTTCTAACCTGGCTTCAGAGTTGTAGACAAGCTTTTAAAATGATTGGTTGATTCCAAGGACATTATGGAGCTTTGTTATAAATATCTTTCTACTTTTAGGTGGGTCATGCGGTGTGTACGTGATATTTTGAACGCAACTTTGTTCTAAAAGATTCTAGAGGATCACGTGACTCGTTTCTTGTTTACGTAAACACATGTATATAAATTATGTTTTGGAGCGAACTATTTAGTAGAACTTCGGCTGTTAGAATACTGAGTTGTGTGTCGTTTTGAGTTATTTTAAATTACTTTGTATTGGAAATTATTTCAATTCGTTTTGATCAAGAGAAATTATTTTGTTGTTTATCTGGAAAAGAATTGTGCTCATATAATTTTATTAACAAGAACTGACTTCAGCATGTGACATCGTCTTCCATCTTGGATACTTCACTAAGATTCGAACTTGAAATTCTTAGGACATTTTATTACCAGGACCTTTGCAATTTCTCTAGTGGATTATATTTTGAATTATTTTTGTATTAATTTTTGGAATTGATTCTTAAAACCGTAAGTTTAGTTTTCTTTTCCAAGAAATATTTGTGCTCAATGAATTGTTTATTAAGTTTTTACAAGCTTGCTATTTTCACTCTTTCCATGTTACTGTTTATTCGAGCCTAAGCACGTTACAGTATGTATGTATGCATGTATGTATGTATGTATGTATGTATGTATGTATGTATGTATGTATGTATGTATGTATGTATGTATGTATGTATGTATGTATGTATGTATGTATATAAGTATCGCATGGTTGTATAGTTATGCCATGATTATTTATATGGAAAATGTATTGTCTTCAACAATCTATCATAGGATCCTTCATGACAACAATTGCAGTTGATGATGACGAATTTGAATTATAGTGCTGTATCGCCCACTAGGGGCATGTAGCACTGTTTTAAGTTTCCAGCAAATATGGATATTTAATTTCTCCTGGTGGTGAGGAATGGTGCCGTTTCTCCCAGGAATGTATGCACTCAATGATTAGAATTTAGTTTGGTCGTCAGGTCCCGGCTGCTATTACGTAACCATCGACCTGAATGGAGAATACTGGGTGGGTGGGAATAGACCCAACACACACCCAACCCTAACAACCTCGTATGTGTGTTAATGGTGTGCAATGGCACAAGTGGTTGTATTGGAAATTAGTTTCACATTTCCGCCATTTTGGAGCTATGCGAGTTTCGGCAATACAATAGAAGTACCATTACGTCCAAGGATGTCGTACAGCCTGCAACATCGTGATTCCCTGCTTAATTTAAATCTGGTCCATTTATTACTAATGGACAGGAAAATACCAATAATGTGTGAGCCACCTATGTAATTAAATCAAATCAATGAAGTCGTAAACTTTGTATAACTATCTTAACTTTCCAATATTTCTAATACAAAGTGTACATGTATTAAGTCACTAACAGGATTGAATACTAAGATGTTTATGCGAAATAAATAAGTATAGTCACTGTTTGGTAAAAATAGCTTGTTAAGTTTGAACGGTGTGCAAAAAATGATCAAGTCAGGTTTCGTGAAATAGATTGTTCGAAAGGGGCTATCGTACCAGATGATTACCCTGTTAACCAGGCAATGAAAGCAGTCGGATTATTTTCTGTGTTGGTTTTTCTTGTATGTTTGAGTAGCCTCTAATGTCAGGCTCCCATCTTGTTCTAATGGTGTCCCAGCATATGGTTGTTCCCTCGGACCAGCCATAATTTTCTTTCGTCCCGGGTTCTTTGAAGTTGTTTCTCGCCTGATGTTTTATTCCGGTTTAGGTCCAGCGGTGATGTCCATTTATCCAAATTGTTTTGAGTTACTATAATCTACAGCACCATACGCCCCTGCCCTTATAGTTGAGTTGAGGGTCTATATGCCTAAAAATGGATAAAATTTAAGTGCAACCTTGTTATGCGGGGCTTAATATTCTTGGGCTTTTAGACTACTCCATACTGTTTAAATTGGGAGAATACTATCAGGACTGAATTTTATGATAGTATAATATCAGACCTGCAACCTTGTTATGCGGGGCTTAATATTCTTGGGCTTTTAGACTACCCCATACTGTTTCAATTGGGAGAATACTATCAGGACAGAATTTTATGATAGTATAATATCAGACCATCTACTTATATTTAATGTTAGGCTTTCTGACTTTGGAACGTGATATGTATTCAGTAATTGCTATTTACTGTCAATGAGGCTGTATTGAGTGGAAAGTTAGAGAAGGTAATAGTAGTGAGGGTAGGTTCCTATACGTATTTTATGATGCTGTATTTTTAATTTTAATTATTTGTTTCTTATTTGTTGCCTTTAACATGGTGTTTACTATTCCCTAATTGTCTTTATTATATATTCGTTGTGCTTGTGAACCCTTATTACTTTATATTCCATCTACTTTGCTCACATGTTATTATTTCCAAAGTAATTTCAGAGGGCTTTGAGTAATTTTTCCAGGTTCTCTAGTTTGTTTCTAGCGTTTCTCGCGTCTTTAGTGTTCGGTTTGGTTGCTTAGAGTATGCGTCTTAGTGATGTCATGCTCACCGTAGTGTATGTGGTTTCCAAGGACGGTTAAGATCTACCTACTCATTCCGGGTGGTGCTTCCATTCCTTAAAAAGGCTTTCATATCTGATGATTACTTTTGGTGCGAGCTAGTACTAGGTTTCTTACTATTTTTTTTTCTCGCTATTATGTTGTTTATTTTCGTATTCTTTTCCTAAATTTTCTCTTGTAGCCCAATTTGTTTTTAAAAATTCAATTATATTTTTGAATGTTGTTTGGGGTTTGATATTTGTTATTGAATCATTTTTGGGTATATATATGGGGCGGCTATGATTTGTTGTTCGGATCTGAATTTGTTCCGTTCCTTCTTGGCTATTGTACAATCATTAGATACGGGGAGTAAATTCTCTGGGGTGTTACAATGGTAGCATTGTATGTCAGGTGGGAAGGCTGCTACGTATCTTCACAGACTGTTTGCCAGTTTAGTTTTCCCTAAGAGAATTCCATTAATTAGAGTTGGTTCATAGCCTGTGCACCTAGGTGGTTTTCCATTTCTATCGACTTCCTTGATGGTATTACATAATTTTCTCCCTTTGTGAATTTGATTCCAATCTGTTTGCCATTGATTGATTAGGCTGTATAGTTCATGTTGACTATATTCGAGTGGCATGTAATTTGGATTATTTAGTGTTACTTTAGCTATCTGGTCTGCTATGTCATTTCCTTGGATATTGATGTGAGATGGAATCCACATCTATTATATGCTTAATTTGTTTCTTTTATTTGTTTCATTATTGCGTTGGTTTGGATTAGAACATTCTCTCTTCATTTAGTTTTTGTTATTTTGGATTGAAGTTATGACACTACTAAGCGAATCACTTACTATAACTTTCTTGTTTGGTTTGTTTTTCCCAAACCATTTTAGTGCTTCAAAGGTCAGATGTATATATGGAGCAGTAGTCAGGTAGACGCCACCCAATTTGTATAATTGCAGTACTAGCATTGTAAGTCTAAAAATAACTATATATAAATTACACACGTAATATGATCCAAATGACTAGGTGATCAGACCGTTGTGGGTAATAAATATGGGCTCCTGAGTACAAGGTCGCTAATGATATAAACTAAGACGAAATATGAAATTGTTATATTCAAAGGTTTATTACGAAGTTATTAGTACTATCTAATATCAACCCTATATTGTGTTGTGATTTCGGTCTCTGATAAAAGATGCTTTAACATATGGATCATGACAATGCATTAATCACATGTTATATTTCCTTTCAGTCTAAGGTAAGTGTTTACATTCACGAAGAACATGCCGATTGACCTACCGTAAGTAAATCAATTCTTGTGGTCTACTTAGATCCAAACACAATGGTGAAGTTGTATCTGGGGCATCCGACTCCGTTTGTCTGGAACATATTATTGCAGATGGGGTGAATTGTATACTATCCCAATAAGTTCACATGAGCTAAGTTGACAATACGTTTAATATGTGTTAATCGGAACAGTGTAACAACATTAGTATCTCAATCGTTGCATCCTATTATTACCAATGGACAAAATATCTCTAGATGACAATCCATGGTACGCAGCACTCTGTTTAAATAAGCATGGCGTCACTTTAATAATTTTCCGTGCCTACCATTAAAAGAGAAAATTCTTGTTTGCAACTTCGAAAAAAAAAATTCTTAATAATGAATGCCCCAAATTCAACATTTCGCTCATACAACAACGTTTCTAAATATATTCATATTATTTATAACAGAAAGATAATACCTACAGTATACTAATCAATAAAATAATAAACGTTTGAGTGGTGATCGGAATAACACTTTACCGCATATTTGAAAAACAAAAAAATTAAATCCATGATTCCAAGATTCCTGATGTCTTGTAAATTACATTTAATGCCAGCAGCATTTTTCTCTTGACATTTCAATTTTCTCTCTCTCTCTCTCTCTCTCTCTCTCTCTCTCTCTCTCTCTCTCTCTCTCTCTCTCTCTCTCTCTCTCTCTCACACACACACACACATACATATACATACCTTTTGAAGCATATATATCTCTCTCTGCCTCTCAGTATCTCTCTGTCTGTCTGTATGTCTGTATGTCTGTCTTTCTATATCTGTCTCTCTCTCTCTTTATATATATATAGAAAAAGACAGCCGTGCACAAATGTAATTATCTTTTCCAGCTGACATATTTTCTATTAAATAATTCTCTAAATTTGCTTAATAGCCTCTTACTACTGATGTAAAATATCCGGGATATAATTTACGTGTACATAAATTTACATACAATAACATATGTGTCGCTTTGGGTCATCGATTTCGACATTTTACAGCATCCGCAACAAGTTGAAGAAACTAGAAACACGATTTTTGTATTTTACTTGTCTGTCTTGTCTATGTTCTGTATTTGCCTTTGATAAAGACTCATTAAGAGTCGACAGCGCTCAGGCTAGAGTGACACTAGTTCTGCACTGTTGTTTGTCAGTTTTTTGCATTTATCTTTATCAATCCCTGACACACGTGATCCCTTGCTGGATCCAGTGCATTTGAAAGGACTGTTATATGCCATATGATTTGTATTCTTTATATATTTATATATATATATATATATATATATATATATATACATACATATACATATACATATACATATACAAACATATGCAATGTTAATGGGAACTTTAATTTATTTCCAAGATATACCTTTCATAATATTTATTGATGTAGCGCATCGAAATAACAAAACTCGATTGTGATATAACGAATCTGAAATGTTTTGGCTTGTTTCCAGAAAGAAATTTTGAATGAGAAATGGTATTGTTCACGGTAATACCTATGCTGCCAGGTATAACATTTAAAAAAAAAGTACTAATTGATGAAACATATTACATACTATTGTTTAAGAAAAAATGTTGAACGGATGGTACCCTCGATGGAAATAATGCTACCAATGGTAATGAAACGTTATCTTCTAGATTCCATGGATGTAACGTTTTCATAGTACAAAAGAACCCTATTAGGAGACAATGTGATGTACAGAATGAAATACATACAAGTATTATGACTTCAATAAGATAGACAATTAAGACAATTACAATTAATAACGGTGGCATGTTTGAGTTGTTAAAAGGGACAGAAAAACATGGTTCATTCCATAATTTGATAGATGCGATTCAAAAAGTCTAAATGTACTGATCATATTGTTTTCAATTCAAACAATTTAACCATACTTCATATGATAGTATCGGTGTGTGACACGCATATCATATCATACCATATCATACCGCTCTCAATCCAGAAATGTATAACTTCACATGAACAATGCAAGTCATCGAGGAAATGGGCCCGAGCGTTTTAGAGAAGATATTTCTTGAATTGAATGCTTTAATTCGCTTAATGTTTGGTGAAATGGTAAAGATCTATTCATAGCTAATAGTATCCATAATTAAACCAGCAAATTACTATTGAGTTATAGGTGTAAACGAATTATATAAAATTCCGTTACGAAAATGTACCTTGGATATTTTTATTTGTTTTCACGGGGAAATTTTGTTCGAAAGTCGTATGTTTCTTCTTGCATTTCCTTCGGGTCAAATTAATCTCTCTTGATCATGTTGGAAAACTGTAGCGTGTCGAAAGCCATGGCAAATGTAGGATTAGTGTACCGGTACATGTTTCTCTAAGAGTGTTACAATGTCTAGTATGGCGTGATGCCACATTTATTGTAGAAGAGACTTGCAGTGCTTGTTAATAAATGAAGAGCGGGAAACTATAAAGTTGACGATCTTAACAACAGCTGCCACCATCACAAATGTATTGAGTGCAAATCCAATGATGACATATTTGCACACAAACTGTCCTGGTGAGCAGCAGAGAGGGTGAACCCTACAACGTTTACAACATAAAAAATCGAGAGGAAAAAAAAAAAAATAAGTCTCCATTTACCAAATGGGAACTCAGCAGAGGGGGTGAATCCTACAACCTTTTGAGTGTCAATTCGGCAAACTAGACTTCCTCGTAAGAAAAAGCGTTGATTCGATAAAATAAGATTTCCTTATATACGCCATTTTGGTTGTCATTCACCCTCTCTGCTGCTATGGGTTAAAAAAATTTTACGATGAAAATCACTAAGATTACACAAACAGACTAATCGCTAACACCTCGTCTTGTAGATCAATCAAATTATTATTTGACTGGTCAGTGAGTTTGAAATTAATTCTCGTTAGCGAATTATTATGGCATCGCATATAGACAGGATTAACCGGAGACTCAATTATTAAATATCCTGGAGGAGCTGTTGGTGCAAACGAATACAGAATATACCCTTGCTGAGCTTGAATTGATCGTTCGAGATTAATTTGATAGCTTCCTTCGATAACATCGCATACTAAATTGATTGCAATCACCGATGAAATATTCACGTTGAACGGAGCGATATGTCTGCCGCCACCGTTTGGGTCATTATTATGTTTGAGGATTTTTATTTCCGATGGTGCAGTTTTCTTCCATGCATCATGAATTATTTTAAAACCAACATCGATGGCATCACTGAGAATTTTTTTTAGTTCTGGTACACTATATCCTGGTAGTTTAAATGTTGGAATATTATTGACGGGGATATTAAATTTTTTTCAAACTCTGTTCTCGACATGGGATTATCGTCATCTAGTATATCCTGAATAATTTGCAAATTAAATGTGTTATATGTTTCCATTTATCGCATGTTTCTACGACGCTGATAAATTCATCTCGGGTGAGAGAGCCGGATTTAAGGGGTATTAACAACAACGAAATATCATTAGTCATTGCTATGAAATTTTCACTAATTCTACTGTCGCTAACAACATGATGTCCCTCTATTCTATCCCCTTCCTTCTCTCTCCCAGTTCCCTGGTATGCGAGATCAAAAAATTCTATAGTGAATTTGTAATCTTTATAACTCTTTATTGGATTATCAGGTTTTATTCTGTCGGTGACATAATCAGATTTTTTAGGTTCGGGTACAACAACGGTTTCCTGAGGTTGGGTTTTCAGGTCATCCTAGTACGGTTCTAATAGAACTCTGATAGATATCTACGATGTATCCTTCTATGCTTATTTCAATTGCGGATGATAGCGTCGGCTCATGAACCGTTATAGCGATTTTTGAGTTTTTTCCAGTAATCGATTTTATTCTACGCGCGAATTCATCATTGATTTGTTCAATTTGATATGACCCTGTTGGTATTGAAACGACGTTCCAGTCTGGAGTCCCGTCTGGTTTATTCTTATACGAGAACACCAATGAGTTATTGGGTTGCTGCCCACCAAATGATTTTGATCTGATATTAGGCCAACTGTGATACACTCGTAGTTTTGCTAGCGCTATCTCCTTCACGGGGACTGGGCTAGGGAAATTCACACTGAATTCAGGATTCGTCGATGTTATTGATATCATGCTTGCTTGTACTGGGTTCGTGTTCTCCACTATTTGTTGAAGTAATTCCATCGGTGTTATCATCGTTGCTATACTGTTGTTGTATTTCTAATTTTGATATCGCGGAATCATAAATACTGACCATCACTGAGAACTCAGTATCTGATATCGTTGATATCGTTGATGTTATTTATATCATTCTGGTATTCGGGTTCGTGTTTTATAATTCCATCGGTGTTATACTGTTGTTGTCGCTCTAATTTTGATATCGCGGAATCACAAATACCAGCCATCGCTGAGAACTCACTATCTGATATATTTGTATTATCGAGTGACGACGATATCATCGAGGATAATTGCGAGTAAGCGGTTGATACAACATTAAATTTAATTAAGTAATCTTGCAGTTTACTCTATCTGCATGATGATATTTTTTTGTTATCCCGGTCGATATACCCGCGATTGTAGCCGCCGCAGAAATGCAAATTGGAACTACGACCGGGGCAATCATTGTAACAGATGCTAGTATTATTCCGGCACCAGGGAGAACGCTTGACACCGAGTACATAGTAATATCAATTGCGATGATTTTTCGTCGGTATTTTTTTATTTGTATTTGATACTCCTCGGCGAGGGTTTTGAGTCTAGTTTGAAATTCTCTGACTTGATAATAGCGACATTGCGTTGATGAAATCATTTTTATTTTAAAAACGCTAGCGTTTTCAATTGTGAAATTCGAAGGATTTTCCATTCAATTCAAACCACTAGTGGCTTTATGATTTACTTAAATCCACTACGAATTCTACATACCACGTTATTGAAACCCTAACCAAATTTGTATCAGTAGATGTTATCGTGAACTTTTCAGTTGTATCCTTGTCGATGATCGTTGAAATCGTATTGTTGACCCCGGATGAACTCGACGATGAAATATTAAATTGAGTCGTTGTCACTAGTGTTAATCGATAAATACCCTTGACGGTTGCAGTGATATCTAATTTGTTGTTTGTAGGTGTCCACGCAAATGATCCGTGTTGGATCGTGTTTGCTTCATCAATGATTGTTACCACCCTCCCTTGAATATTAGTTTTGATGTCTTCGATGGAGGTTTGCGTCTCATCAACAAATGTTTCAATTTCAGCGATAGATGGTGTAACTACCATTGGAGACCCAAAGAACTTATGAACGACATTTCTACGAAATGTATTATAATTTTTCAAATGATCGTCAAATTCCTTATCGTATTTAGTGAATCTATCTGTAATAGTCGAGAAGAGTACACCCGGTTTGAGTTTACCCTGATCGGAAAATAACGCGATAGTATTCTCGATAGAGTTTTGTTGTTTAACCAATATATCATTCAACGACACATCACTAGTTTTCAATTT
Source organism: Unio delphinus (assembly GCA_029339505.1). Lineage (NCBI taxonomy): Eukaryota > Metazoa > Mollusca > Bivalvia > Unionida > Unionidae > Unio > Unio delphinus. Next base: position 63,773 of record JAQISU010000288.1, on the reverse strand, counting down.
ACCCTGACTATCTTGAAATACAACTATTTCGTTCGGGTCAACACTTGTTAAATTTAACATCTCAGCTATTTCATCTTTAATTTTTTTTTTTATATCACCAGTTGCAGTGTCATCGGGTTTAGGTTTCAGAGGTCTTCCCCAAATATCAATCATATTATTGTAAAACTCTTTCTCTCTCTAAAAAGCGATTGCTGGTGTATTCATTTACGACAACATGTGGTGGTTTTCCCCTTGAGTTACCCAAATAGTTAGAAATAGCATGTATTTGTGATTGCAACCGTTAGTGTTCAATAATTCAGCAGCTGATAACCCAGTGGCGACGAAGGATAAAAATGTTTCCTGTTCAAACCCGTTCGAGTTGAATATCGTGTCGACGCCTTACCGCGTATTCGACCTAATGATTGACCTGCCCACTGTGACTCACGTTCATCGAGGATGAAGGCACATCGGAGCGTTGCATTAATATTTTCATCTCTAGCAAATACATTTTGTTAATAGATTAGATTCCGTAGTTGTCAAGTGCTAAAAAAATAATAAATGATTTATCCAGCTCAGCCACAATGCGAGGAAAACAATTTCCTTTCTGGGCAAACAAATTTCATTGAGAGACGCTATTCCAACGGTACCTAAATCAGTCACTTTTCCACCACAAGAGCCACAGACGCCATCACAATTCGAATCAGAAAAATTAATCAAATTATTTCGACGCTTGTTTGCAATTTAGACACCGTTGTCGTCAACGACTTTAAGAATAATGAAGAGGCGGTATATTTCTCGCCCACTGGGCAGATTCTCCTATAATTGCATCTGAAACAAAATAATATTTACTGTTACCTTTGTCTACGGTTGTAAATTACACACTTTCAATGACATCAGTTTAATACCATGATCTTGTGAGATAAAATTACAGCAATCAATCTGAAATTGGTCACTGGTGATTGGTTAAGCACGTTCTTTGAACTATGGTTTGCATTGTCAGCACTACATTTCTGTTGGGACTGACCTACACAAAGAACTGGATTGTCCGCAGGTATATTATTATTTTTCGGTGAAAACAGGAGATGTCACCATACAAATAATGTTATTGTGCATGATTTAATTGATATGTTAACAACGTTCATGTCAGTCAGTATCAGTATCAGTTTGACACAACATCTATAGCATATCGAACTTGATACATAATACGGTTACAAAGCAAAGTTGATTATGTTCCTAGCAATACATTTTTTTCATATGCACCAAAAAGGATATTTATTCTCGATGATTTTGAAGTTAGAATAGCCTTATCAGATACATCAGAGAGTATCGTTTGTTATAAAATACATCACATGCACAAAATCACTACACTTAATCAAATAAAGTAAACAGCGATACGCGGTTTTTCGAGCGTAGCATTAAAGCTGAAGATTTTTGGGTTATCTTTAATCAGCAAATGGGGTATATCGAACTTTGAACGTTTAGTGCAATGACTGAGTATAAGGCTATATCAGGTATTGTAACAGTTTAATGGTTTGAATCGGGGCACTCAGACATCTACAATCTGTAGTTATTGGCTTATTTATTGGAGCTTTAGTATAGTAGGGTGATGTAAAGTAAAACTGGGTAATATTATTTAGTCAAAGACATCTAGTTTATTATTGCCTCTAGATTACTGCTTCAAAACTGACGTTATATTACAGTTAAAATTGAAGTTTATGTATGTATTCCTGATTAGTAAGTTATTAAATATGTTAGCGAATAAAACGATATATCGAATAACAACTAACACTGGCTTATGCCATTGACGTATGTCACATGTGATATTGTTTATACAATGTTCACCCAATAAGAGTATTTATAAACTGCGAATTTGTATAAACGAGATATGTAATGCAAGCAAGATTATAGTCCAGTCATTAAAGGTCATCATCAAATTTTGCACCAAAGTGTGACCAAATGATAATCACGTAATGTATCCCTTAGGTATCCTTAAACTTAATTTATATTATTCAATTCTAGTTTACGATATACAAAATTATTTTTTTCATGAACTATGACCCTATACCTATACACGATACGCTGCTCATTTTAGTACAGACATGTATGTAATCTTACCAGCTGTACCTTGTATCAAAACTACATAAGAATAGGTAGCGTGGAAACTATGTAATCTAATCTATATTTATGCTTAGTTGTCTATACATTTCTCTCTGAGAATGTAATGTCACACCTATTAGTAAATACTGTCATCGGTAATATAAGTATAATTCTGGAATTATTATTGCTTGGAGTACATATAATGCAATGATAATTTTAATAGGGATTGTAGTTTACAGACTTACTGTGGTTAAAGTCCTACTTAGTCAACATCACGCACATTGTATATGGAAATGGCATAAATTCAGGCCCAGTTGATGGATTTGTAGTGTTCAACAGGGGTCTGTTCGTGGACTTTTTTCTTCATTCTATACATTCACTGTCATATATCATCATCCATTGTCTTACCAGTTGTATGCATATTATGCCCAAACATACAAATTCAGCCAACTAACTGAAGTTGATGCTACTATCCAAGGAATAGAGAGGCGCTTTTTAGATGTGAAATAATAGTTAACATGTAACAAATGGCAGAATAATGGTGATATAATCCATGCCATTCGCACCACAACACAAAGCCGTTGCTATTCAGATCCTTTACAGCAAACAATAAATATCAGAAACATCAATATTAAATTCACACAGTCAGTACAAAATCTAGGTGTTAATCTGGACAGTGTGATTGTAATTGGTATTTTTAACGTAGCTTCTAAAACATTCCGTCATATCGCTACGACGTCTGCAGTGTGGCAATTTTTAGTGATGTCTAGCACTGAGCCATCATGAGTCAGACATGTACCATGATCTCTCACCCAGCCACATTATTATGGCACAAAGCCGACCTGATTTATGTTGAGCACCACGCGAGGCAGCTGTTTGCACCATTTTCGTATTTTTGTAAGACTCGGCCAGGGCTCTTGCCAGACCTCCGGCTTCCGAGGCGGACGCTCTATCCACTATTCCACCGGAGCGGTCTTATCTGGACAGTATTCTCGCATTGCACCAGCATGTCATGAACATATTCAAGGCTGCATTTCTTCAGCTGAGACGCATCAGCTCATTTTCGGAAATAATTTTGCGACGATTCCCCTACAACAGTTGTGCACTCATTAGCACTTTCAAGAATGGACTGATGTATCTCAGTTAGTCCTGATTCGTCTCAATATATACTCCAGAAAATTAAAAAAGTTCAAAACACAACTGCTCAGATCATCCTTAGAGTATCACGATCAGAGTACACATCCCCGCTGCACTGTTCCCTACACTGGTTATCCATTCGATCCAGAATCAAACACAGAATGTATTCTCTGTGCTACGTTTCACTAACTTACTCCAGTCCAACATACAAATCTGGCCTCACCCATGTGTACTCATGAGCAGATACTTTCGCTCCTCTTTTCACAATCGTATACTCCTTATTCCCACTATGAAAACGAATCTATACTATGGACAACGTTCGTTTGCAAACTAGGGCCATGCAACGTTCAAGAAACGCATGAATTAGAGATATGAGGAGATATCCAGAATCGCCACAGTATTGTGCTGTAATTAATTCAATAAATGTGTACAATCATAACAAATCAGGAATATTACATATAAAAATCAAACATTAAAAAAGGAAGTAGAAAGAAATGTTCAGTTTCTCAACACAATTTGAACAACCGAAACTCCACTTGGAAACATATATGCCTTCAGCTCCCATTCTATGAAGGAAAAAACGCTTAATACAGAAAGTCTTCTCATGGGACCTTCCATTTATTCACATATTGTTATTATTCTGTAGAGACATTTTCATTGTTAATGTTAGGTTTTATATGCACTGATGCACTGCGATTGATTATGGCTTTACTTAGATCATGGTTGTAAACTATACTAAGTATGTGAAGATACCGAATGACATTAATACAATTTGGATTAAAATAAGGAAAACGTGCTCCATATGTTATAGACGTTAATCTCCGTTCCTTCGTTATTATTTAAATTATGAAGGCAGTCGTTCAAAATAATTTTCAAATATGCCTAGCTTACAAAACAGTATAAAAGTTTTATATATGAAGAGAGAGAGAGAGAGAGAGAGAAAGAGAGAGCGAGAGAGAGATAGAGATAGAAAGAGAGAAATAAAGCCATATGATTTCAATTTATCATCCATTACTATAGTATCGTATGCTGTCTATTTATATTCCCAAAACTGATTTTCTAAATGACAGCTGATCTTTTTAAAAAGAAGTGGTTTTCAAAGATACATGAACCAAGTAAAACTAGCCACAAAACAGAATAATGTATAAATAATTGATGTATAAATATAGGAAAACATCGATACAGTAATTACCACACAAAACACAGAGATATCGAGTATTACAACACAAAATATCGTACTTTAAACATATTTAAACATCAAAGTTCACTGTTTTCATTGACTTGAGTTTTTTTTTATTCTTCGTATGACGCGCCATTGTCTCTTCAACATCTTGGTGGGCTGTCGTGTGTAATTTTTAATGGCTTAGACTGTTATGTAAAAAAAACACGATTTCTATTAGGTCTACATCATGGTGGCTGCATTTTGGTCACGACTTTCTTCAACTCTTGTGTGGTGTCAGGCCAAGGGGTGGATTTCCTTCCTCGAAACCCCGTTTTATATATTTTCGCATGCACTTTCTCAGACCCGCAAGATGTCTTATAACTGTTTGCTGAGATGTGTGTTCTGTCGAAGAATTTTCAATTCACCATGATACAAACCGATCTCATTTACTTCATAGTGTCAGTTATTACATGCATTACATATATTTCCTGCTTCGGTTCAATATCTTCATCAAATACGTTCGCATCGGACATATTAGTGAGATACATGTTAGCTCTTTGCTCTAGGCTCGTTTGTATCCAAACATAAGAAATATTCCTTCATGGAACTGGTGCCAGCAGTCACTTTTGTCAAGCAGAATATCATGATGCAACAAGAAATATCATGATGCAACAGTTCCTAGGAATAGGTGGGTACGTTTAATTATATTTCAACTCATCAATGTTTGTATTTTGGTGGAGACGTCTCGAAATGTTTTTAACGCGATTCTTATGACGTTTCGGAAAAAACATCTTTTTTTGATTTTCATGTAGAAAGAATTGTTATATTATTAGACTTTGATGTAAACTTGGATGCGGGAAGGTGCCGTATTAACCTGGATATTTCGAAATCTTATCACGTGATAAACGCTAATCGCAGGCAGTCTGAGCCGTATAATACTGCTGCAGTTCTCGTACATCGACGATATATAGTTTCCGGCGCAAGCTCTATGCACTGGATACACGAAGATACCGAACTGGTGATGCGTGGAAATCCGTTAATGTTTGCACCGACAACGCTTATGTACCAACATATAATATGTGTGGTCGCGGAGAAGCTGTTAGATATTCAAAGTCCCACATGGAAGAAGTACCTTACTCACCTGTAGCTTTCATCTCTTGTCATGCAAGCAAGCTTACTTGTCGCCCGTATATACATGTCTTATGTGTCCAGGATCATGATGTAACTGTTTGAAATGTTTGGTTATATCCATCCAAGATTGAATTCGCTGAGATTGAACAGTATTCGCCATTGAAATCCCGTTACAGATTCCAGTCTCATCCATAAGATATTCCACTGCCCATGTTGTGTGTTTGGTGTTTCTTTAGGTCTCTTCGGACATCAGACAGATTCAGAATCTCTTCTGTAACCCGGTGTTTTTCTTTGGGCGATAGAGGCCAATAAAGTCCTTGGCAACTGTTGTCATGACTGTGTTTAAAGTGTCTGTCATCACTTTAACATTAAGATCCATCAGAACAAGTGGAGCAAATTTTCTTCCAATTGTGGATTGGAATGACTTGCAGATGTTAGGGTCCTTCAGTTGTTCAAGGTTGAATTTGAGCCTGATTTTCTTTGGCTTGTTAATGTTTTTCAACCTCACTCGGATGTTCATAATGACGAGGTCGTGATCACTCCCAACATCACATTTAAGTATCTATCGCATATCATGGTCTTCATAAATGAGCTCTATTGATATCAACGTTAAGTAAGATAATCGTGTCATATATTGAAAAATCGTACAGAGTAGATATTTTGTTCCATCAAACAATACTAATGTCTTTAAATTATTGAATTTCAAACAATTCCTATATCACGAAATGTTTTGGAAATAAGATATGTTAAATATTATCATTATTATTTCAATCGAAACAGAATAAATGGGAAAAAAAGTGGTTTGCAACAAAAGGAAAAATACTTTTATTAAACGTTTTGATTCGGGCGTGAACTCACTGAAGATCCATTTCTAGAGTCGGAAAAAATTACAAACCTATATTCATTTGTTTACACGTATCTATAACGAAAATTGATCTTTAGAGAACAACATAAATGCGGCAATAAGTATGAATATAAATGTGTTTGAATCGTTTGCTTTAAAACCAGCATTTGCTAGCAAAACGTTTTTTTCAGTATTAAAAGGTTTCAAACTCAAGTGAAACAATCAACTTTATAATAGTGTCTATATTTGTATCAGTAAGAACTAAAATAAATCCCTAAATATTCACTTCACTAAATTTTACATTCATTAGGAACCCGTCTTGACAACATAATTACATTTGTTATCTGAGTCCCTGATACGATGATGGTTCCAAAACTCATAGTTTCCTGTGGTAGACGCACACAGACACCTTGTGACAAGAGCAGTGGTTCATTCCGTTTGGAAATATTGCCTGATGTAGTATATATCAATCGCAAATAGCCGCTACAAATACAGATTAAGTCCTTCCAAAAAGAATCATGAAGGATAGTCCCTGGATAAAGAACGTAGGGGCAATGTATGATTAAAATTATTCTTAAGCTATCTGATAAATATCAAGGGAAACTCACTAAAACATGTTATGTATGACAATGTGTATTCAGGCATGATGAAAGTATACGTATAATGATCACCCTGGTTGTGTAACTGTCTTGATTTGTCTGAGAATGTGTCTTTCTTTCTGATATGATATAGTGAGTAATATTATTATTTATTCCCATCTTAAGCAACTTTATTGAAGTCAAACATCGAGGTGAATTCATTTATCATTTAAACAATATTTGCATAGAATTATTGATTGAAATTAGAAAGTGATCATACACTGGACGACTACATTGTTTTATAATTGTTATGAGTTGACTCAAAGACATTCTGGATTATATCAGTGTTAGACATCAAAGCTATTGACAAATTATCACATTCGAGGTTATTGCTACATTTAAAGTTCTGGTATTGTGATACATTATAAGTTAAAGTTGAAGTTTGCTGAACAATACCGTTAGTTATTCTTCAATTTTCGCTTTCTAATTTAGAGAAATAGATTATATCTTGAATTTCACAAAACGTGTCTGTGACTTTCTTTGTTATTACTTAGATTTTTACCACACGGTTATTACAATTTAAAAGCACAATTATGATGAGTTTCAAAACTTACTATCATTTTCTGGTCTTAAATGATCAGAATAAATTTGTCCTAAGCAGTCATTCAATGCTGCCACAATATAAAATCTAACGACCAACACGAACGAATCAGGAACATGTCTGCATTTAGGTAAATTTTATATTGTAGTTATTTGTAATCACCTAGTTTAATCCTTGCGTGAATATAAGTAAGTGAAACATTAACAACATATTGTTACATATATGTGATATAAGTCATTTATATTTATTTGTATCGTTTGTTTGTTAGATTTAAATTTGGCATTTTAAGTTTTAAGATTCGTTCATTGAAGGGGGTGACCTGTACAATACAAAATAAATACCAGGTGTTGACCTCATTTCTGACCTGGTTTCCGAGTTGCAAACAAGTTTTCAAAATGACTGGTTGGTTCCAAGGACAAAATGGAGCTTTATATAAAGATCTTTCTGTTTTAGTTGGGTCATAAGGTGTGTACGTGATTCTTTGAACGTAAATTTGTTCTGATAGTTTCTAGAATATCACGTGACCCTTTCCTGTTTACGGAAAATAGCTATATAAATTATGTTTTGGAGCGAGCTATTCGGTAGTAGAAAATTGGGCTGTTAGAATATAAAGTTGTGTAGTTTTGAGTTAATTTAAATTACCTTGTATTGAAAATTGTGTCAATTCGCTTGGATCAAGAGGAATTATTTTGTTATTTATCTGCAAAAGAATTGTGCTCATATAAATTTTATTAACAAGAACTGATTTCATGAACTGACATCGTCTTTCATATTGGATACTTTGCTGGGATTCAAACTTACAGTTATTTGGATATTTTATTGCCAGGACGTTTGCAATTTCTCAAGTGGATAATATTTTGAATTAGTTTTGGATTAATTTTGGAATTGATTCTTGAAACCGTAAGTTTATTTTTTTTCTTCAAAATATTTGTACTCAATAAATATTTTATTAAGTTTTTACAAGCTTGTTATTTTCACTCTTTCTATGTTACTGTTTATTCGAGCCTAAGCACGTAACACTATAAATATAAATATATATATATATAAATATATATATATATTTATATATATATATATATATATATATATATATATATATATATATATATATATATATATATATATATATATATATATATATATATGTATATATATATATATATGTATATATATATATATATATTAAATGTAACGTTTGTCATAATTGTCTCGTGAGCACTACCAAAGGCATTACATCGTTTTGTGTAATGTGCATCATATTTGAAGATCTGTTGATATACACCATATATATTAAAATATCACTACCATTGCAAATGATTATATTTGATAAGGACGGAACCTTATTGCTTCTACTTTTTTCCAAGAAGGTGTCAATACACCATTCACAACGAAGGCACTATATTCCAAATCATCCATGTATAGTTAGGTTAGACTTTGCCAACAAAGATGATCGTCAATTGAAAGAAATACAAATTTCAAAGCAAGTCTTACATTATTTTCTGCCAGAACGAGATTATACACTGGCGCTTGATACACATTGACTGTGTAGTGAGTCCATTTAAAAATGTAAGCTCCCAAATTCACTGCGTCTAGTTATTGACAATTGTTGTCAGTTTGCGGCAGAGGCTGAAAACTTGAAAAGTATCAACATAACAGCTAAATATGGTCTTTTTAGCTATAGTTAATGCTGGAAAACTACTGTAGAATATGACCCATATCATGGATCCTTCCTTTGACCTCACTTGTAATCTCTGTGCATACCTTTGCAGCATCTTTCTTTTTGGCAGCATGTTTGTCCAATCTGTGAATATCGAATAACACATAAATAGGAGAATGTTGTCGAACAGTATACCAACGCAATGTTAGGTAAACTTTAAAGAATGTTGAATTCTGATGCAAGTTTAGGTACAATAAATAATTTCATGGAATTTATCATGATATTCCAAGTGATTACAAAAGAGCAAAGGTATCACGCACAAGCTACCCATATAACCGATTGAAGGCATTTTGAATGGCAAAGGACCACACTACCTGTATTATCATTTTGTGGGCCACCTAATACGCTTGGCGGGCCGCATATTGCCCTCGAGCAGCGTGTTTAAGACCCCTGTAATATAGCATACAAAAAAGAAAAAGTTTCACGCACAAACTGCTCATAAGGATGAATGAAGTCATTTTAATGGGCCCAAAGGCCGAACTACCTCTGTTATCTCTCATGACACCTTCTAACACCAATCATTTTGTGGGTCACAAAAATAGCTTGGCGGGCGGGCTGCATATTGCCTTCAGGCAGCAGGGTTGAGACCCCTGCACTAAAGCATACACCTGCACTAAGATAGCCTAGCATCATTCCAGTCCCTTTCATTTATAGTGTTAATACGCTTTGACACTTTCCTCCTAATTAAAATCTTTGAAAGCAAATTTCAACGAAAAGATTTTGCATAATATTACAATTTATATGTAACATATATACAGAATAGCATTGACTACATATTTAGATATTATATGAAATCGTTACATCCAACAAGGGTTTGACAAACATTCAAGTATACAGTTTGGCTGAGTCTTACGTACACGCCATCAACTCATCTTTAGCCTTTTTGTCTTGTAGATCTAACCTTATCCATCTGAATTGCTTCTCATTTACCGAGGAACATTACAATCAGAGAACAAACTTTTCAATGAAAGGAGAACATTATCCGACATACAGCTAATAGGCATACACCAAATTTGTACAAAGTCTTTTAAACACTATGTACTATTTTTATGAGCTTTATAAATAAGTATTTAATCTTCAGCTAATCAGTAATCATTAAACTCTACCATACCGTAAAAATGCACTTTACTTATATCAGTGTAAATATGAAAATAATCTACATTACAAAAATATAATTACAATAATAAATGCATTTACGACACAAACATGTTGGTATCTAGAGAAGACAAACACGTACGGTATCGTCTATAGAACAAGAGGCTCCAAAGCGGTTTGTTACCCGCACGCTTAGGACGGATACATAATAGGCAGGAAGCAGTAAACGAGTGAACTTAAATAATTGTAAATACTATAATATCAGGAATTTTGTTGACATGTGATTTACAATTAAACGACAGCCACAAAGTATCTTCACCTGAATTTAGTTGCTTGTAAAGCAAAGTGGTTTGTTATCGGTAGTGTGATGTACAGTAAATACCGGTATGCACACTATGTGGTAAATGGCTCAGGGACAAAAGGTTTGTTTTGATCACCAATGCCAATGATTTTTCTAATACATACCGACTCTCAAATATATTGTTTAATGAGATAATGTAGTGGAAATGTTTTCTGCTCAAAATTAGTATTGTCATAATATTTAAACAATGTCAAAGCTCCATTCAATTATATTTGGCTGCAGTAATTCACGATACCGGTAGCTGAAAAAAACACAAAAACAATACAAAATCATAACAAAATTACGATAACTATTTATCCAAAAGTAGTTAATAACCAACCACTCAGTATATCATGGAGTAGTGATTATCTATAGATCCGCTTGAATATATCATGGAGAAGTGATTAACTATAGATCCACTTGAATTTATCATGGAGAAGTGATTAACTATAGATCCACTTGAATATATCATGGAGTAGTGATTATCTATAGATCCGCTTGAATATATCATGGAGAAGTGATTAACTATAGATCCACTTGAATATATCATGGAGTAGTGATTAACTGTAGATCCACTTGAATATATCATGGAGTAGTGATTAACTGTAGATCCACTTGAATATATCATGGAGTAGTGATTAACTGTAGATCCACTTGAATATATCATGGAGTAGTGATTAACTATAGATCCACTTAAATATATCATGGAGTAGTGATTAACTATAGATCAACTTGAATATATCATGGAGTAGTGGTTAACTGTAGATCCACTTGAATATATCATGGAGTAGTGATTAACTGTAGATCCACTTGAATATATCATGGAGTAGTGATTAACTGTAGATCCACTTGAATATATCATGGAGTAGTGATTAACTATAGATCCACTTGAAAATATCATGGAGTAGTGATTAACTATAGATCCACTTGAACATATCATGGAGATGTGATTAACAATAGATCCACTTGAACATATCATGGAGAAGTGATTAACTATAGATCCACTTGAATATATCATGGAGAAGTGATTACCTTTAGATCCGCTTGAATATATCATGGAGTACTGATTATCTATAGATCCGCTTGAATATATCATGGAGAAGTGATTAACTATATATCCACTTGAATATATCATGGAGTAGTGATTAACTATAGATCCACTTGAATATATCATGGAGTAGTGATTAACTATAGATCCACTTGAATATATCATGGAGTAGTGATTAACTATAGATCCATTTGAATATATCATGGAGCAGTGATTAACTGTAGATCCACTTGAATATATCATGGAGTAGTGATTAACTGTAGATCCACTTGAATATATCGTGGAGAAGTGATTAACTGTAGATCCATTTGAATATATCATGGAGTAGTGATTAACTATAGATCCAATTGAATATATCATGGAGTAGTGATTAACTATAGATCCACTTGAATATATCATGGAGTAGTGATTAACTGTAGATCCACTTGAATATATCATGGAGTAATGATTAACAATAGATTCACTTGAATATATCATGGAGTAGTGATGAACTATAGATCCACTTGCATGAGGAATATACATTTCATGAAAATCTTTGCATTAGTTATGGCATTTACATGGTACCATTCTAGTGTGTTATTTGTGCTAACATACCCGAATCAGAATTTTCATATATGTGTATGTATATATTGTATTTGTATATATGCTTCTTCTTGTTAGAGTTCAGTGATGAACATGATATCTCTAACTGCTTTGGTTTTTGTGAGTACATAAGTGGCTGAGCAGTCAAATTAATGCTCTGAACTGTCTTTGGCACACTTGACAGGAAATACCAGTTTGGTTTGATTGATCAATAGAGAGTGTACTGTATGTAGTTCAACAATTTATGCTGCTCATTTTTATGCACTGCCTTTTTTACAAATTTACACTGCTTATTCTTCTGCACAGCTTCTGATGTTCTAAATTTATACTGCTCAGTCTTTTGCACTGCATCTGCTATTCTAAAATTTACACTGCTCATTTTTCTGCACTGCCTGTGCAGCTCTGCATATATGTTAATATATAGTAGTACCTCATGACATCACAAATGACATAACATTATACAATGGTAAGGCCTCCAAATGTATACCAAAGTGTCTGTTATGACACTCTTTTACAGTTTAAATAAACTGGTCGATAATTTAATCTTTTGCTCACCTTGGTTTGAAGAAGAGAACTCATTTAACTCATTTCGTAAATTTAATTAGCAAATATGTACAACTGACAAACTTTAGGGTATTAAAAAAGTTTCTGCTTGCCCTTGAATTATTTGAATTTCCAAAAGAATTAAATTTGATAATTCACTGAGTGAATTATGAAAGATCTTGTTTTTTCCTAATGCCTCAGTACACATTGCTATCATTATGATCATGAAAAACTTTATCTTGTTTGTATTTGGTCTCTTGTTTGGCCTGGTTAAACAAGTAGCCACCTGTCACATAGGAATACCCATTTAAAAATTTTATCACATATTATTTTTAGTTTTTCTTCTTTTATGTCCTTTTTTTTTGTTGCTTTGAATTAGGAAAGAGAATAATGTTACAGGTACTACTGATATTTCCAGTTTGAATAAACACAGCAAATCATACTACACCTCTCCCTCGATAACTCGCATGTAATGGGGTCCACACAATAAGCAAGGTGTTAGTTACTGAGGGACCTCTAAAAATATTTTAAAATTAGCTTTGACATTGAGAAAACTGGGGGGGGGGGCATTGTTTGGGAACTGGGCTATTTAATGACTGAATCCTTACTTTACAATCATGTTGATAATAATTTTCAATAACGCACTTTTTCTAATGAAGTTGTGAATCATTCAGTTTAAATAATATTTATTTACAATGTCCAACATGTAAAACCATTACATATATGCCAAAAATCTTTGCATTATTACATCACTGCTTTTTGTTTTCTTGAATATTCTGGTTCCCATAGTAGTGTTTCATAGGATTCCACAGAGCAGGGAACTAAACTAACTGTTGATACACCACCAATCAAGATTTCTTTTTTTCAGAAACATGTGACATTTATTTTGTGAGACAATCATCTATGTCAAAACTCAATTTTTGTTTTGTTCAATTAGTACAATATTGACGTTGTGATTCGTTGGAAGTAATAATAAAACTGCATATCATCTTTGAGAATATTTCTAAGTGCCAGTACAAGATTTCTTTGAAAATTGCTTGCCCACCATGATACGTATCTGTGAAATCAAGTTCTTTATTTAGTGAAGTATTCATTTCACTTGGCTACCTTGATATCTTGATCACAGTTATGAAAGAGTGTAAATTTAAGGTAGTTTATGTTACATACACAATAGCATTTGTAATAGTGTTCAATTGATAAAATTAAGTGAGTTCACCCAACATACAACCAGGGCCACTAGATTTAGATAGTTATTCGTGCCTAATAACATTTCTTTTATTCCACCTCCTTTATTGGATTCAAAATACATAATTAACATGATAATACAAAGCAGGCAAGCTTTTAATTCTGTGTAACAATAAAAATAATATTTTCTACAAGTCAGTTATCAAAACACAGTCGGTACTTATATATGTTCTCAGAGAAATGCTTGTGGACATAGCTGTTATGGTAGATTGATGCATTTAGTGTTTAATTACAAGAAGACACATTGCCTTTACGACAATTACAATTAAAGGAAATAAAAGGTAGAACTAAAATTTCAATTGATTAAAAAATTATTTAATTTGTATTTTTCTATCAAAATATTGCCTTCACTCGATATAAATGACATTTTCCTTGATCAAAATTTCCTTACATATCCATAATTGCGGTGTACTAAGACTGTTGTTTGGAAAGAAAATGTCAAAGTTGTATGACCTTTTTTTAAATTTGACATTTCATAATGCTGATTAAAATTTCCAGCTCATATCTACCATTTTCGATGAAATGTTGTATCATAGTTTATGTTACCAATTTTGAACACGATTTTCTTTCAGTTCAATAAATAAGAATCAGTTTTTGGGGTATTTTCTGGTTTAAAAAAATGGGATCCATGTCTGATCCCACATTATAAGTGGATTTGGGAGTTAAGAGGACACAAGTCATCGAGGGAGTGGTGTAAACAGCTGCATTGTCACAAGGGATACCATGAGAAATCAGTTACTTCAATACACATATTGCTAGCCAATACATTGAAGCGCCAAAAAAATGAAAATATGCTTGTTCCACATGAATAATGGATAGATTTCATTTTGTGTGTGGTTCAACCCGCTTAGTGAAATTTGTTTGTCTTTTACTCAATACTGTATAGTGATATATTATTAATTATGGTACATTGCTGGTAAAGTATGGTTATTTTACTAATTAAAAAAGTCGAGAAAAAAAAACAAAAAAAAACCCCACTCAGTTTGAACGTAGATTTGGTATGTTTAGAGCTCAAAACTTTATTAAACATATAAAACCCAAGTTCCTTGCTGTCTAACCTATACATACTGAAACTTCAAGCTTTACGTTTTTGAGCAGTTTGCCACACAATATAAATTAAATATCTCACTCCCCTTGTTGTTTTGTGTGTGTATGTGTATTTGTGTATGATGGTGTATGTGTGTGTGCGTGTGTGTACATCAAGAATATGCATCAATTCTGCTCTTGAAGTATCTGCAACTAAGAAGAAGTGCTAAAGATATGTAATTTGGACATACTTTTGAACGATCAATCCACTTATGTTATTGATAGAATGAAATTCGAAAGTGTGTGCTACGGACTTCAGTTTAATGATTAGAAATAAATGTGTTAAGACTAATCGGCATTTTTTAATGCAAAACCTCTTTTTTGGATTGAGGACTGGTCTGATTTATATGGTGCTTTCATTATACAATGGAGTATGATTACATCATACTGATGGAATATTAGCAAACTGTGTCTCTTCGTCAAACCTGTGTAGGAATCACGTCGCCGTTATAACTAGTCATACAGTTGTTCTAACATTTTGTTTTCGAAAATGTTGTAATTATAAGCGGCCTACATTCTAAGAACTTAGGAAATATGTTCACTACAAAGGATGCACATTATTCATAGAAAGCACGAAATCATATTATAATAAAATATGGACTAAACATAACAATATTAATATGGAGAGAAGAGGGACCCAGTATGAAAGGGTTCTGTGCAGGAATCGTGCACTCTTCATTACTGTTCATAAACTATACTACCCACGGTTAAAAGACTTTATAAATATTTGCATTAGTTACTAGCATTCTCATGTGTGCTATAGTTTAAAGGGTTTTACAGAATTTCAATAGTAAAAAAGTGTAGAATTTGTGAAGAGTCCGATATGACTCGTGCCTGTTTCCATCTACGTTCAAGCACTATGATATGAACACGAATTTGAGTCACACACGTATTCCATAACATATTACATATGGCTAAATTTAGTAACAGCCAATCCAAAATCTCAACCAGTTTCTTACTCTGCTCTAGAACTGTTAGGTCAGTATGTATGTATGTATGTATGTATGTATGTATGTATGTATGTATGTATGTATGTATGTATGTATGTATGTATGTATGTATGTATGTATGTATGTATGTATGTATGTATGCCTGACTAAGCACGTATGTTTCCTCCTTATGGTTGCTGTTGTTGTTGTTGTAGGATTTAACACTTTGTTTCAGCACACGATAGGCAATGCATGACAACCAATATTATTGGGGAAGTAAGAACCCAGGAAAACACTAGGAAAGAACCACCGACCCACGAGAAGCTACTGGCAAGCTTTCTCACATAACTACTTTAGCCGAATCTTAGACTCGAACCAACGCAGACAGATATGAGATAGCAGTGATCTTTAACGGAGAGCGTTTTAGACCACTCGCCCACTTGGGGACCCTACTCTTTATGGATTTGCGAACCTTAATCGAGATACAATAACTTTTACAATGTATGTATTAAAGATGATAATAGTCTCATTATTAATAATTTGATCCAGTAGAAAATGACACGAATTTAAAAAAGTCGAAAAATGGCACGAATTTTGTACAATAGAAAATGACACGACTTTACTACAATAGAAAATGTCAACTATGGCACAAAATGGTCAGAGAGAAACAACAGCATGAATATATATATATATATATATATATATATATATATATATATATATATATATATATATATATATATATATATATATATATCATCCACCTGTAAACGATATAACGACTCTAAAATAGAAAAAGCGCATTATTAAAGACACAGTAACATTTGGAATATTAATGGAAATAATGTGTTGTTAGCAAACATGTAAAGATCACTGCATGTGAATAATAATTTAGAGGCATCATGATAATACAGAAAATTAAAATCTTAAAAGTTGCAGAGTAAGCGAAATATATCAATGCAAGAAAAGCACATAACACATCATAAACCAGTTAACAACGTCATTTATTTAGTGATAATATTTTAATATGTACATTTTAAAACAAAACTTCTAAGTTTTCATGCACAGAAAACAATATCATTCAATGAAGACATGCTAAAGAACATAACCATAAATACTTTACGAAATATCTTGCCAAAGCATCGACTTGTGTTATCTGCCAACTTAAATGTGGACATTATTTTAAAGAAGCTTCATACAAACTTAGAGTATATTTGGTCCTTTAGCAATTTTTCAACTCTTTTCGCAAATCAAAGTTTTGAGAAATAATTTATCAAGATGGATTAGCAATAAGCTTTCAAACTATCGTACTAATTTCCTGCGAAACCTGTTTAGTTGCATGTGAACTATTACAGTCATGACACAAGGTAAAGTCGTCTTGGGTTAGATGGTGACAATATACATGAAAGTATCAATAAATCTGAGGTCACTTTGTCAGATATATAGATAGAGAGAGACATAGAACGACAGAGGAATAAAGAAGCATGAAGCGAACGAAACGCATGATGCAATAGACTCCATTTCACCTGATGTTTCCCTGATATGCAATTGCACATTTGAATAGTGTATTAGTTTGGTAGAAAGGAAATCATTTTTACAAATAAATTTGACATCGATCATACCATCTAGTAGTTATAAAGTGAGAAGTGTTAGATTGTGTACACTTATATTGATCGTGTCTTCTAACCCATTGAGGTGAAGTTTTTGAAAACGCCGTTGAATATGTGATGTATTATTGGTGTGTAACGAAGTATGTTATGCTCATAATGTCTTGAGAATAGATCCATAGTTTTACTTGTACAGGTAATCCAGTAAGGATTACATTTTACACTGTTTCTGCTTAACTACTGCGAATTCACGAATTAATACATGCTGATTGATATGATCCTAACGTAATTAATATGCCGGTATTGAACTGTATAAAATGTAGCTCCTGCGATAAATCCGTATGACTTGATGACGAATTTCACAGTGGTTGCGATTTGCGCTAATCGAAGTTTCTCGCTGGTAAATGATGTGCAATTTCCTCTCATTTCATCTGTTAATAAAGGCATTGTGTGTAATATAATTTATCAACATGTTAACATTTTATGTGTGCACGTGGCATACGTCTTAATTAGACTTTATTTGTACTGGTCGAAATAATGGTGTCGTTTCAGTATAATGGATGGAAACTTTATCGATGCTTACATGTGTCTGCATTCCACTTCAAAATTATTGAAACAGTTTATTGGATGTCGTTATTGGTGTGCTATTGCAAGTTGAATTAATGGTCCTTCAATAAATATGCAACATCGTCATCAAGTGTCTGTTCAAGATCCATATCCTATGTGTAATGGTAAATCTTAAACATGACGAACGAAGGCAGTTCAATACCTGGCGTTACGTATTTAGACAAGTCTATCGCTGGTCATCACTGTCAATAATGCTGTGCGTGTATCGGTTCACGGACCATCGGCTTTCTTTCTGAAACCCATTTATGTTGTATAAAGACGTTTGCCTGGTGTTCCCGTGATCACAGGTGCTATTTAGCCCCACCATTAGATCCGGTTAAGATGAAAAATACGCATACATACTGTAAATGACGCTTGCATTCCTTGATATTTAGGTGGAAAACCTACCCTTAATTATGTACACTTATCAATCCTAACAAAATATATGATTGCTTTTTTAACTTAAAAAGTTGACTCGTGAGATGAGTGAAGACTAATTTGGATATGTTGGTCTGTTTGGTACTGATTAATCTAAATCAATTCAGAATTTCGTACGTCATTATTGATTTGCCGATGATAAGCTGACGTCCAGACATATTACATTTTCTAAGCGTATGAATCTCATAAAGCCAGATATTGCAATTCAGACACTTCTAATATATTTGATTGCATAATTGATGTACAACTTTTTTTTCGCTCACGCAATATGATAAATGATTCCCTGCTACTGAATGATATATTATTTGCTTAACATGACTAATTATGGGCTTGTTTCAAAATGCAGAGTGTTACATGCCAGCATTTAATTTCACAAAACTATATGGGATTATCTCTTTACTACGCGAATTATCCTTGGAATATGTCTTATCTTGAGAACCTTTGGTAAGCATCTACGTCCGCAAGAGAGTGTCCCAGCTTTTCCTGTATCATGGTGATGTCAGGAGATGAATGTAGAAAGGCATTATATTTACATGTGGATTCCAGATTATTCATCCCAAGTTTGGTTCTGGACAAGAGGCTGACTTTGCATTTACATAGAAAAGTAACTTCATTATTACTTAAGATGATTATGTACTATATTGAAGTCATTGTACAACAGTAGGACATGCATACTACCACATTCACAAACCAACAACTTGAATATCAAATATAAACTTTAAATCTACTATGTTAGCTTAATTCCATCTACATTTTATATTGGCATGAATGCTTCAATTTCAAACAATATGTCGGATAGACATCAGTCAACACACCCATTATCTGAATATACAATAAGAAATGTATACATCATATGTTATATTTGTTCCATCTACTATTGAACCTTTGTATGAGTCACATGAAGTTTCATCACCAAGACATACAGCTACATGATCGCATATTTCACTTAACATTGATGATTTAGTTTCAAACTATACACCAGAGGAACATCCCTTACCACATTCGTTACCTTTGTTCGTCACAAAAACAACTTCCTTGCTCTAATTTCCAGATTGTCTCAACACGGGACAAAACAACAACAACCCGATATATTGATCGATTTATATTGGTGATCAGTCAAGTATAAAATAAATTTCTAACCTGAATGCCATGATTCATAGGTCAGCAAAGCATATATTGCAATATTAATATTAAGTTCATATTTGTCTACTATATTAATGACATGTCTAATTCAATAACTTGCATCACAACCGCTGTTAGGTTTCACTTACTTAGGCGTCATAATCCAATATAAATATTATATGGTCTAAGCGAAAAATAAATCATCTTAATTTTATGAACTGCCGTTAGATTTATTGACTGATGGTGTCTTATATATAGTTGTCTGTTATTAGATGTATTGCCTTATTGTGTCGAAATAACGTGTCCTGTCGAATTACTTATAATAAAAACCAAACTGTAATAAGTATGCTACAACTCGGGCACCTGTGATTGACTGCTTTGCATTATATAAAATTCCCATTCCATTGATATGGACTAAGTAGATAGCTCAAACATCATCTCATATTGACTTTGAATTTGTGTTTTGACAGGAGTATGGTAAACATCTATATATATATATATATATATATTACGGCAAATATATGTTTGTAAGTTAGGGACTAGAAAAAAATGCCATAACATATAGAAATAGTCATAGCAGCATGGTTAATTCCAGTTACATCAAAATTAAACTAAATTTGTATTCTTCATATCTTCATTTATTTGAAAAATATGATCATCCTTTTACTGCATATAATGCAAAATGTATGGAACGTTGCATTTGAACAGTTATCAGCATATCACGTCTGTTGTAAATAGTTCTCTTTAGCAGGAACAATTCTCTCACCAGATTAAAAGAGTAGAAAGCATATTCAGTCAACAATAATCCTTTCCGAGAACAATGGTGATATAATAAATGTATCTAGTCGGGAAGTCTTAAGATTCAGCCCGTGACTGGACCACTGAATTCTGGGTAAAGATGTAAGTGCGCATCAATTCAAATATATCAGTTACATTTCAATAGTTTCCTTATGTAGCACATATGTAATTAAATTAACGTCATTAGACTTTTATTTACATAATTCCTCAACTGCCTACGGTTCCTAAGTAAAACAATTGTTTTATATACAATCTTACTTGAATAATTATGGTGGACATAAAAACAAAATTTGCCTGCATTGGCAGAGTCATTGTTTCTGCCGTACGTTTTTTATTTTCGTCTTTCAGTTGAGTTTATTGACGCTATGTTAATCCGATCAGTAAATGCTATTACATCCATTAATAGATTAAAGCTGTCCAGGAAAAGTGTTAAAGCATATGGTATGTGATAGTATATTGCTATATTATTATTATATTATCTTGTATTTAAGATCAATGCCAAATATTGTTTCTTGTAAAGTCTCACTATGAAAAGAGTTTACAAGGTCTCGTAATCTGTTTTGACAATGATGTGATTCCGTCATAAAATGAAATTTACCAATGCCATTGTGTCCAGTGATTAGCACATGCGAATATCATGAAACACAAAGAGCACTTTTTACCGTTTAGAAATAATGCCTGATGCACTGTGTACAAATTTCAAACTGCTTTTGTAATCAAGATTGAGACCTCTGAACAACAATTTTAAACATGTTAGTGCAGTTATGGGAAATGTATATTAAAATTCTCATCAACGCAACAGAGAAAATTAGAGTACAAAAATTCTTCCAAGTGTTGATCCCGGTGAAATAGTTGTATTTCAAGATCGTCAGGGTAAAATGAATGCTAGTAATGTTTCCCTTGATGATATTTTAGTTAAACGACGAGACGCAGCCGAAGGCGCCATCACGGTATTTTTCGATCAGGGTAAACTCAAACCAGATGTACTTATGTCAACGTTTGCGAAACGAATTAGCGATTTACAACCATTAAAAACTCTACGCGATGAATACAACGATCATATAATTACATTTTATAAATTAAAAAAATCCATCCTAGATAACATTGATAAATCCGTAGTAGAATTTTTTTTTGGTAATCCACCAGTGACCACACCAAAACTCACAGAGATAAAAAATTCTATGTTGGAATTTGCATCACTTCAATCGAAATATTGAAGAGCATGTAAAGCAGTTTTCAACGTTTCGTAAAAACATTGTTGATAAGTTTCTTGGAACCACATTAGATAATCTCTACATAAAACTCCTGGATATTAAAAAATTCATCGAAGATACGAATATTTCCACCGAGGCAATCAAAACTGATGCAGCGAGGATGATAACAATCATTGAAAAAATAAAAATTCCTCATTTGCGTGGACTCCTACGAATAATATATTAAATATCACTGAAACCGTCAAAGGTATTTGTCGATTAACACTAGTGACACCGACTCTTAATATTTCATGGTCGAGTTCATCTGGAGTCAACAATACGATATCAACAATCATCGACAAGGACACAGTTGAACGGTTCACGATAACATCCACAGCCAGGGTTTCAACAACATGGTACGTGGAATTCGTAGTGGATTTAAGTAAACAATAGAACTGAAAATCCTATGGATTTTTACTAGCGGTTTCGATTGAAATCGTAAACAATTTGAAAATAAAATGACAACATCACAACAGTATCGCTATGATCAGGTCAGAGAATTTCAATCTAAAGTCAAAACCCTCACTAAAGGGTATCAAACAAAAATAAAGAAATACCGACGAAGAATCACCGCAGTTGATGTTACCGTGTACTCGGTGAGTGGTATAATATCCGGAGCCGGAATAATACTCTCTTCGGTGACAATGATTGCCCCGGTTGTAGTTCCAATTCGCATATCCGCGGCGACACATTAATATCCGATAGTGAATTCTCAGCAATGGTGCGTATTTATGATTCCACGATTTCGAAATTAGAGCAGGATAATAATAATAATAATAGCAGCGATAACAACATCGCAAGAACTACTTCAACGAATGGCAGAAAATACCAACCCGGTAAAAACAAGCATGATATCAATAACCTCAACGCGTCCTGAATTCAGTGTGAATTTCCCAACTCTGATTCCCGTGAAAGAGATAGCGCTGGCAAAACTACGAGTATATCACGGTAGGCCTAATATTATGTCGGTAGCGTTTGGCGGTCAACAACCAAACAATTCTTTGGTATTTGCAAATAAGAATCGCGCAGACGGAACTCCAGACTGGAACGTTGTTTCAATACCAACAGGGTCATACTAAATTGAACAAATCAATAACGAATTACAACAGAGAATACATTCTATTACTGGAAAAGAATCGAAAATCGCTATAACGGTTCACGAGCCGACATTATCATCTACGGTCGAGATAAACTCACCCTGGTATGTCGTAGATATTTATCAGAGTTCTATTAGAGTTCTATTAGAACCGTGCTAGGATGGCATGAAAATCCTCCTGAACAAGAACCCGTTAATTTACCACCCGAACCACATGAATCTGATTATGTCACAGATGAACGATCATATCATGATTTTAACCCTAAAATAATCGATAGTGATTATACGTTACTTTTAACAGGACCCTTTCCTTATCTTTTTAAACAGGCCAATCGGTGGTTTGGACAACCGAGGGGGGGGGGGGGATTGAGCTCGCTCAGCTCAGCTCGTATATTTTCACGAGCACGTCTCGAAAATTTTTGATCTTTTTAAACGAGAACATAAAGATCATTTAGATAAATTACGGCAGAGTTTTCAAGAACAATCGTCGAAAACTTCAATCATCAAATACACGGAAATATTAAATCAAATTATGCACGATATGGAACTATTTAACATACGACTTTTTCAAGCAGTATTAAATGCCGAGGATGGTTCTCGTAGAGTAGAATTTGCAAACAAATATAATATACGTGTAGAAGATATCCCCGATTTTAAATTTCCAGGATATAACGTACTTGAACTAAAATATTCTCTCAACGACGCCATCGATGAAGGTTTCAAAAAAATTCACGACGGTTGGAAAAAACGCAATTAAAAAGACCAACAATCCTCAGACATAATAATGACTCAGATGGCGGTGGTCGGCATATTGCTCCGTTCAACGTCAATATATCCACGGTGATAGCGCTAAATTTAGTATGTGATGTCATCGAAGAAAATTATCAAATAAATCTTGAGCGATCAAATCAAGCTCAGCAGGGATATATTTTATATTCCTTAGCACCAACAGCTCATCCAGGGTTTCTAATCATTGAGAATCCAGTTAATCCAGTGTATATGCGATGTCAAAATGATTCATTAACGAGAATTAATTTCAAACTCACTGACCAATCCAATAATTGATTGATGTTTTACAAATTAGTCTGTTTGAGAAATCGTAAATGATTTTCATCCTAAAAAAATCGTTAACCACATAGCAACAACGGGGGCGCGACGACCATATGGCGTCTCCCGCGACGCTTTTTTTTTACGATGAAATTGCTAACAATTTTAAGAAAGCCTTAGTTTGCCTTGTCGACGCTTCTATTAGGCATTTACGATTAAGCCTTAGTTTGCCTCGTCCAAGCTTCTAAAAGTTTCTGAGACACGCCTCCTCTGCTGCTACCAGTATCAAACTTTGCTTTACAACTGTTAGTTCCATTTTATGTATGTATATATGTATGTATGTATGTATGTATGTATGTATGTATGTATGTATGTATGTATGTATGTATGTATGTATGTATGTATGTATGTATGTATGTATGTATGTATGTATGTGTGTGTGTGTGTGTGTGTGTGTGTGTGTGTGTGTGTGTGTGTGTGTGTGTGCGTGCGTGCGTGCGTGCGTGCGTGCGTGCGTGCGTGTACGTATGTATATATGTATGTATTTGCATCTATTTATCCATATATCGATATCTGTATAATTATATATCCATCAAACGCGTACAAAACACGCCTGGTCAACAAAAAAAGATCAATGTGTATTTGACAATGAAGAACGACCCTATTCTTTGACATCACAAAGTTCACTCATCACCAAGGCAGGGACTTGAGACTCTTAAGCTGCTCTTTCGGTCTACGGATAGAGCATTGCTGTTTTCTTAATACTAGAACCTGAGGCTGCAATATTCCTTTTCTCATTTTACTGATTTAAAACTATCTGCAGTAAACGCATTTACAAGAGCAGCAAAGAGGGCGAACCTCACAACCTTTTTAGACAAAAATTTTGATTGAAATCTTAAAACGAGCCTTCCTACGATCTCATTTTAACCAAAAAAGGGCAAACCTCACAACTTTCCGGCAAAAAAAATATCTCCATTTGCCATATGGAGATTTTACGATTTTTTAATTAATTTTGGTCGCAACGTCGTTGTCAATCACCCTCTCTGCTGCTGAAATTTTCAGTTCTGGTTAATAATTTTTGAAATTGCAAAGCAATTTACGATGAAAATCACTAAGATTTCAACCGAATATTTGATCAAGTCCGATACGATATCGAGTACGGGGATCCGATAAATTTATCGTTACAAATCCGTGCGGGGTTGACTGAACGTTACTAAAGAAATTTCTAAATTGATTATGATCCATATCACCGCAGCACCATGTCTGCCAAATATTTCGTAACGTATGAGTATCAACTTCGTTGAATACACACAATAAATTGCAGTTATCTCTGATCACTTTTGGAATCTGTGTATAGCGTTGAGTGTCATATATCACGTCCGTGTTTTTATGCCTGCCTCGGGAAAATATTCTAGCAGGATTTTTTTGTTTATCTAACATCACATCGTCGTATACGACTAAATTGTTAATGTTTCCATCGAGATCTTCTACTGATGGCGCCTCGTCAATATCGGTAATAAAATCAACGACGTTTTCATCTTTAATCTCTGAAGCGTTTTCATTAAAATCTTTTAACACTTCATAGCATCGTTGATCATCTACGCTAGGAGCAATTAAATACAACTTATCCCACTTCATCCATCTCATTATTAAATTTAGTAACAATTGCGTCTTGCCGGATCCAGATGGCCCGATTATAATCATCCGGATAGAGTTTGGTAGCGCTGGATGATGCTTAACCGGTTCTCTTGTTTTAGTCGCTGAAAAATCAATTATATCCATATCTCTATACATAAATTATAGATCTATATTGTATGAAGTGTAAAACGCGTACTGGCACAGATGACGTGACGACGATTACAACTAGGAATAACAGATCAGCACTAACTGGTAGATGTGCAACATGTGGTATAAAAAAGTTTAGATTTGTTGCTACAAAATCAAAGATTTTACAATTCGGAGATGTTTTAAAAAAAACGAGGAGGTGTAATCGCAGCCAAATTGGCAAAGCTCCCTGGAACCCCATGGGCAAAGTACCCCGGAGAAAAGCACCTTCCAGGATATAGCTACTGTGGCCCCGGAACACGATTAGATATCAGACTTGATGATCAAAATCAACCTCGACGTGGTGAAGAACCGATAAACGCTATTGATAAGGCGTGTCATGCTCATGATGTTGCATATAGGAGCAGCGATTTGCAGCAAAGACATCTAGCAGATGTGAAATCAATTCATGCATTAAATGCTATTCCTGATAAATCTTTCAAAGAAAAATTAGCTTCATGGTTAATAAAATCGTCTATGAAAAGCAAATTGATGTTAGGTGCCGGTAATTAATAACAACATGGAATCTATTTATTATTCTCCAAAAGGATACTGGCGGGGTAACGCTGCAATCAATAAACTCGCTAGCGCCGCAAAAGTGAAAAAGGCCACTGCGGTTAATTGGTTATCCAAACAAGCTATATGGCAAATTTATCTACCAGCGCCTAAACAAATTAATTACTCGCATTTTGATGTGACTGTTCCTAATGAAGTTCATCAGGCTGTTATATTATTTTTGCCACATGATCGTGGTTACAAATACGCGTTAACCATAGTTGATGTTGCGAGTCGATACAAAGAAGCAGAGCCGCTGAAAACAAAATCATCAACTGAAGTCGCTTCTGCATTTGAAAGGATTTATCGACGAGGCCCACTACGCTGGCCAAATCTATTGCAGGTTGATCCTGGCAAGGAATTTCAAGGCGCTGTTTTATCAGCGATGAAACATCATAATGTTATCATACGACGAGGGCATACTGCGTTACATCGCGATCAGGCAATTGTAGAACGATTTAATCGGACTCTTGCAGAGCGGTTATTTGGATATCAATACGCGAAGGAGTTTATTCAGGATAAAAGATCCCGTGAATGGGTTAAGAGATTACCAGCTGTGATTACCGCACTGAATAACGAGATTACTCGAACAATTAACATGAAACCTATCAACGCGATTAAAAAGAAGTCTATACCTAAAATGGAAATGGAAGGAATTTCGCAAAATGATTCTAGCGTTTCCCAACCAATTCTTGGTAGTAATGTCACTGTTAGGTATTTATACGAACCAGGAGAGCTGGAAGGTGGCACAAAAAGGGCTACTGATCCTATTTGGAGTGTTACAGCACACAAGATATCTACTATAACACGATCAACTGGTAGACCTCCAATCTATAAACTGGATTCAACTGCCCCTCAACGGGGTTTTACACGCGAACAACTCCAAGTGATTCCTGACGATACTCAATTACCACCACAGGGTCTTAACTAGCGCCGTTGCGTCTATTGCACTCAAGACAAGTCAACATCACATTGTTTCTGATATGACCGAGACTGCTATTCTTTCTGTCTACGGTAAATTGGCGAGGATCCTTATCCGAATACTGCCAACGCATTATACAATTGCAACTTGCGCAGTGATTATTCTGTTGTTGTTTCAGCGTGATTATTAATCCAGCATCAATGTCAAATTTTCGTTGTTTTTTTTGTCTTGTTGTTTGTAACCGGATAATTTTTTATCAATAATTTTAACATCAATATCATCCATTGTTGTGTCATTATCGCCACCAATGATTTCATCATCGAAGACAATTCTTCGAAGTTGATTTATTTTTCGTACTCTGGATACTGCAAGATAGACTAAATTTGACCATTCGATGCGATTATCTACCATCCAAACAATTGTATCCGATATAGTCAATCCCTGTGAAGAATGTATCGTCGCTGCGTATCCTAGCGTCCACGGGGATTTATTAGCACGCAATGCATCTTCAACGACGCTGATATCAACCAGCACAATATCATTTAATACAAGAATTTGTTTTTCACTCTGTCCTGGAATATCAACTTCGATATTCTGTTTTCGTGTATCCGAAGGCCTATAACACAACGGTACAGGAAGCGTTGCAAATTTTTCTTTATGCAATTTAAATAACTTCATCTGAAGTGCGTCTCTGACAATTTTTCTACTCGCGATTATCAAATCGTTTGGTCTCCACGTTTTCCAAAAATCATTCATTGGAGTCTCTGAAATCACTTCACGCGCTATTTCACATTAGATTCTATCCGGTTGTAATCTAATTAGCGCTTTGAATTCTCGTAATCGTTCATCAAGTGATCTATAATCAGTGTTAATTTCTTCGTAATAGTCTACAAAACCCTTTAGCCATTCATGTGGGGATCCACCAACAAATGGTGGTTGTTGGCCGTGATCCCCGCACATGACGACTTTTGTGTTTTTGTTTAACAACCACTCAAGAAATGTTTGTAATACATCTAATGATACTGTGCATATTTCGTCCCAAATTATGATTTCAGGAATGAATTTATCACCCATACGCTCAGGAGTCCATTTGTCACCCTTCCATCGAAAGAAACTGATAAGTACAGGCATTTACCCCTCGTTGTTTCATCTCTCTGGCGAGTCTGTGAGTCGGTGTTAACACAATCATGTTTGTGAAATCCGTAGGACTTTTCCCACGGAATAATTCAATTGCACGAGTTGTCTTTCCTGACCCACCACAACCGTTTAAATAAACTGTCTTGTATCTACAGATTGGATCAGATACCGGTGGTGCATTAGAAAATTCTGATTGAATTTAAATACGGTTACAACAAATATATTTATCATCCATGACAACGTCTGCGGATTCTCAATACTCATGTAGTGTTTCCTTTTTAAATCGCCAAAGCCCCCAATTTTTCTCGGGATCTGTGAATGCCGCTACAGCTGATTTGTATTTATTATGTATATACATCGAATCAGTGGCTATTCTAACTGCGGTATTAAGAAATCTATTTATCATCGAAAATAGATTAATACAAGCATAGGCTAGCATAGAACTTCTTAAGTGTGTGTACTGGGAATTATATCCATCACAGTAGGTAACAACCGTACCTAATTTTTCACCATTGGATAGAAAAGCATCCTTACGGGATACAAGTTTCCCCTGTTTCGTTAAATCCGCTACAATAAAATCGTATTCAGCGACGTCTATGATCAACCGCGAAGAGTATTTTGCATTGTCGTATCTTCCACCCTGGGTAAATTTACCGATTATTCTTCGTCCAAAATCCTTTGCTTGTTCTTTTTTAATATCAAATACCTTCTTAGACCTATCCATGATTTGTTCTTCATTGAAATCAGGAAACAGTTTTCGCTGTTCGCTAATTATTCTATCTAGATCGGGTTGTGGTAGCCAAACTTCTTTCTGAGCTCGATAGGATATAATCGCCTCACTGACAATTAACGATATTAGCATACCACAATCGATCATATACCGCAATAACACTATTGGCATCCAGGTCTTTTCAGATAGGTGTCTACCAAGCCAAAGATAGCTACACGGATGTAACCCTGTAGCTAATTCGAATGATATCACACGAGCGAATCCAGTTAAATCAAAATCAGGCAAACGACCATTAATCGCAACACGAGTCATTTCATGCGTGGGGTGTCCAAATCGTTTAAAATAGTTACTACATTCCCCATACCCGAGAAAACTTCCAGGATAACACGCGGATATATCAATTGAAATCATACCATCACGTGAGTATTTTGTATTCCACAGTCCTCCATGACTAAATTCGACGCAACTCAATTTAACGTGTTCGAGAAAATCACTTCGTGTTGGACGCCATGAGTTTTTTTCTCTTGCAAAGTGAGCTACCACTGATGGAATAGTAAAACTATTCGTGAGTAGTTTTTCATGGAAACTCTTCTGTGAAAAATCATTTGCAATTTTTCTCATTCTGTTATCTAACTCTTCAACGCGATATAATTCACCATTTGGTCTTAAAAATTGATCGAATCCTATTTCGGGATCTTCATCACTTCTAAGTAACCACACTGACACAGGATCATCCTTACACAGCGTCTGAATAGGATCGAATAATTTCTCTTCATAGAAAACACCCCCGACGAACTCCTTGGGGATATATTTCACGATTCGTTCTCGTGGAAATATTGTTACTGCAGCCGTCCACGCGTGTTCGTTATGATCAATAATTTGTATTGGCGCTCCTTGTAATTTATATTTCGGTTCGTGTAATACTTCTCCGGTTATCGTCATAACGGTTATTGGGAATTTTAATGATGTTTCTAATTTAGCTATATCGGAAATCTTTGCACCGTTCTGTTTCACTGTCAGTTCCCATTCGGTTATTTTCCTACGTCGCAGATCAGTTAGTTTATTTCCTCGGGATGAATTTGTGAAGTGTTCCATTACCCGTGTTGCTACACAATTCAACGTCGAAGATAGTTTCATAGAAGCTAGTTTTGTAATATCAGGTTTATCATTTAGCGGGTATATTCCATAAACGACTGCTGTTACAGGATAAGATCTCTCGTAGTATGGTTTGTCGATTACAATTAGAATTCCTGGTTTGGAATCTCTACTCAGTGTGATCGTTTTTTTATTTTTGAGGATTGGTTCAAATTTATCCCTAATAATCCATTTACCATCGACTTCGATAATGAATTTTATTCGGAAAAAATACCTTTTTTCCCCAACACGTGAAATTATCACTGCTGCTTTTTCATCATTCATGGTAGCGTCAACAACACCATCAATTCGAAATGTTGACCAACAATAAGATGCTCCATCACGCTTGAATTCATTAAAACAGTCTCTGATTTTACTAATCATGGCTTTATCAAGAATTGTATTCTTTGGTGTATTAGAAGCTATATCAAGATTGAATTGAGCATCTTTCCAGGGTAATCTCTTGGACGTTTTTTTTGGTTTATCGAGATTAAATTTAGGATTAATTTTTAATAATCTCTTAAACTCTTTCATGTTTCCGTCTCTTGGACGTTTAAGATTAATTTTGTTACGTTTTTTGGGTTTATCGAGATTAAATTTAGGATTAATTTTTAATAATCTCTTAAACTCTTTCATGTTGCCATCTCTTGGACGTTTGAGATTAATTTTGTTACGTTTTTTGGGTTTATCGAGATTAAATTTAGGATTAATTTTTAATAATCTCTTAAACTCTTTCATGTTACCGTCTCTTGGACGTTTGAGATTAATTTTGTTACGTTTTTCGGGTTTATCGAGATTAAATCTAGGACTAATTTTTAATAATCTCTTAAACTCTTTCATGTTACCGTCCACTAGACGTTTTTTTGGTTTATCGAGATTAAATCTAGGACTAATTTTTAATAATCTCTTAAACTCTTTATCAGGATTGAATTGAGTATTTTTCCAAGGCTTAATTTTCGATAATCTCTCGAACTTCTTCATACTATAATTAAAACAAGCATTTAAATGAAAAATTTATATATAATGAATCACTGCAAATGGCTCATGATTGGATCAACGACTCCGTGTAACAAATCATGTAGAAAGGAATTCTATGGGTATCATATGCAAAGCTTTCGTCGTGGAAGCCTTGGTCCATTACCCTGCATACGATGTGGGGTTGGGGTCAGGGGGGAATCGCAGTTATGTTTGAGTTGTGGTGGTAAACGATATAGGGAATTGAAGCGTTATTATGACAAAAGAATAAGAAATGGACAATCAATCAGAAATTATGACCCTGAAAAAGTCCTTGACAATGTCAGTATCAAGGATAAAGTCATAAGAACCCCACAAGACTACATCGAAAGATTTTCCAAAGATGTAATCATTAGACCAAACAATGAATTAGACAAACAATAGTATAGTATATAAATGAACCAAGAATTCAGACTACACCCTCTGATTACAAATTATGAAGCATCCAGTGATGGTACTGTCAGAAACCGTAGACTTAAGAAACCAGTTGGTGTTGTGAATAATCGAGGGTATTTGAGGTTTACTGTATGGTGGAGGAAAGAAAAGAAAACTTATCTCAATCATCGTTTCGTATTTGAATGCTTTTATGGATTGATCGAGGATGATTCTGTCATTGATCACATTGATTCTAATCCAATGAACAATTCTTTATCAAATCTGCAAGCTATCACACAAAGTGAGAATTTGAAACGAGGAAAGACTGGAAAATACTCGAAAAAAGCGAGACTCGTAAAATCTTTTAATACGGCAACTAACGAGGAAATAGTATTTTCATCAATAACTAGCGCCGGTAGGCACTTCGATATTTGTTCACCTTCTGTTCAAAGAGTTACAGAGGGAATAACTAATACGGCGATTTCAAAAAAGACCGGACAGAAAATTAAATTTAGTTATGTCTGATGCGTCATATTTTTCATTTAGAAATATATAATTGTTATAGAATAATGAATTCTGAAAAAATGAATAGCATTATTGATGAAATTTCAAAATTGAAATGTCAGGATATCAAACTATCAGATGGTTTAAATCCTGATCAAATCATGTCAGATTTTCAGGATATAGAATACGGAGTTAACAACAATAAATATATGCTGCCAAAGCAATACGCGCTCATCAAAAGAATTCAGAATTCTATTCGAGACTCTCTTTCATTTTCCAGTGACGTAAGTGCGTTCGCTCCGTTATATACTATCGTAGAACGAATACGAAAAGAATTAGGTAACGAATACGAATTGAAAAAGGAGGTTAATTCTAAAGTTAGAAACCTACGAGCGTTAATTCAAGAAAATGAACAATTTTGACCGTGACAGATCTTCAAGGAGATTTTGTCCGTGACCGACCCTCAGAGAGATTTTCATTTTTTTTTAGCATTGTTTGATTGAAAATGTCAAATCGATAGGCCGTTAATGGTTGGTTTTCTCGATATGATATGTCAGATTGATCAATAGAAAAGTGAGGAAAGTGTGATATTAATTATTTTATATACAATTTCCACACTTTCCTCATCATTGATAACGCCGTTAAAACGCTTCTACGGTGATTCCATCACTGGTGTTAAAAATCATCTGACATGTCGAAGTGTTTTCGTCTGTTAGGTCAGATTCGGAAAATTGTTTTACAATTGAAAAATTGTTTGCGATTTCAAATAATGGTCAATGAAGCATTAACGACCCGATTGGCTCGTGAACGACTTGATGCAATCAAGAAATTTATACCAATTCGCGACTCTGTAAGAAATAAACTGCAACAACGACAGAGTTTACAAACTGATTTTGCTGTGGGGTCTGAAGAATTGTTTAAAACAGTAACCACAGCAACGAAAGGGGTAGGGCGTGCTATACTGGGAGATGATCCCGAGACGGGAAAATTTGTTATCGGTGAACTCGAAAAAATAGCAGCGAAAACTGAACAAACAAAACAGGCTGTACAAAAAACAGAATCAAAAAGAACAGTAGACGATTTACGCGTGAGGTTTAACGAGGAAGGGTTAGCAACAATCGATAAGACTGAATCAACAGAAATTCCTGCGCTTGTTGTTACGACTTATGAAGACAGGAAAAATATGTTGAAACCAGAATATCATAAGTTTGTTAAGAATTTAACTCATTGGGTTGATATATTCTACAAAATCAAAACTAAAAAAAGTCAAATTAAGACAGATAGTGCATCATACATTGAATATATCAATGCGGTGGGTATAGTGTATAAACAATATAAAGAGTTTAAACAACAACAAAAACCGCGAAAATTGCGAGGAAAGCGACAGCAACCTGCAAAGAAAGTAGTCTACTCGCCTAAAAAACAACAACAACTACCACCTGATGATGATGATTCTGATTATTTACAAGAAACCTATTTAGAAAAACTGGATAAAGCAACTGGTTTTAGCGGAAGTGGATTGCCAGATTCCAGTGAAAACGCTAGCGTTTCATGTCCTGGTAGTGTTCTCAGTGATATATCACGATTAGAAGTTCTTGTAGGAGGTTTCCGAGCTGGAAACAACTCACCGGAAATAATTAATGAAGCATCTGATATCTGTAGACGTTTATTTCAAGGTGGTATCATAGATATCAGCACATATCGAGATTTCATTGGCGAGTTAGTGGAGGATTATCACAGTGATTAATCACCGAGACTGAATAAAAACGCTAGCGTTTCCAATTGAAAAATGGTTTCTGATTTCAAATAATGATCATACACTACAATCATGATAAACCAACCCCCGTCTATGTAGTTAATTCACGGTTTCCAGTTTATAAAGCATACTATGGTGATGGTTTAGGTAATACCATTGCGGGGTTATTTGCAAGAATGGCTCCAAAAGTGATGCCGTTAGCTAAACAATTATCAATGAAAGCAATTGATGTTATTCGTGATAAGGGTACCAGCAAAATCGGAGATTTCGTTGGAGATTTTTCCGGGAAAGCGTTTTCAGCCGCGAAGAATAAATTAACATCATTGGTGAAATCACGAAAAAAGAAACCGTTACCGTCTACCGCGGAAATGCCTGCACGGGTTAGTAAAATAATAAATAACGCAGTAGACGAAAAACTAGCGTCGATGGCTTTACCATCGTTGATAACTCCAGACCAAAGCAATATTGCAAATATGATAGCAGGAAGCGGCTTTAAAAAATTACGTCGTTGAAATCCTACGGATTTTCACGCTAGCGTTTTTCACGATGAAAATCGTTTACGATTTAGACTCTGATAAATAGAATAAAATGTTCAAAAAGTCACATGATCCGGCGTTTGATATAGACGCCCCAGTTGGCAAGGATGATTCTGTACGCGATTATCAATATTACGCCTATCATGCAATAGACGCAAATAGTCGATCGCGAATTGAACTTCAAGTTCATGATACCAGTAAATACTTTCTACCCGCTGAAGCGTTTATTGAAGTAGAAGGAGAACTTGTAACAGCTGCTGATACTACTGCTGTACCAGCACCGTATCCAGCTGGTACTCAAGTCGGTTTTGTCAATAATGGTATCATGGCGTTATTTGAGAGTGCAAGATATCTCATCGATGGAAAAGAAATCGAGTCGATAGATCGCGATGTTGATGTGGCTACAACAATAATCGGGTTAGTGAGATATTCTGATGATTATACAAGATCGGCGGGACCTTCTATGATGTTTGCAAAAGATGTTAAAAATACCGCTGGAGGAATTCAATTTGTTGTAAGACGACCAAAGAATAATGCTGGCACTGCTAATATTGATGCCGAGGATATGATTATAAGCAACGACGTTAATTTCAATCTAGGAGCCGCAACACGTATTTCAATGTTGCAAGGGGCTCGTAAATCATTTTCATGCGCTATTCCACTGCATCACATATTTGGATTCTGTAGAAACGTCCGAAAAGTTATCTACGGGGCGAAGCATACAGTAGCGCTTGTACGAAAGGGTGATGATAATGACGCAATTTGGAGGATTTCAGCAGACAATGCAAATCCCAATGCTGATGCCGGTAAAGTTATTTTAACAAAAATATCATTGTGGATGCCAGTGTTGACTCCATCAATCACCGCTGAAGGACGATTACTATCATTTATGGACCAAGGAGGAAAATCATTACTAAGTTGGTTAACCGTGAGTACAGATGTTAAGCAATCAAGTCTCAACGGGTTATTCACGTGGAATCTAGCATCAAAACAAGGTGTTTCAGCTCCACGTCATATATTTGTAGCGCTACAGGATAACACACGAGTTGGCGATCAACGTTTCAGTCATATGATATTTGATCCATTAGGTGTTAAAGACGTCTCACTGAGAATAAACGGCCAGCAGGAACCATCCGAAGATGTGCAACTTGATTACATAGAAAATCATATTGCACGCGTGTATCATAGATTGTTGTCGTTCATGGCACGCGATCAAAATGTCGATACTGGTCTACAAATATCACAATTTGATTTTAAGAATCTATATTCGATCTATTACTTTTCGCTGGAACATCTCGATTTAACAAGACAGTCTGTCGTTGATATACACTTTAGAGCTAATGTGACTCGTCCTGGTGCTATTGCTAATTATAGAGCGGTTGCTGTCATTCTCAGCGACAAATCAATGCTACTCGAAGGTGTTGGAGGAAGAATGAGAGTGGTAGATGCGCCAGTGGAAAACATGTAATTGAAATCCTCTATTTAGAATTAATCTATTACGTATAATGTCGTATAGTAATATCAATGTGTCGTTGACACCTGGTCAATTAAAAAAATTACAATCCAAATCAGCTAAGCAATGTGGAACCACAATTACGCTGAAACCCAATCAAATGACTGGCGGGGCGAATAAATTATCGCTTACAACTCGTCAAGTAAAACATTTCAATGATGCACTTGTAGCAAAAAAAGGTGTTCAGGTTACTATTTCTGCCACTGCTATCAAAAACATGGAAAAAACAGGCGGTATATTCCCGTTGCTAGCTGCGATTCCAGCATTGATTGCGGCAGCAGCCCCAGCGGTGGCTAAAGCGGCAGCGTTAGGGGCTGTTGGTACGGCGGCAGGAATGGCATTAAAGAAAGCAACGGGGAAGGGTTATAAAAAAAGTGGAAAGGGTCTAAGACTACCAGGAACCCCGTATTCGTGGTACAGCGGGAGATCCGTTCACGGATCAGGTCTAAGACTAGGACCGGTTTACTAGTGCCTATGTCCAATTTTGATTTAATTGATGCTGCTAAAAAACTCGCCATAAAAAACTTCAGAGGTGTTTTTATGAAAGATCAATTACCGACACAACCCAACAGCGTTGAAACCGGTATCATTAATCTCGATAACAGCACCGGACCTGGTACTCACTGGGTTGCATACGCTATTGATCCACGTGGGATTGTCTATTTTGATTCATATGGATTAGCACCGCCGAAGGAATTCATGCGTTATATAAAAACTTTTCCAATGAAGACTTGGTATTCTACGCTACCAACACAACAAATGAATGATCCACCAATATGCGGCTGCGAAGTATTAAATATCCTTGACGCTATTTCTAACTCCTTGGGTAACCCAAGAGGAAAACCACCTCATGTTGTCGTGAATGAATACACCAGCAATCGCTGGAAATCAAAGATTTTAGAGAGAGAAAGAGTTTTACAATAATATGATTGATATTTGGGGAAGACCTCTGAAACCTAAACCCGATGGCGTTGCGACCCGTGATTCTAACAAGGATATAAAAAAACTAATCGAAGATGAAATCGCTGAGACGTTAAATTTAACAAATGTTGATCCCGGGGAAATAGTTGTATTTCAAGACAAACAGGGTAAATTAAAAAGCAGTAATGTGTCATTGAATGATATTTTAGTTAAACAGCAAAACGCCATCGAAAATACTATCGCGTTATTTTCCAATCAGGGTAAATTGAAAACTAGTAATGTGTCGTTGGATGATATTTTGGTTAAACAACAAAACGCCGCTGAAAACTCTATTGCGCTGTATTCCAGCGGCGGACGACTTAAACCAGGCGTACTTTTGTCTACGATCACCGACGCAATTGCCGCCCACGACCGTAATCTGGATGATCATATACGAGGTTATAATAATTTTCGCAAAAATGTCATTCATAAATTCTTTGGAACCCCGCTTGTGGTTGGCATGACTCTCGCTGAAATCAAAAACTTTCTATCGCTATTCTTTTATAACAAGGATGCGGAGAGGATGATGAATGAAAATGAAATCAAGGCAAATTATCTTGATATTTACAATGATATTTCTAAACTAATAGAAAATCTTGAAAGAGTGCAAAAACCCACTAACGACGTCGTTGTTAAGTTTTTGGGAACCCCGCTTGTGGCTGGCATGACTCTCGCTGAAATCAACAAGTTTATCGGCAAGCATACTCATAATGCCTACGTCGCTAATAATTTCTTTGGTGTCCCGGTTACATCTACAATGACTCTCAAAGATATTAATATGTTTATGGTGAGACAAACAACACTTAATACCATCGTTGATAAATTTTTAGGGAGAACACCTATCTCTGAAACCACATCGTTGACAGGCATTACTCTCGCGGAAATTAAAAGCGCGTTTGACGAACAAAAACGCATCAGCGAAATGGCTAAAAATTTCTTTGAGGGCTATGAAAGTTACAATATCACGACGACATATTCTGAACTTAACAGGTATTATGGCTTACAAAAAAATTTGGAATTTGAATTCCTTTTGATTTCATTTTTTAAACGCCGCGATGGAACGATGATGAAATATACCGAAATCAATAAAACCTATCTCGACATTTACGACGATATTCTTAAACTAAAAGAAACCTCTGAAAGGGTAAAGCATGGGACCTTTGATTGGGTAAAAGAATCTAATGCTAAATTGAAGGTCAATATCGAGAAGTGGCCTCATGGTATCTACAGGATGACGTTAATCTCTAACAAGCAATTTGATATCGTAAGCGGTACAACCTACTTTGGTGGCACCGCAACAGTAATTATCGGAGGTGAAGAAGAATTTGAGATTGTCGCAGTTGATAACACCGTTAGATCAAAAATATCCTGGTGCTTAGAATTCGTATGCGAAGTAAATAAATAAATTGAAAGGAAAATCCTTTAGATTTCACAATTGAAAACGCTAGCGTTTTTAAAATAAAAATGATTTCATCAACGCAATGTCGCTATTATCAGGTCAGAGAATTTCAAAATAGACTCAAAACCCTCGCCGAGGAGTATCAAATAAACATAAAAAAATACCGACGAAGAATCACCGCGATTGATATTACTATGTACTCGGTGTCAAGCGTTCTCACTGGTGCCGGAATAATACTTGCATCGGTTACAATGATTGCCCCGGTCGTAGTTCCAATTTGCATTTCTGCGGTGGCTACAATCGCGGGTATATCAACCGGGATAACAAAAAAGATAT
Source organism: Unio delphinus (assembly GCA_029339505.1). NCBI lineage: Eukaryota > Metazoa > Mollusca > Bivalvia > Unionida > Unionidae > Unio > Unio delphinus. The sequence goes on along the minus strand of JAQISU010000288.1, from coordinate 24,997 downwards.
CATCATGCAGCCAGAGTAAACTGCAAGATTACTTAATTCAATTTCATATTGTATCAACCTCGTACTCGCAATTATCCTCGATGATATCGTCGTCACTCGATAATACAAATATATCAGATAGTGAGTTCTCAGCGATGCTCAGTATTTTTGATTCCGCGATATCAAAATTAGAGCGACAACAACAATATAGCAACGATGACAACACAGATGGAATTAGAAAACACGAACCCAAAAACCAGAATGATATCAATAACATCAACGATATCGGATAGTGAGTTCTCAGTGATGGTCAGTATTTTTGATTCCGCGATGTCAAAATTAGAGCGACAACAACAGTATAGCAACGATGACAACACCGATAGAATTACTTCAACAAATAGTGGAGAACACGAACCCAGTACAAACAAGTATGATATCAATAACATCTACGAAACCCGAGTTTAGTGTAAATTTCCCTAGCCCAGTCCCCGTGAAGGAGATAGCGCTTGCAAAACTACGAATGTATCACAGTTGGCCTAATATCAGATCAAAATCATTTGGTGGTCAACAACCGAATAATTCCTTGGTTTTCGCGAATAAGAATAAAGAAGACGGGACTCCAGACTGGAACGTCGTTTCAATACCAACCGGATCATATCAAATTGAACAAATCAATAATGAATTCGCGCGTAGAATAAAATCGATTACTGGAAAAGAATCAAAAATAGCTATAACGGTTCATGAACCCACGCTATCATCTGCCATTGAAATAAACACAGAAGGATACATCGTAGATATCTATCAAAGTTCTATTAGAACCGTACTAGGATGGCCTGAATTACCACCCGGGGGAAAAACCGTTGATATACCCGAACCTAAAAAATCTGATTATGTCTCCGACGTGATAAAACCCGATAATCCAATAAAAAGTTATAAAGAATACAAGGAATTGATAGTTTTCACTGTAGTGAAAAAGTACAACAACCCAATATATCACGGAACTCGACAAGATATCATCGATGAAAATTTCACAGCAATGAATAATGATTTTTCACTGTTGTTAATATCTCTTAAATCTGACACTCTCACCCGAGATGAATTTATCAGCGTCGTAGAAACAAGCAATAAAATCATCGACGATATGGAAAAATTTAATTTACGAATTATTCAAGTTATATTAGGTGATAGTAATCCTATAACGAGAACAGAATTTGTGACAGTATATAATATACGCGAAGAAGACATTCCAACATTTAAACTACCAGGATATAACGTACCAGAACTAAAAAAACTTCTCAGTGATACCATCGATGTTGGTTTCAAAATAATTCATGATGCATGGAAAAAAACAGCATCATCGGAAATAAAAACTCTTAAACATAATAATGACCCAGACGGTGGCGGCAGACATATCGCTCCATTCAACGTGAATATATCCTCAATGATTGCGCTCAATTTAGTATGCGATGTTATCGAAGGAAGCTATCAAATAAATCTCGAACGATCAAATCAAGCTCAGCAAGGATATATTTTGTATTCATTTGCACCAATAGCCCCTCCAGGATTTTTAATAATTGAGTCTCCAGTTAATCCTGTCTATATGCGATGCCATAATGATTCGCTAACGAGAATTAATTTCAAACTCACTGACCACTCCAATAATCTGATTGATCTACAAGATGAGGTGTTAGCGATTAGTCTGTTTGTGAAATCTTAGTGATTTTCATCGTAAATTGCTTTGCAATTTCAAAAATTATTAACCAGAACTGAAAATTTCAGCAGCAGAGAGGGTGATTGACAACGACGTTGCGACCAAAATTAATTAAAAAATCGTAAAATCTCCATATGGCAAATGGAGATATTTTTTTTGCCGGAAAGTTGTGAGGTTCGCCCTTATTTTGGTTAAATGAGATCGTAGGAAGGCTCGTTTTAAGATTTCAATCAAAATTTTGTCTAAAAAGGTTGTGAGGTTCGCCCTCTCTGCTGCTACAAGTATCGATCACTAATATTAAATTTGGTTATTTGGATAGTTTATATACCGATGCCTTACTTGCGTGATAGGATATTTCATGCCATCATCATTCGATACAGGTTTGATTTCAGAGGTGGTACTGAAGAGATTGCGACACTTGGAGTACCAGTTAATTAACATATTTCGGTCTTACCTATACTAATGTTAATATTCATGCTGCTAAACTTGATTTGTGGAAAGAAGATATGTGTACAGTTTAGGTAAACAATAGAGGAACTATTGAAGTCCATGTTGTGATTTGTTTGTCAAATATGGTTGCTCGTTTAGGCAATCCGGGTCAACGTATTGCTACGGCAGCTGTAATGCATGATATATTATTATACATTTGGAGGCCACATTATAATTTATAGCTGTTGTAAATGGTATTCGACCTCAGACATTATATAAATAAGAGATCAGTGAAACGTATTTTGAATTTGCATCCCTTCGATATACTTACTGATCTCGTGGGTAAAAAGGCATTGATATTGTTGCACATTATGTTGC